>JARYHS010011408.1:187866159-188218876 GCA_031002005.1 Vandiemenella viatica
CTTTGGTCGTTGTGTCACTTTGTCGTCTTCTTCGTAAAGCTGACTTCACGAACCCGGCTTTCGTTCCCAAACTAATGGCAAAATTGAGATTATTTAAAAACAATTCTATATGGCTAAGCAACCACGAAGAAATGAATTTCGAGAACACTAAAAGAAATATATGTATTGCGCTTGAATTAATGTGTTATTTATTAGTTGCTTATTGTTTATGTATATTCACTGAATGTAGATGTTTTTCTTATACTCTCTGTCCAGAAATATTGGTGTTACAGTAAACTAAGAAAAAATGTGTCTCATTGCATCATTTTTGAGGTTATGAGCGTTATTTAATAACAATTCTATTAACTAAACAATTACGAGGAAATGAACTGCGTTCAAGCCGTTATTTTTGACGGGTTAGCACAGAGTAGTAATTATCATGGAATAACAGTCAGTATTCAGAACAATGATTTTTTTAATGGCATTCGGCCTTTAAGCCATTCGACCAGCATCATGTGTGTTTCATTTTTCTCCAGTTGTGTCAGATTCTTCTACTGTTGTTGATAATTTCAAGTGAAAGGAGAACACAGGACAAAAAAACACTTAATTAAAACCACCCATGCCCTGGGCCGGACTCGAACCGGCGACGTCTGCAACGCGAAACCAGCTAGCTAGCCCCGCGCTACCGTGGCCGGCAACATGATTTTATTTCGGTATTTATTAAAAAGATAAATGGTACTACTTGATAACGCTGAAGGCATGAATAGTGTAAACAAGACAGAAGTAATATAAGGAGGCATTCAGCGAGCGTGGTGGGTCTCGCATAGGGGAGGACGCGGGTTCCAATCTCAGTCCGGGCATCCAGATTTGGGTTTTCCATGGTTTCCCAAAATCACTTCAGGCGAATGCCGGGATGATCCCTAAAAAAAAAAGACCAGGCCGAATCCCTTCATTAATTGCTTCCCCATTTTCTTCCGGTTCTAATGGCCTCTTTGTCGACGAGAGGTAAAACAGGCGCTTACAAGGCACCACACTTCCATACTGAAGCTACGGGTACAAAAGTGGAGTTGGCAGTGATATGAAAGCGAGAGTTTGCTTAGGCGCAGCACTTGTGTCTGGCGCTGTACACAGACTTAGGTGATGGTGCACCAGATTACGCACCATACGTTGCATAACCTGTTCACATCGCCTGTGGAGGCACAGTGCTGTTAATGGTGGCGTTTAACGAGGCGTAACCAAGTTTTTTCACAGGTCTACGCACAGGTCACGCAATTCCCTTAAATTACGGGCCGGTGGTTTGTGGGTGTGAGCTAGCGCCCGATAACGTCCCAGATATGTTGTATCGGGTTGAGAGCAGGCGAGTTTCATGGTCAAGACATCAGCGTGAGTTCACTGTCATGTTCCTCAAACCACTGTAGCACTATTCTGGCCTTATGACACGGACAGCTATCCTGCTGGAAGATGCCATCGCCCTCGTGGAAGACATGATACATTTAGGGATGCACGTGGCCCGTAATAATTTTCACGCAGTCCAGGCTGCCACGGCTCCTTCGATCTTTACCACAGGTCGCATGGAAGCACAGATGATTGTGCCCCATATTACAATACTGCCCCCACCGGCTTGCTTCCGTGGCGCGGTGCATGTTTCCAGCAGACGTTTGCCTAGGATTCGGCGTTCCGGACACGACCATCGGCTTGGCGTAACATCAGACGTGACTCATCCGACCAGGAGACACGTTTCCATTGACCCACGGTTCAGTCTCGATGACCTCTTGCCCAACGCAATCGTGATCAGCGATGTTGTGGGATCAACATGCGAACACGCAGCGGAGCCCAATGTTGAACAATGTGCAGTGAATGTTTGGTTCATATTTGTGCCTGTACCATCATTATACTTTGACCTCAGACGTGCCACAGATCGCCGTCTATCCTGCTTTACGGAACGAGCAAACCGAGCGTCCTGGGTGAGTGCATTGGGGGGAACGTGGCTTCGAATCCCTTTCCGGGCATCTACATTTCGGACCGAGTGTGGTGGATGAGCGGTAACGCTCTGGCTTCGCATTCTGAAGGACACTGGTTCGAATCTTCATCCAGCCATCCACCTTTGGGTTTCCATGGCTTCCCCAAATCACTCCAGGCGAATGCCGGGATGCTTCCTTTATAAGGACATAGCTGAATTCCTTCCCGTTCTTTGACCCCATCCTTTCCTATCTCTAATGACCTCGACCTTGATGAAGCGTAAAGCCAAAAGCAGAAAAAAATGAACGAGCAAGCCTCCGATCGCCACAGTTTGTGTTGAGACATGAAAGTCCACCACCTTGACGCCTACTCGTGGTTTCAACCACTCTGCATAGATGCTGACCGCAGTAGCACGCAAACAGCCGACCAGCCTCACCGTTTACGAGATGCTCATTCCCAGGGACCGGGGCCATAAAAAGCTGTCCTACGTTAAAATAACCTATGTCAGTGGATTTTTCCATTTCTCACAGGTATGCTATTGTTTATCGTGAAATAAAAACCCAGTACGACTGGGCTTTGTTACAAGCCGATGTTATGAAAATAATCGCTTGATGCAAAGACTGGCAGCTGGAGTTAAACGCAGAAAATTACCAAGACATGCGTGTAAGTAAAAAGGTGACACCATTTAGCTCAGAATATAAAACTAATAGCACTTAGAACGGTAGATTCCGCTAAATACCTAGGTGCGACAATTCGTAATAATTTTGTTGTGGAATGATCATATTGAGAAGGTAATTGGGAAACCAAATCATATGCCCCGATTTATATGTCATAATTTAAAACAGTGTACATCGGAATTTAAATCGATTTCATACAAAGCTTTGGTGCGTCCTCACTTAGAATATTGTTTTTCTGTATGGCGTCCCTATCAAAAGGGGTTACTGGATGCTTTTGAGAAGGCCCAAAGAAGAGCCGGCCGATTCGTGACGGGTATATATAGCTGGAGGGAAAGCGTAAGTGCGTTGTTCAAGGAGTTGAGTTGGGAAGACCCGGAACACCGAAGGCGTTGCTCTCGGCGGAAGCTGATTGAAAAATTCACGATTGACCTATTTCAGGATGACGACAAACACATGTTACTACCAGCTACATTCATATCTAAGAATGACCGAGAAAAAGAGATAAAAGAAATCAGGGCACAACCGATTCATTTCTATACCATTTTTTTCCACGAGTGATTAGGGAGTGGAATAGGAAGGAGTTATCGAGCGAGAGAACTTAAATTGCGATGGAGTAGGTATCTATAAACCCCTCTGACCATCCTGATCTGGGTTTTCAGTAGTTTTCCCCGTTCGCTCCAGGCGAATGCCGGGATGGTTCCTAAAAATAGCGCATTGACGCCGCCTGCCATATCTCGTATATCCCTTCCTATGAACAAATGGTTACACATTAGGATTGGTGCAATGCACCCTCCGCCACATACTTTTAGTGAATCTCGGAGTAATAATAATAATAGTGGTATCGTCGCTAGACTCCCCATGAGTCTCTGCTTTCCTTACCTCATGACGTACGCGCAGCGTTACCAGACGGCATTCAACCTCGTGGTGGGTATTGGTCATGATGTTTTGGCTCATCAGTGTATTATTAGCGTGTCAGGCGCTGCAATGCTGAGAAGAATAAACGTCTATTATTCGTCTGGCTGGGTAAGTGAACAGCAACGCGTACCATCGTGGCTTGCAGTATTAAGTCAGGGTGTTGCCGCATTCATGGTACAAAGAAATTAACTCCGACGTGTGCTTAGTGGCTCGGTAGTTCTAAGCTCCCCCACGAGGAGGCTATGCGGCCGCTGCGCTGTTGTTGTTGTTGCTGCTTAGGTCGCGTCGATATCTGGGCCATTAGCGCCCCGCTGCGGGCCCGGCACGTGGAGGCCTATCCAGTCCTAGTCTGGCCTCTGCACGACGCAACACACAAAACCAAGTTCCACCAAATCCAAACACATAGACAACGTTAGGAAGATGACGTACCGGCAACACGCTACAATGATCAGGGTTTCTCGTATGTCAAGGTGCCAAACCACCGAGAACTGTTTCGCAATGGATTCGCTTTTGAAGCCTTTATTTTATATATCGCATGACAGGTTCTTCCGCGAAGGTCGGCAACCGTACTCATGTAAATAGTCCAAAATAAGAATTATGCCTCAGAAAATCTTGCAAATGGAAGAACTTATTCATTAAGACACACGAATAACTGCAAAATTTGTGCAAGAGCTAGAGTAAGTTGTAAGACTGTACGGAAAAAATCATTGAAAATGAGTTACAGTTTACGAAAAATTGGTTCACGAGAAAGTTGAGTGTAACTTTGAAGCTGTAATTTCTCAGAAGCTTTTGGAGCTCATTGCATCGCGAGGAGACACTTTTTTTCCGTATACCACGATAATTGTTTAAGCCTTGAGGTCGAGTATGTAATGACGTAAGCAGCTGTTGTGTCTGCTGGCAAGATGTTCATGACTGTCTTCGGCGATACTAAAGATATTTCGCAGTTTTGCTTTCTGTTTGAAAGAGAAATTGTCAACGCTGTATACACTGAAGTGTGAAAAGTAATGCACTATTGTGATGGGTGCTAATGACTTAGAGATATAATTAGTGCACTTAGCTCATTTATCTCTCAAAATTCCACTCATGTCTCAATATGCTTGTGAATAGAAGTGTTGGTGTTCATATTACCGAGATGTGTGCGGAATGGACGCAGTATTATAAAATATCTGTCTGAATTACCGAAACAACTGTACAACGTGTAAGACAACTGAAATTGCTTGGGGGTTTACTAAACAGCCTATTGTCTCAACTTAGACCAATGTTCATGGTTCTGGCCTTTGGTACCATACTATATTCAAATCAAACGGCCGCCACATGCTTGTTACACCCCGAACGTGAAAGGTCATACTGAAATAACTTCACTGAACACAATTTTATAGTCACAGAAGATTTATTCTCTTCCAAAAGTTCTCATATACAATATCAGAACCAGACTTTGGATGAAGCAATCACACTACAGTTCCACAGAAGATCGCTGGTAAAACACTCTCATTAGAGGAAACTCCCATCATCCTCCTTACTTTGACGACATTTACGATACACTACGGTTACCAACCACGTGGAGCTATTGGCTCCGTCAACGACACAAACTGATCGACCCCATATGGTAAATTGGCCATCCTTCCTCAGTTTCTTGTTAAACAATTGTAAATGAGAACACCGTCTATTAGCAACAGGTTTTTAATTCATATGTGCTGAGACGCGTTTCGCCCTTGTGGAACGGGGCATCGTCAGTGAAACTTATGGTTGATTCAGTTACATGGAGGTCAGGAATAGCTCCATCTGCACTTTTTTGTGACCAGAACTGTAGTTGTGGTTCCACATAGCTGTAAGAATAACTATTGTTACCCTTTTTTTGGAGGTAACTATACCACTGTTTCAAAATCGTTCGTCAAAGTGTAAATTACAACAGATTTTGAAACAGTCATATAGTTACCTCCAAAAAAAGCGTAACAATACTTATCCTTACAGTTATGTGGAACCACAACTACAGTTCTGGTCACAAAAAAGTGCAAACATCTATTCCTGACCACCATGTAACTGTATCAACCATAAGTTTCACTGGCGATGCCCCATTCCACGAGTGCGAAACGCGTTTGAGCATATGTGAATAAAACCAGATGCTAATAGACGGTGTTCTCATTTACAATTGTGTCCGACCCTATGTCGACTCTTTGAAAACTACCGAAAAACTGCTTCCAAGCTAGCATGGCTGGCCCTCTATTTTACTTTTAAATTCTCTTACATCATCGGCCTGGATGCCCTTTTTAACAATCACGACAATCCATTACCAAAATATCATTTATCTTACAGATGCTTTAAACTTTCTACAGAAACCAATATATCATTTTAATCCTCTTAATTTGTTCTAACCTCTGGTATAAATTTCTTGCTTTTATCTCCTTTTATTTAAATTTTAATTTATTTTATCTTTATTAAAAACCCTAATTATACTTTGCCTAATAACTTAATTACATGTTCAAAATACTCTAAAATGTGCTGACTACAACTGGTGATAAATAACTTTACTGTAACTTTACGATTCCAGTTATTTCACATTTTCAGCTTGCTCGCTTTGACCACATGGTTGAAAGACATCAACAAATCGAATTATCTCAAACTAATTTTTTCTGGGTATGATAAATACACTTTAACATGCTCCTCCTAATGAATTTTAGCAGTGAAAATGAATGCAAGAAAATCCGTTATGGGTGAAAAAAGACTTTAACTGAAATTTCTGTTTTCCACATATGCAGCCTTGAAATTGAACTATATGTTACTAGCTAATAAAAATGCTTTTCTCTACTTGTTCTCTGAATTAAACCTATCCCTAAATGGTTTTGAGAAGCTTATAGATACTTTATAAACGAGAAAAATGTATTTAAATTTTTGGAGAATATTGTTTTAGCCTGTTGTAGTGGCGTCGTGAATATACCGACGTGTACACCGATACTGTGCAATCTCTCTCTGCAATGTAGAAATTCCCACGCGCGCTAAACAAGTATTTAAACTGCTATAGAGTAGGGTTTATATTGTTCTAGCCAGTGGGACGTTTACTCACGTACGAGCGTATTACAGCGCTTAAATGTTCTGCTATTGTGTAACCTCGGAACACGAAGCCGCAGATTTAAATACCATCCGGGGGAACTAGCGATTTTGTATGTAGTTGGACACAATAGTTTTTTGTAAATATAAAACCAGTTTTGGTGTTCCCTGACTTAATATTCTCAGTTCACAAACAGAATAATCCTACAAGCTCCATTTTAAACTCAGTATAACTGATCTGAAACACAGTTTCGTAACAATTTGTCTTTTCCAACTACACGGGAATACATACATGAAGTTACAATTTATTTTCACAGTGATACGTAATCTATGAAAACTGATCAATTGAATTATTTAACCAACGACGTGTTTAGCTTTTATTTACATTATAGACCTCGTATACCTCATTAGAGGCACGAGGGGTTTGGGGGTAAGGAACGGGAAGCAATGAGCCTTTTGAAGGATAAGGCAGACATTCGTGTCCAGTGATATAGAGAATCCATGCAAAATCTAATCAGGACGTCTTCCCGGATGCCAGACCGCCCACTCACGAGTATTGGTATTTAGCTTAATGAGAAACTTCCCACTTCCTATTAAGTAACGATCCTAAAAAAAAAAAGTTAACTGAAATTTTGTTGAAGCCTATATTTTTGTTACTTAATTGAATACCAGGTTGACGAATTATCGCTTGATTGACGCAGTCGATATGATGGTTCGTTTCTTCGTGATAAGCTTATCTGCCGGATTAGGAATGTAAATAAGGATAAATGAAGGGTTAATCTCGCTGCTATCAAATATTCTGTTCATTCTGTCTACAACTTTCTATCAAAGACTCAAGTTTGATCTTAGCGTCATTGCAGTTAGTAGCTTTGTAAATATAGATCTCCAAACTAAACCGAGTCAGGTTTGTAGGCATTATCGCTGGTATTGTGGAGGCTGCTGGATTGATCTCCCGTCCGGTCATCCATATTTAAACTTTCCATGCTTTCCAGCAATCACTCCAACTAATAATCGGCATGGTTCTACAAAATGGTTTGGTCGAATATCTTCTCGTTTCTTGTCCTCAACCTTCTACAGGCCCTAATGACGTCGATGTTGATGAGTCATTAGGAACCATATAATACAGTAATCTAAATTAGACAATAGATTCCACTTGCCTGCAGCAGCGCTTATTACTGAAAATCCTTTAATACAGTCTTCTCGGGTGACTAGCCGAGTGAGAAGGGTTTTCACACAATATTTTGGCGATCGGAAACTCTGTCGCCATCTTCACCAGTCGGCTTGCCACCCGAGAAGACTGTGTTAATTCCCAACGCCGAAATAAACTTCGATCTTATGTACTGAAAATCCTATTTGGTGTGAAGGCTCATAAAACTTTCCTCTTATTGTATGAGAGTTCCTACCGTAGCGTTTATTTTTTATTATGGCCAACGTCGAGAAGAGGGCAGTGGGCCAGAAATGCGAAAGAACGGTCCCGGCGTTGCCCACGAGTGATTTCAGAATCATGGAAAAACGAAACCCGTATTGCAGGATCGAACCCACTCACCCACCCGGCTCAGAGAAGGATATATGATTACTTGCAACGTTTGTTAAATTGGTTGAGGCAAATTGTATACACTGCTTATCTGGTTTAAGATGCGTTCTGTGGTGACTGGGAAAGGTGTAGGATACTATCAACCATATTACTTGGTACTATTTCGTTTTTCACTGCGACCGTGAAGCAAGGTAACTGTTACAAACGAATGTAAAGTCTTTATCTGCATTAGGATCCAAGAGGTTTACTCGCAGTACAGAGGAGAGCCGCTCTATCCATGAGTGCTTGCCACTGTCATTACGAAATTGTCACAGAACTGATTCGTAGATTGGACTGAGAGTCTGTGATGGACAGAGGGCGTAGGTTTCGTTTGAACTTAACCTTTTTTTAATCGCTGCCTCAACGACATTTATGTAGTCCCGCTGCTATTTGTAGCTTTATCTCGTGTATGTCTGGACTTCCGCGTATAAAACTGGATGGCAGCAAGGTGAAATTCGTAGAAAATGTGACCTACTTAGGAGTGAAACTGGACAGCAAGTGGTCCTTTATACCACACCTAAAGCATACTCAAGAGAAGCTAAGGACCGCGGCGCCCAGCATCCAGAGATTCGTCACTCTCACTACAGGAGGAGAATACTTGGAATCCAAAGACCATAACGCCGATGAAGACGAAAGCTTGTCGCTCGGTTCAAATGGCGCACTCCAGGTCCCCGCGGCAACGAGCTACTACCTGCGCCAGGGCCTCGAGATGGAGGTAGTTGGCTACCGCACGGAACGAGTGGACCTGCAAAGGGACACTCCAGAATACAAGAGAAGAAGAGGATAAGGGAGCAGCCACTTGAAGAATGGCAAAGCAGGTGGGATAACAGTCCGCACGGAAGAGAAACTCATCACTGGACTCGAGCGTGATGTTCTTGGACACCGAGTGAAGGAAGAATGTGCAGCTCCCGTACCCCGTTACCTGCCTCTTAACAGGGCATGGACTGACAGGGACGATCCAACGACGTGATCTCGAAGAGAGCGGGGCCTGCCACTGAGGAGAAGAGGAGGAGGCAGAACACATCATCACACGGTGCCCATTGTATTTTGACCTTCGAGACTCGCAGCGAGATGCCTGGGAAGAAGAGCTACTCCGAACACCCGAGAATCTGACGGCCTCTGAGCGTTCGCCAGAGCAGTCTTCAATAGAAGGCATAACCGACAGCAACCCTAGAAGAAGAAGAGCGAGCAGCCTTAGAAGAAATGAACCCACATGGCTGCTACAAGTCAACAACCGAAGTCGCAGTGAAGAAGATAAAAGAGAGAAGAACCACAAAGCTGGCGAACCTCGCGAAAGCAGGGTTCAGTAGTGCACGGCCCGTCCATCCGGGTCCTGGGTACTTTTACGCAAGCGTGTTTTTGTGCTCTATACGGACGTCATGAAACGGCTGGGAAGATGCCTTCGACCCCAGTCGCGGCGGCGCTGCCTCCACGTGGTTCCCCGTGGACACCAGGCAACCTTCGGAGGGGGGGGGGGGTTATACCTTCCTTTTTTTTAACTGCTTTACGTCTCTCAACAGCGTGGTCTTTAGAGACGGGAAAGGATGGGGGCAATGAATGGGAAGGAATTCGGCCATGGCCTTTTTAAGGAAGCATCCCGGCATTTGCCTGGAGTGATTTGGGAAACCATGGAAAACCCAAATCTGGATGCCCGGACGGGGATTCGAACCGCATGCGAGGCCAGATCGCTATCCGTTACACCACCACGCTCGGTTTATACCTTCCTGTAAGGGAGAGTAATTCCCCCGAGAGCTGGTGGTGCTTGATGGGGGAGCTGTGAGAAGTTTTACGAGTGTTAACTCGGACGAATTCCGTTCGCAGCAGCTCCAACTGAAACCCAAGGAACTGCTATTTTCGATTGGTGCCGTAAACGGCAGCTTACACTTAATTGCAAAAAGTGCAAGGCAATGCGGATAAGTAACAAGAAGAATCAGTTTGTTCACGAGTACAAAATAAACAATTCACCTGTTGACATGGTTGATTCCGTGAAGTATCTGGGGGTGATAGTACAAAGCAACATAAAATGGGACATGCACATAACTTCCGTCGTAGGCAAGGCAAATTCTAAATTACGATTCATAGGTCGTATTTTGAGGAATTGTAATGCTCAAACAAAGGAGATAGCGTATAAAACACTAGTGCGTCCGCATCTGGATTACTGTTGTGGGGTTTGGGATCCGTATCGCAAGGTTCTGATTGACTCAGTTGAGAGGGTGCAGAGGAGAGCCGCTAGATTCGTGACTTGTTGTTACAGCCCTTATGAAAGCGTCACAGAATTGATACATAGATTGGGCTGGGTTAGTTTGGAAGAGAGACGACGTACCTTGCGTTCGAATTTATTGGAGAATATGCGAAAAAATTTAAATTTCGAGTGCAATGGAATACTTCTTCCGCCAACCTATTTAGGTCGCAAGGACCGGAGGGATAAGATTAGAGAAATAAGATGCCGTACTGATACTTTTATGTATTCCTTCTTTCCTCGCACTATTCGGGATTGGAATGGGCGGGTTTAGGATTGGTGCTTAGCACCCTCTGCCACCCACAATGTTTGTGATTTGCAGAGTATGAATGTAGATGTAGATGTAGAACTGCGCTTATCAGATCGAATTTTAGCTGACTCTTTAATCGTACACTTTAGAGGAAAACCAGGCGTATGATGGAAACCCTTGAGTATTCTTATTGGTAAACATGCATACACCAACTTTCAATTATGAGTGCGATGAAATATTTCGTTCACCACCCTATTTTCTCCACAATGAGAGGAGAGAGAATGTTGGAGAAATAAGGTGCGGCACTGATGCTAATATGAATTTCTTCTTGCTTCGTGTCATTCAGGATTGTAATGCACAGAGTAGAGATTAGTTTTCGTATAAAGCACCATCTATCATTCGCAGAGTATATATGTAGATTTAGATTAACTCATCATCAAAGCGTAGCATCGGCGATTGAAATAATGAGTCCTGCAATGGCGGTAGCTACCCTGGTATGGTTATATTAGCTTTGTACTGGCTTTTGGCGTTTTCCTTTAGTCCTTATAGTCCTTAATACTGAATTTAACTTTGGGGCCGAAGTTTTAATTTGTTAACCGTAATTTTGTCCTGTCTCTTTGTTCCCTTTCACTTCTCTATCGCGCGCCAGTCCTCTGTTCCCTCGCCCAAGGAACAACAGCAGCGTGGGCCGGAATCCACTGCCCGATTGCTCCGAGGGAAGTTATCGGATGGGAGCGCAATAGCGGAAGAGAAGTTCGTGAAAAGCGGACGCGCAACTCACGGCTTAGTTTGCTAACTTCTTTTAACAGCTGCACTCGAACCAGCCGAAAGTCATTTATTCGTTTTCGGAGCGGGGGAAAGTTGCCCGATTAACTTCACTTCCAGGAGGTACTTTTATGATGTAGGTAAAACTACGTTTATAACTTTAATAGGCTTAAACTTCTGACGCATGACGCGCTATCTTATGGCACGCTGAAGAACTGATCTGAGTGCTACCTGTACACTGCGTGAGGATTCCAAAAGCTGTCAGAACAATTAAATTGTCATAGGGGCACTGTCGACATGGTTGTTATATATCTGTCTCAACTACAGAATATAATTACAGAATCATTTTATTTTAATCGAATTTGTAGGCCTTATCTGCAAGAACGGCCACCAAAGGAAATCGGAGGAAGCCCAGATAACGTAAGCTTGCAACTTTTAGAGTACTGCAATTGTTTGTGAAACGGTATAGTGGTTTAGTGTTTAAAGCGTCTGACTGGAAATCGAAATGCCCCTTATCTCGATTTTTTTTTACCTTTCTATTTCTACTTATTGCT
The DNA here is from genome assembly GCA_031002005.1 of Vandiemenella viatica. Taxonomy (NCBI): domain Eukaryota; kingdom Metazoa; phylum Arthropoda; class Insecta; order Orthoptera; family Morabidae; genus Vandiemenella; species Vandiemenella viatica. Next base: position 187,878,116 of record JARYHS010011408.1, read on the forward strand.
TTACGCCTCGTCGACGGCTAAGGTCATTAGAGGCGGGATGGGACTGGGGACAAGGAACGGGAAGGAATTCGGCCATGGCCTTTTTGAACGAAGAATCCCGGCATTCGCCTGGAGTGATTTGGGGAAACCATGGAAAACCCAAATCTGGATGCCCGGACAGGGATTCGAACACGCGTCCTCCCGAATGCGAGGCCAGAACGTTAACCGTTCACCCACCACGCTCGGTCCTTAACTCGTCCTTAACCTCTGGCACAGTTTGCTGTTTAATGCGAAGTACGCCAGAATACTTCCGTGGCTGGAATTCCACATTAAACTGTAGGTTTCGTATACCCGGTACGATTACCAATTTAGGATAGGTAAGGAGGAAAGAAACTGACCTCCAGTATCAGGCTAAGCATACCTCGTTCGGGAGAATCCTACCAACCTTCGGGTTTAGAACCAAGTTTCTTAGGTTTAGTAAGTTGTGAGACAAAATGATTTTATCGCGTCCATATAAAAACAGAACGCTCTATCAGAGGGAACTATTCTCTTTAACACGGTCTAAAGTTTGCTATTAATTAACCGCCAGAAAATGACTTATGTGTAACGCAATTAACGAAAAAAATTCATTTCAAATTCACCGAAAGAACTGGGCTGATCAGGGAATATTGTGTGGCACAGGTGTTTTCTAACCACATTGGGCTTTGGGTTTGAGTATTATTTAACTTTCAGGATTGTTTAAATACTGTAACTTTGTTCATTTGTAGCCGCGTTCACAGCAGTCTTTGTTTTTTGTTTAGAAAGTCCAATTTTACTATTTACGACAAGTGAGTATTAGCTGGGTGTCTGGTAGATGGTACCTGTGTTGTACACAATGTAGTTCTGAGCAAAAAAGAGTGAAGTGGTAATTACAGCAAGAAAGAAGAGCATGACAGTCATCAGTTCGAGAAGAGGAGTTGAAGATAGTTGAATGTTTCGAATATTTGCGAAGCTGATAGAACGAAATGGATGAACAGGATAAAAGTAAATAAAACACAAACTTGTTCAGATGGATTACTATAAGTGTTAGAGATCTTGTATGGAGTAGTAATGAAAGAATCTATAAGACCTACTTTGTGCCGATTTTGATGTATGGACCGCAAAAATGGGTGATGAAGGAAATTAACAGAAGGAGAATACAAGCCATGAACATGAGGTTTCAGAGGAGTAGAGTAGGAGTAACGAGAAGGGACAGAATGAGGAATGAGAAAATCAGGGATGTGATCAAGGATGAACGGTTGCAACAAAGACTAGAGAAAACAAGGTTGCAGTGGTACGGTCATGTGGAGAGAAGGGGAGAGGAGAAGATACCAAGAAAGATGCTGAAGATGGAACTGAAAAGGAAGACCCAGAGTCAGATGCGTAAAAAAGGTATTAAAAAGTGTGTTGGAGAAAGAGAATGAAATTGGCTGACAGTGGAAGAAGAGAGATGGCTGATGGACAGGAAGCGCTGTACAGGCTTTGGTCCGAAGCTGTTAGAGACGATGATAACGACGTGGTAATAATAGATTTCAATTTTAGTATAATAGATTTATTAACAGATTCGTCCGTCGAAGTACGTACCAATGTAAAATAGTTTGTAGGCTGATTCGAGTCTTTTAGAAATAACGGAAACAAAATCCGAATAACAGGAAGCTGCCAGCTTAGACGTTAGACGGACGTCTCAACTTGCCAATGCTTCGCACGCGGGACTCAGTTCTCGATAAATACGTTAGCTGCCGTAATTTCCTGTAGATCTTGTTTGGAGATTCTCTTCTCTGCTTCATAACTTTGTATTCTAACCGCCCTAGGATTCGACTATCAACGCACTAAAATTACATTTTCCGCACTTCGCCACTTATTTTAGCGTTCTGTTACGCGGTACTGTGGGAAACGGACTGGAACTTCCCTCTATAGAATAGTCCAGAAGAGAGAAACTTATCGTCATAATGCTGAAATACTGATTTTTAAGATGGACAAAGGAATGATGTAAATCTTACCTGCAGTACACTCAGTTGCGCACTGTAGAGTACAGATTGGTATTCAGTAATCGTTTGACGCAAAGTAAAGGACTTGGTATCTGACGTTCAATTCAAAGTGTAAATACTCACACACCTGGCATGTTATGGTCGCAAAACTGTAATGGGTAATACCATTCGGTCGCTTTACGTCTTGGAATAAATTCCCCTCAACAACTCCAGAGAAGGACGGATCCGGTCATAGGCGGTACCGGCAATTGAATTTACCACAGTAAGATGTATTTTTTACTCGGCAAGAGGAAGTTTGCAGGTGACGCGGTGAGTGTTGATGTGAGTCGTTGGTTTTATTGGAGCCGCGGCGGTCAGTGTCTCAATTGGCGAGGTCAGCGGGGCAAGTGGCGCGGGAGACGATTCCTCCGCCAGCTCAAATAGTCCACGAAACAAGTGGCACAACAACAGTCTACACACTGCCGACCGTCACTTAGCCAGTCTAGACTCTGTAGGCGGCAAGACGATAGCAAATTGTTGTTTTCTTTGTTTTATTGTTCTTTGTTCATGGCCTGCTATTAGGTTTCATGACATTTTACTGTCTCAAATATCTTACATTAGTAAAAAAAAAAAAATCTTTTAATTCATCATTCACTCTTTCAATAGGAGGAGGGTATAATAAGTAGGAAAACTAGATAAAGCAAGGAAATACTTGGCAAGTGTTAGTACGCAGTGTGGCACTTAATGGGGCAGAGACGTGAGGATGATGAATAGGATAGAAGTTTTTGAAATGTGGATGAGGAACAGAATTGAGAGGATAAGCTGTATGGAAAAAGTAAGTTAAGTGCTGTAAAGGGTTGGTGATGTGAAGAAACTTCGGCAGGTCATAACAGAAAGAAAGAAGATCTGGATGGGACACTCGTTGAGAGGGGAGTGCTGGCTAAAAGACGCCTTTGGAGGACTGGAAGAGTGAGAGGAAGAAAGAGGTTCAAGATCACGGAAACATCAAGGGAAACGGCGACTATGAAGACAGGACAGCGGGGAGAGCTGCCAAGTGAAAACCAACCTCAGGGCAGAACACTGTCCATAGTGATGATTTACTCTAAATGCTTAAGTACGTTATGGTAGAAAGCCTCTTCTGAGTTAGAACATATACACATCTTAGCACAGCATTGATAGTAAGACTGGATTTAGAAATAAAAATAACATTACTTCGTTGAGTGTACTCAGGAACTCGTGTGGCATTCTGTAGATGTAGAATCAAGATATTTGTTGCAATGTGTTTCTAATTCAGAACAAACTCAACGACTATTTCTCCCACTTTCGTGTAACTGACGCGTCGAAATATGTAAATTAAAAAATCGGACATACATCAGAGATTAACTGACAAGAGTTTCAGATTTCGCTGTTAAGTAATGCCTTGTGATAAACTAGATGGTTGTAGAGCTAATAAATTCTGATCGCATGCCATTGATCTGATGTTCGCGTCTAGCAAAACGTCTTTGCGTGCCATCATTTTGCAGGGATGCTCCATTTTGCTTTCTACGGACTGGTATTATTACAGGGTTGGATTACTGGGCTACTTATCTTATTCGTCCATTAAGCTGATGCAGTTCATTTGTGAGCGCATACGTCCGCTAAAACTTATCAAACCCTACGTGTCCTAATTGGATTGGAGCAAATGGAAAATTTGAAATGTTACTTTGTTGCCTAGAGAGAGTGCAGTGTTCTGTCGAAGCAATGTTTCACCTATACATCTGTAAAAATGGATATCTGTACAAATAGAAAAATACTGTTTACGTTTCCTTTACAAAAACTCACCTCGTCTCCTCCTTTACAACTCTTAATTTCTACAAATATTGTTTTATTAGAACCTATAGTTTAATCCAATTTTGATGGAGCTTTATACACATATATTTTAAAATAACTGTCTATATTTGGTTTATAAAACCCATTCCCTCTCTCTTATCATTTACCGAGCGTGGTGGTGTAACGGATAGCGTTCTGGCCTCGCATTCGGGAGGACGGCGGTTCGAATCCCCGTCCGGGCATCCAGATTTCGTTTTTCCATGGTTTCCCAAATCACTCCAGGCAAATTCCGGGATACTTCCTTCCAAAGGCCATGGCCGAATTCCTTCCCATTCCTTGCTCCCCATCCTTTCCCTTCTCTAAAGACCTCGCTGTTAGAGAGACGTTAAGCAGATAAAAAAAAATCTTATCATTTCTCTTAATGAAACTTTACACATGCAACGGTTCTCTTTCTTTTCTATTCTTCTCTTCCCCCTCCTCCCCCCCCCCCCCACATAACATATATCTAGAAAACTGCATGGAAATCAGCCCAAGTGGATGAAGAATGTATATGACAATGCGATGGAACGGGATGAACCGTGCGAGCTTCCGTGTCCGCCCCCGGCCACGCCGCGCTGGGCAGCAGCGGCATGATGCACGGAGCAGCCTAACCGTCAGTGCAACTCAGGGGTGCAGAAACACTCTCTACAGCAGTTTGTCTTCCATTAGGTGCATATGCTTAACACGTTCCGACCTAAATTCCGCCTTTGGCAGTGCAGTCTGCCAGGTCTGGTCTGGTCTATCGGCTGCAACGATTGGAATATTGGGATTTTTTTTATGTGAAAACCTATATGTGGGATGTTGGATGGGGGTAACTCTATGAATTCGCGTCACCCACATGCTATGGCGTGTTGTGCGTATCATATGTGCATTGGACGCTTTTTGGAACAACAGTTTTTATCCGATTTTGATGGAACTTTGCATCCGAATACTTTAAAACAAACAGAAAAATACTGTTTACGTTTGAATTACGAAAATGTAAACCGTCTCCTCCTTCCCCCCCCCCCCCCCCCCACCTTCATTTCTGTAAATGTTGTTCACAAAAACTCAGAGTTTTTAATCCTATTTTGGTTGTACTTAGCACATGTATACTTCAAAACAAGGCGGTCTGGTAGCTCAGCATTTAAGGCGCTTACTTGTGAAAGTTTCTCTCTACGGTCGCCGATTCAAATCCCGTGGTGAGCAGGAATTTTTAGGAGTTGTATTTGATTATATGAGCTACGCCTGGACGTTCCGTGGTGCTGATCCCAAGTTAAACTGTAGAGCCAATTGGCCTTCCTGCATCTGACGTAATAGCTTGATACATCTCCTTCTGAAAGATTCGATTCCAACCTTCGGGTTGTGGATTCAGTTATATTTATAGTTTTTGAAGTGATAACTTCTTTAGAGGCGTTGGGCGAATTTTGGATGCGTAAAATCCTATGAGTTCGGGTCACCGACATATTAATGTTAACAGTATATATGTAGCGGACTGGTGGCTCAGTGGTTAAGGTGTCAGACTGAGGAATGAAAGTCCCCGATTCGAATCCCTGTCTTGGCGGGATTTTCATAGACTCTTAACCTGACTTTCACTTCTGGCACAACTTGCTATGTAATGTGAAGTACGAGAGAGCTTTCGTGGTTCGGATTCCACGTTAAACTGTAGGTCCCTTATACCTGGTAGCACTACCGAGTTGGGATGAGGTGGCTAAGACAGGGGTGGCATGCACAACCAATAGAAACCGTGTCACCAGGTCATTACGGCCACACGGAGTTACTATTTAGTATATCTGTAGCTATATATATGACGTGTCGGGTGTATGATATTCATAGTTTCAAGTTTTCACTTCTCAGGCAGTCCCTTTTTTTTGCTTATGGCTTTACGCCTCTTCTACATCGTTAGAGACGGAATGGGACTGGGGACAAGGAACGGGAAGGATTCGGCCATGGTCTTATGAAGGAAACATCCCGGCATTTGCCTGGAGTGATTTGGGGAAACCACGGAAAACCCAAATCTGGATGACTGGACGGCGGTTCGAACCCACGTCCTCCCGAATGCGAGGTCAGAGCGTTACCACTCACTCACCACGCTCGGTGGAGTATTGGGGTCTGCAGTAAACTGGATGTCGAGGTTGTTACATAAGAACGAGTTTAGAGTCGATCTACAGATTTTTACAGCAGACGATAAAGCTAGGAACGATTTTTTTTTTTTTAAATTGAAAGAAATGTAGTGGCTGCACGACTTTCTTTACCTATAAAAAGTGGAACTAACCTCTAAGAAATTGAGTTAACGGCTTCCATGTGATGTGTAATGGGTATTACCCACCGACATTTTACGAAAAAGTCACCACAAATTCTATAACAATGCTGACATATAAAACGCCTGCGCTACTGCGAAATGCCACAGTACCGAAAAAATGGCACAAATACTTTCGGTACAGAAATCATATCAAGCTAAACAGCTTTGTTTTTTTCGTAGAGGTGGGGTTAGGCTGAACTACGGGCCAGACCAGAACAAAAAAATTCTTGAAATTCATGCAATGCAATTGAAATTCATTCTGACTAGTACTTCTCGGAAATGCTGTGTTTGTTTACAACGAAAGCAATCGATTACCTCTATCGATTCAACATGGCGGGTTTAACTAAAAGAAAGCACCGGGAAACATTTGCTGTTTTTAAATTTGAATGGATCTTTTAATTTAATTTAATTCCGATGTAGCTCATGCCTCATTAATCATATAATTACGATGTGTTATTTTTTTACTATTCTATTAAATATGAGTGTTAAATTCCACTTCCCTCAGTCATATAATTACCCGGTGGTTTTTTTTACTAATTTATAAATATGAGTGTTAAATTCAAATTCCCTTAGTCATATAATTACCTTGTTTTATTTTTTAAGTATCTTATATAATTTGAGTGTTAAATTCCTTCCCCATTTACTTTTGAGATATACAAATTTTACGACGGAGTGATAATATATTACAACTGGAGATTTAACTAACATTTCAAAAGGCTTGTATTAATTTTGAATTCTTTTTTTTAATTTGGGGCTACTTTTGCGAAAAATGTGAGTGGGTAACGGGAAACATACATCATATGAAAGCAGTTAATCTAAATTCCGATAAGTTACGATCAGTCCTCAAAATGACCTCTAACTGGTAAGGCATACAGCCAGGGCCATCGTTTTCATTTTATCATCGATCCACCTGTATTTGATTCTTCAAGTGCGTATGATTTTTTAATTTCGTATGCACAACATCATGGAAAATACAGGACGGACACTATACTTAATTAAAAAATATAAAAAAACACATGTCTGTTACCGGATCAGGATTGCTAGAGTAACGCTTTAGGAGCGGCTAAACCAACTACTCTACACGTACTATTATATACGTAAATGAGAACTGTTTGGTAAATTTACTACCGTCTAGAAGTGAGTGCAGTAGTTTATGTCAATACTAATTCGTGAAGCCTAGTTGGTGATAATTCATTTTTGATTGAAATCGTTACCTGGGTACTCAATTCTACATATGAATTCTGGGGTATAATCAATTTTTTTATGTTACGTGCCACACGGAGTTATCTCACTTTTATTTCTTTGGACGGAGTTTGAAAACCTTAAGTCTGAATTTCTGACGCACCAATAAAACTAGACTGCCGGAGGGGAAAAAAACCTGCCTGAATTCTCGAACGTTTATGAGCTTTCAGCAACTATAAACTCTGAATGAACATTAATTTAGATGCTCTTAACCGGAAAAACCATCCACCGCCTAAAGTAATAAAAGAAAAGGAAGGTAGAACATGGGAAGTTGTAAACTCCACTCATTATAGATTTGTTTTTTGCTTATGGCTTTGTGCGTCGTTGACCTCGATATCATTAGGGGCGGGAAAAGACTTACAGCAAGTAACGGGAAGGAATTCGGCCATGGATTTTTGAAGGAACCATCCCGCCTGAAGGGATGGGGTAACAATTCAAATCATTTGTCGTGGAATGAACATATCGAGAAGGTAATCGGGAAAGCATATCGTATGCTCCGATTTATAGGTCGTAATTTAAAACAATGCTCTCCGGAAGTTAATTTGATTGCATACAAGTCAATAGTGCGCCCTCACTCAGAATATTGTTGTTGTGTATGGAGTCCTCATCAAAAGGCGTTAATGGAGGTATTGGAGAAAAAGAGCCGTCCGATTCGTGACAGGTATATATAGTTGGAGGGAAAGCGTAAGTGCGATGTTGAAGGAGTTAGGTTGGGATGATCTGGAACACCGAAGGCGTTGCTGTCGACAGAAACTAATTTAAAAATTCATGACTGACTTATTTCGGAATGACTGAATACAAGTATTACTACCAGCAACATTCATATCTAGGAATGGCCGCGAAAATAAGATAAGAGAAATCAGGACCAGAAACGATTCGTTTCTCTACTCATTTTTTCCACGAGCGATTAGGGAATGGAATAGAAAGGATTTTCCGACCAACTAAATTTAAAATCCGATAGGAGTAGCTCTCGATAAATCACTCCAGCCATCCTGATCTGGGTTTTCCATGGTTTTCCCAGATCACTCCACGCGAATGCGGGGATGGTTCCTCACAATAGCCCATGGGCACCTCCTGCCATATAACGTATATCCCTTCCAAACTATTACACTTTCGGATAGGTGCAATACACCCTCCGCCACACACTTTTAGTGAATCGCAGAGAAATAATAATAATGAGTGATTTCAAGAAACCATGGAAAACAAAAATCTGGATAACCGGACGGGGATTCAAACCCGTGTCTACCGGAAAGCCATTTCCGCTCATCCAACAGGCTGGATGGGATAAAATTTTGTTGTATCTGACGTGATCCATGTTTGTGAGGAACTGTCAGTTTTTACTCCGTGGTGACTTAATTAAACCTACGTCGACTGCGGAAACGCGTGTAGTTGAGCACATTCGTCATTGATCGAGCAGTAACCGTAGTTTATTCACCATGCTAAATAATAGTTTAATCGTGGATTTGACTTTTTCTTTGTCATTAAGGGAGTATCATATCAGTAATTTCCCCAAAAGGGTTAAGTAATGCGGCGCCGTTTCAAGACGTGTTTTGAAGTGTTAGCAAACTGCGTAATAATGCTTATGCCTTGTCGACGTTGTGGTCGTTATAGGTGTGGCGTATATATCAAGTAAGAAGCAACTCAAAAAATTAAAACATGTCACGAGCATTCATTTACGTAGCTAGAAAGTGTTTACCCTATGTTGAGTGTTATTGTCCCACTTGACAGACATATCTAGGTGACACAGATGGTTTCTACATCTACATCAACACATATACAACACATATACTCTGCAATTCACAAAATTGTGCGTGGCAGAGGGTGCTCAGCACCAAAACTAATCTCTTCGCTGTGGATTTCAATCTCGAATGCTACAATGGAAGAAAGAGTTCATATGAACATCAGTTCGGCACCTTATTTCTCTATAGGTTGGAGGACGAAGTATTAAACCGCGCTCGGAAGTGAAAGTGGGTGTACGCGTGTTTACCAATAAGTTCAAACAAAACGCGCGTCGCCTATCTACCAGAGACTCCAGACGCAATCTGCTAAAGTCTTCAGTATCTTCCCACGAAATGAATCAGTAATTTCGCCTACCAACTCTTCTCCCAGAAGGATGAAGCGTATCTCAAAATAAATTTATATAAGCTACGCGATTATTCTTTACAGTATTAACCGTATTTCGTCCGTCTTGGGCTAGGCATGTAGAATCCACAACTGGGAAAAAAATCACACTGATTTCTTAAATAGAATAAACCGTCCGGTTTTAGTGCATTAGATCGTAAGTTACTTCGGTTCTGAACTTGATCCTTGAGGCTGTCGTTAGGTCCCGTGAGCGTGCGGGGTGCGTCGTGGGGGCTGGTCGCGTCGCGTCGGTCCATCGATCGGCGCCGCTGCTGGCGCCTTGCCGCCCCCACCACCCCCGACTCGAGCCAGCGACGTCCCGAAAGAAAAACCCTGCGTTCTGCGCGATGAACACGGATACAGCACGAGAGACCAAACACCACACAGTTTAGAGTACATAGAGCAAGACATGAGCAACTTTGTACGTAAACGACTTCTGTAACGATCACTGGTTTTTACGGTGCAAGCCACGTCGTTTAATTTACAATTTGAGCTTTCGGCTGCCATAAACATCGCAGCTTACCCTGTAAAACCAGTAATCATTAGCAAAGACGGCCGCGGAAGCCTCAAAAATCATTTCTGTAACGTCGTAGAAATCCCGTTTCACTTGTTGAAGAAATCGTAAACATTGAGCTATGAGAAGTTATAACCAAAGCTTGCGGACATTTCTCGGCGTAGAGTCGACAAACGTGGCTCTCCGCTGCTTATGTTGTAATGTCCTAACAGCTTCTGATATGAGCACTTTCTAATTTTTTGTTACGAAAAACTATACATGACGGAAGATGGTAGCCTAATCCATTGTGCTGTGTACCTCTCTTCACAGAGTAATAACTTGACCAAAGCTGTTTGGCGAATGATGATGACTACGCTCGAGAAAACGGCATAACAATTTCAGAACATCTTTTATTGTTGCAAGACTTATTTCCCAATACAATATAACTAGGTTTTCCAGATCACACACTCACACTCTCTCTCTTTAATTTAATTTAATTGCAATAGAGCACACGCTTCGGTGCCAATTTCCCTACACACCCATCTTCCCCTATCCTGCACCCACCTACATTTATTTGCCCTCTACAAATTTTGACTTCGGCAAACACGAAGACAGTTCCAAATCAGATACAAAGAACACATGAGAGCATTAAAATACAGTAACCATTCCACATTTGCCGAACATCTCATAGAAAATGACCATTCACCAACAAACATAAACACAGATATGCAAATTCTCACTATAAACAACCACAGACACAACACACTCACTATACAGGAAAACATACATATTCAAAAAGCAAAAAATGAAGGCAAACAGGTACTAAACGACCAAGTAAACCTCACAAATAAACTTTACTCAATTTAATATACACAAACTCGACAGACAAAACAAAATAAACACAAACCGTATAATAAAACTCCGCACATATATACATCACACATAAATATAAAACATTCTAACAAACCATCAGACATACACGCACTTTTCAAAACTCGCGCTATTGGCACGAGACATGACATATACAAACAAGATGGCCACAGAAGACAACCGAAGGACGCGAAAGCGCACCAGAGACAAGACATAAGCAATCCATCTGGCCCCAACAGACGACAGAACGATGAAAACGCACAATAGTGTAAATAGGAAACAGGCAAAACATGCTTTGTATAAGGAAACGGAGATGCGCAGCTGCATACCGCATTAACAAATGAAAATAGTAAGTAACTAATAGCTATAAAAATATCTCATGCTCATAATCACATAATAATAGGATAAAATGTATATAAAAACTGTAACACAGATTCGTCGCTGATGATGCCTCGATGAGAGGTGAAACGCGTACGACGCAAAAATAAATGAATTAAATAGTTGTATTGGCGTTATCTTTCAACTGGTAATTTTTTTATGTTTTTGCACTGAACTTAAATATTTAAAGGGTAAAAAGTGGCCTTCCAAATAGGTAAATCGCCAGTGAAAGTCCCGTTAAAATCGCTTCACCCACTAAATATGTTACATATAGATTATTTATATTTGGTAATAGCTGAACAAGCTGAAAATGTGCTGAAATATACATTTTAGTGTATTCAATAGCATTCTAGTACATTCTAGAAGATTCCAAAGATTTTTTAGAACACTTTGGTCGAAGTAAGAAAATGCCCTCGGTCGACCACGTTCAACCATCTTATCTCCCACAACCCTACAGCTACCGACATGCAACCACCATGGGCACGGTGGCAGAATCCAGGCCAGTACCACACACAAACTTCAATGATCTCCGCTGGGTAGATGTGTGAAATATAAGGACACAAATATCGTTGTTCGAAATATGAAAATACCTTAGGCCAACCACTTTAAACCACCATATCTCCCACACCCCTACAGCTACCAAGTTGTATCTACGATAGCGCACGATTGGAGGCTCGAGTTTACAATCACTTACGAACGCCAGTGGTCTGCGCTTGGTAGTTGTGGCTACAGAGTGAAATATTGGGACACACACATATTCGATCGAAAAATGAAAATTTCCCAGATCGACCAGTTTCATCTACCATATATCCCACATCCCCACAGCTACTGACATGCGGCCAACGTAGTGCACGATGGGAGATTCGAGGCTACTACCACACACAAACACCAGTTGTCTGCGCTCAGTTTATGTGGGTGCAAAGTGAAATTTATGGACACCACACACACACACACACACACATGTATATATACGTTTGTGTTTAGGGGTATGTTTGATAAAAATTGTTACGAGGTCCACTATGTGGGAATATCAAGCACTGCGCTGAGTTTATGTGGCTGCAAAGTTAAATTTAGGGACACACACACACATTTAATTACTAAAAAATACAAGAAAAATGATGCAACTCGGTAATTCAGTCTTAAACTAGTTTCTAGGCGTTTTAATTGCTGTATCGAGGGATTATGTTACAAATTGCATGAGGTGAACGAGGAGCGATCCATATTGCCGTTAGCTGTGTGTTTAGCGAACATGGAACTTAATAAAGAAAGGCTATTTCCGTCGATTCCGTGTTCGACGGAAGGACGGGGTGGAGTTGGGAGCTGGCTCCTCTCGAGATTGATTGGCGTTCGATAAGACGTCGTGCGGTTGGCTGGCTCCGCTTCATCGAACAGAATCCCTAGCCGCGACTCGAGCCGCAGCTACACTCACTCCCTTCCAGCTGCCGAGCTCAGGCTCTCGAACCACGTGAGGGCATGTAAAAATATTCGTGGAGCAACACAGTTGGAAAAGTAGTGACTTATCTCACTCAGCAACTGGAATTTTTCGGTATATGTTGTAAGCGTTAGAACGTCTGGATATGTTGCTCCAAAGGTAGGAGATGATGACGAAATATGCTACCCACTCATAGCTTAAAGGGGACAAGAAAGAGAATTTATGGCAAAAGTTGCGACACTTGCACAAAAAATGACGTGATTACTGTGGAAAAGGTATATATAGGCCCGAAAATTGGAGAGAGGATAAAAGTTGCTGAAAGAAGTGTGTTTGAGAGTATGTTTGATAAACATTGTTCCGTGGTCCGCTGTGTGGAAATATCACGCACTAAGAGGCAGTATTTTGTAAATAAGTGTTAGTAAAGAAAACTTTAGTAATGTATTCGGAGTTGTAGTGAACAGAAAAGGTTTTAGGGGTGGTTATTAAGAGTAAGTAAAGTTACGAATTATGGTATTCAAGAAGTCTTAAAGAAGATTAGGAAGCGAAAGTCGAAGTTTTCAGTATTAGCGTTGCTCAGTGACCACAGAAGAGGTTTTGAGAGATAAGTCTACTGAATATGCTGCAGTAACGAAACAAGGACTCAAAAAACACCCAAACGTATTTTCGCCCTTGTTTGTAGAAATTTTTAAAGAATAACGTTGGTTAATGTGTGTGCTTTTTTTTTAGTGGAACTAAACAGAAATTGTTATGTAACTCGTATTTAAAGGGCTAATTCGATAATCGCCGTAAGTTTTTAGGTGAAGAGCCTGAAGGTTGCATTACACACTGTCACCTGGACGCAAGGTTGGTGTGTCACCATCCACCAAATACCAACAACTAAAACAGTTTCTCCTTTTATCGTAACAGTAGGTAGATGTATGGGTGATAGCACTGGATCATAATATTGTTGGTTTATATTTGTCCATAGGTTGACGTGGTTCATAATGAGATGTGTTGTTGACGAGTCTCACTGCCTTATTGCGACATCCCCTGTAAGCAGCAGGAGTATAAAAGCATTTATGTTGACTGCGCCAATATTCACCACTGATATTCATACTGAGTATTCCTCATATCTCCTAAAGAACTGCAGGTTTATTTTCTACGTGAGCCGTAACGTCCGGATCTGGCGTATCAAGAAGACACCGATCATCCAGATCTTCGTTTTTCATGTTTACTAAATTGGTTACTTTTTTTTCTTATGGCTTCACGCTTCGTCAACGTCAAGGTCATTAGAGACGGGAAAGGATTTATTTATTTATTTCACGTCTTCAGGGAATAACATTACAAGTTGAAACAAATTAAAACAAAATTAATTAATTAATTGAATGTGTAGACCAGAATTTTGCAGTCCTAATGGCCTTCTCATTTCCCCCAAAAAGGTCGTCGATGGGGCAGGTTTCAGGTAGGTATCTCCATACCAGGAGATGTTGTGAGTCCTGCAGCTCACCACAGCTTCCAGTAGTGTAACCCCATTTCTACATGTTGGCTCTGCATCGGAACACTTCAGTTCTCAGTCTATTTATTGCCTTCCATGTAGTATTTGACCGATTACACCCCGCTTCCGGTGCCTCCTTTTTTTTTTAACTGCTTTACGTCTATCAACAGCGAGGTCTTTAGGGACGGGAAAGGATGGGGGGGACAAGGATGGGGGCAAGGAATTGGAAGGAATTCGGCCATGGCCTTTTTAAGGAAACGTCCCGGCATTTGCCTGGAGTGATTTGGGAAACCATGGAAAACCCAAATCTGGATGCCCGGACGGGGATTCGAACCGTCGTCCCAGTTTCCTGTTTCTTCTTCTCCCACTCTGAAGCTGTTTTTCTGCGAATGTCTGGTGGTGCTATATCCATGACTTGGTATATTTTGCTGACAGGAATTCGTTTCAGGTAGCCTGTAACGATGCGACCAGTATCATTCAATGCCAAATCAACCTGCCTAGCATGTGCAGAGTTTTGCCAAACTTTTGCAGAGTATTCTGCTGCAGAGAAACTGAGCGCCAGAGCGGATGTACTAATCACGTATGGCTGTGCTCCCAAGGTGGTTCTTGTAAGTTTTCGGCTGATGTTGTTCGGGGCAGATACTTTGCGTTTCAGATCCACGGGAAATGATGAAGGGGTCAAGGAACGGGAATGGCTTTTAAAGGAAACACCCCAGCATTCGCCTGAAGTGATTTGGAGAAACTCAAATCTGGATGCCCGGAAGGGAATTCGAACCCGCGTCCTTCCGAATGCGAGGCCACAGCGTTACCACTTACCCACCACGCTCGGGTAACTGGTTACTAAAAAAGGAAAATAAGCTGTACGATTTCTTTTCAATAGAACACCTTTGCCACAACTGAATAAATGATGCGACGATGAGAAATATTAATAATAAGAACTAATTAATTTAGGAAGTCCGAAGAGAGAGAAAATTATTTATCAATGCTACCTGTGATAGATAAGAACGCATAAGCCTAAAAATGTGAATGCTTCTGCTGCCAGTACATACAGTCTATCGATACAACGATTCGTGTTGTATACAGGTATTACAACCCTACACAATAACAGCATCTACAGTTACTCACGATGTGAAATATCATAAGACCGAAACGTTTCTGTTGAATAAACATCAATTACAAAAGTTTTTAACAGGCGATGCTGAATATCACCATTGCGTCTCAGCCATTAACTTGGTGAGGTAGCTGTTACCTTCTGCTCGTTGTATTGACATGTTACCGCACTCTTATCTGTTAGCGAGATCGCGTGTATCCAGGAGACGAGTCTCCAGTGATCGCAAACCACTCAAAAGTGAAACTGATTGAGGTCACACAGGTTGTTTGGGTTTCACAGTCTGTCGACAGCTAGTTTGTTTAAACATATATATGAGGACGCGATCGGTCACTAAGTCTTCGAATCGTTTGTGCCCATGGGTATATGGTAGATAGTTTCGATGGTCCAGTATGCCAAACTCCCTGAAAGCCGTAGTCCTTACGCAGGATCTGCTCTGGCAGCCAGTCCACCACTGAGGAGCAGTTTGGCGGGAGGGATGCCTCTGCAGGGAACAATGTACTCCTGCCCTGTCGGCAGAACAAGCGGCTCGTAACGAGCCGTGGCCGCTCTCCACACCACCCCTCAAAATACTGCCGCACCAGCTGCCACTCATTTGCCGCCAGTACGTGTGCCGGAGCTTCCGAAATACAGTGCATCTATTTTTTTTATTTAATTTAAAAAAAAAATCTGTTTAAATGAAAGGCAAAGCTTGGTCTTGGGGTAGCCATGTCTGTCACGTTGTGTTGTCATTCGCACAGCTTCCGTTGCTGCCAGAGATATTACTACACAGTAAAGTTTGTGAGCTTTATTTAATAACAGTTCCAATTAGTTAAACATACGTGAAGAAAAAACTTTGAAAAGAAAGTAGATATTTCGTTTAAATCAACATATTAATTATTATAATGTCTTGGTTCTCCGGGTGGGGCCGCGTCGATTTGTTAAAACCTAACGTTTCTGCCATCTTGCTGTGGCTTTCATCAGAGGACTGCTTGTAAGTTGCCGCTATCGCCTTATATAGTAGCAGGAAGCAAGCGCTAGACCACCGCGGTGACGTCACCGCTCCCAGTGTAGCCGGTAGGATGGGGCGATAGCGGCAACTCACAAGCAGTCCTCTGATGAAAGCCACAGCACGATGGCAGAAACGTTAGCTTTTAACAAATCGACGCGGCTCCGCCCGGAGAACCAAGATATTACATACAGTGACCGCGGAAGCCTTCGTAAACATATTAATTATTAGTTGGTTTCTGTTTGTTTATATACAGTCGGTGTAGATGTTTTGTTATACTCTCTGTCCAGGGATAGCGCTATTACAGTAAATTAAAAGTAACTACCAAATAAAGTTATTTTTTGGGTTATCTGGGTGACTGAATAAAAATTGTATTTAGCTAAGCAATTGCAAGGAAATGAACTGCCGCAATACTAGGTACAACCTGTTATTTTTACAGGCTCACAAGGTATTTATATTCAACGTAGATGTTTCCGCTATATTATTGTAACTCGAAGAAATGAATTGCTTAAAAACTGAATTAAAAGTGTCTCCGCGTTTAAATTATCATATTAATTCCTAGTCGCTTTTTACTACTGCCTCGAGGTTATCTGCGTTATTTGATAACAGTTGTATTCAGGGAAGAATCCGCGAGGAAATGATTGTCAGAACACTGTTCAGCCCGTTATGTCTGACGGGCTTAAAGTGTAGGTAAAATATATCCGTATTAGTAAGATTTTCTATCCAGTCATGCCAGTGCTAGTAGTAGTAATCAGGACAATCACGATCATAATCACAAATATTTAAAACAATAGCATTGTACTGTTCCTACCCACCCACCCAACCAGTCTCCATCTGAAAGCAATATGAAGAGCAGCCTTTAAATCATCGTCACTGCCTCGTTTACGACACAGCGGCTTTTAGACTAATATAGCCCTGTCAGTTCCTTGCGAGGCTGCAGAAAGTCTAATATATTACAGAGCTGCAACTAATATCCCCAGCCTGTCTTCTTTGTGTGGGCCAAATAAATTGATACGAGCAATATATCACTGTAATATACGTAATCACGTACGATGGCGGTGACTTACAATCATATAGTGCCATATCGACGCTATGTCACACTTCGAGAGGTCTCGGAGTTGGCCGCAGTACACGGAATTAATTTTCATCATCAACTGAAACTGCACTTATTTATAAATTGTAAACGCAGTCAAATACTCCAAAGCTCAAGTAAAAAAATAATTTAAAAGGTATGACACGTTAAAAAAAGAATGATTTTTATTTAAAATATAATAAATCTTGGAGAGTCGTCAAAATAGTATGATTATAGACCATATTACACTAATATGTGTTTAACAAGCGCAATGTATCGGGCCAATGGTTTCGCTGTGGACGTTTGATTGAAGACGCCACCGATATTTCATTCTACAGACAGCTTATTGTATGCAGTGAAAAAAAATAATTGATGAATCCTGTTTCGTGGCGTGGCTTTACGCCTCGTCGACGTCGAGGTCATTAGAGGCGGGATGGGAATGGGGACAAGGAACGGCCAGGAATTCGACCATGGCCTTTTGAAGGAAGCATCCCGGCATTCGCCTGGAGTGATTTGCGGAAACCCTGGAAAACCCAAATCTGGAAGCCCGGACGGGGATTCGAACTGGTGTCCTCCCGAATGCGAGGCCAAAGCGCTAACCGCTCACCCACCACGCTCGGTTCCTGTTTCGTATTCTGTTATTTGCAGACAATAATTGTACAATGACGTTTATTAAAATTGCAACATCAATATGGTAACATATCATTACAATGAAATTTATTCTACAGGTTAGTTACATGATAATACACATATCATAACAGTTACAGAACAGTACATGCACTTTAACCGCAAAAATTCAGTAAGGTGTGAAGGAATTTAAAAAATAAAATAAAAAATAAAGCCTGGATATTCCACTAGGAAACACACTGCCACGCGGTTTGTAATCTCGTCCACAAAGCATTGACAGTTGTTGCGGGAGAAGCAGTATGAACAAGTTGGCGACCAACCATATCCCACACGATAGGCGACATGTCAGGAAAACGTGCAGGCCAGGGAAGGAGTGGTACCCGTCGTCCTGCGAAGTAGCCTTACGCATTCGCCGCCCCATGTGGCTGGGTATTGTCCTGCTGAGTTTTCTGTGGCTCGAAAACCATCCTGATCTAGAGGTTGCTTTTCAGATGGCTCTCACTATCTGAGAGGCAAGATCGCACGTTATAGCCAGTGGCGTCCCAAACCACGAAACTCGGAGTGTGTCCGCTATGCAGCTCAGCACTGCGGTGTGCCCGACTGCATTTACAACAGTAGCGTCTAGCTGGTATGCGGCCATGACTGTAGGACGAGGTGGTGAGTTTGACGTCGGCACTGAATAATGGTTCGAGTGGGGGAGCCCACACGCCTGCTGGAAGCAGAGCACTAAGCTGGCCTGTTATCACTCCCGCGGGCCGTCGGAACGATCCACCACTGCCGGTGAGTGGGGGTCAGGATTTACGACCAGCGCGGGTCTACGTGCTAAACCCGGCCGGTGTTGCTGTTTGAGAACCAACTCTCAATTCTGTTTCTTCACGTAAGCAACAAACGGACTGAAGTCTCGAGATATATAAAACCTCATATATTCAAGTTTGACGATAGAATGAGGCCTGTAACTTTTCAGAACGTCATATTGTTCAGTCCTGTCATTGAACTAAGTCGTTTCTATTTGTTGTCTGACCAGATATACTGTCAACGTTTAAGTAACTATAAAGAGATATTTACTGAATTTTAAAACATTCCATCTAAAGTAATATTATGAAAGTAAATTTGTTTGTTACGTTTTAACGACTAAATGGCTAAGTCGATCTTGATGAAATTTGACAAGCAAATACAATGTATCATTAGCATATTTTTTTGGGATAAATAATATAATTTTTTTTATAAAATTTTGAAAACTAACCAAATGGTTATAGACAGATAGCGTGTGTAAGCCTCTGTGATGTTACAATGGTTGCTCAGGCTTTGTTTTCCTCGGAATCAGTTTGTTAACTATCTATGCATACAGTTCAAGTTCAGACACAACTTGTTATCCGAGCCAAATCGGGTCCGCTTGGCTCGGTGTATCTCAGTTGGAGTGAACTATACATTACGGACGTAGTAACCTCTGCTCTTTTTGGTGGAAGGTTCTTCCATTTGGTCGGGTAGCCCCCGCGCTTTGGACCGCCTTAAGGTCAGTTCCTACGGCACGTGCTAGGCCGGACGAGCCTTTTATCTTCTACCGACTGGTGGTGGGTCGAGGTGCGACGTCCATGCTAGCTTATGCGGCAAAGATGAGAGGCGTCCTCTAAAATGGGACGAGGGACGCGCCGTGGAACCCGCCTTTCGAGGCGGTGGTAGTCACGTCGGGTTACAATGCCTTATTTCGGTTTTCCATCTTTTTCCAAAATCACTCCCAACCTCACTGAATTTCAACTGTCTGTGATGTTCTGATTCCTTGTTCACACTTTTTAACTGGCCAATATCCCGTGAAATGGCTATTGTTATCACGATAGCAGATTTCTCTGAAAAACTTCTGTTTTGTTGGTATATATTCAGTATTTAAATACAATGTAACCTTACTTCTGTAACTTCCGATAGTGATGTTTGCAAATCACTGAAGATTTTGTGATATGGTGAACTCCTCGTCCCCTGCGAGTATCTAAAAAGAAATAGTCATGAGAGCTCCATAGTAGGCTAGAATCAATAGCAATAATACAGTGTTCCTTCAACAAAAGCTAGTATAGGCGGTAGGAGCCAGAAAGAAATATTTAAAACTCTATATGTGGAGCACAGCACTTTATGGTAGCGAAGCATAGACTTTAAGAATACCAGAAAGAAAAAAAAATTGAAGCATTTCTAATAAGGTACTGTAGAAGTATTTTGAAAATTAAGTGGACGGATAACGTACGAAATGAACGTCTTTTGGAAATCGTGCGGGAAGAATCAAGTTTGTGAAGGAGGCTTATAGAAATAAGAGACAGGATGGTGGGTCATATTTTGAGACCTGCGGGATTGATCAAATTTTTAGTGGAAGGAACAGCTGAAGATTAGGAATGCAGAGGTAGCCGAAGATTAGAATATACGAAGCAGATAACTGAGGATGTGAATTGTAAGGGATATGTTGAGATGAAGAGGTTAGCGCAAGATAGGTAGGGATGGAGTAGAGACAGATGACAGCAGAAAAAGGCAGTAAGGTGATTGTAGTGGTTAGGGTAGGAGAGACGAGTGAGAGTGTTCCTTGAATGTTTAACTTTCGGCGCCCTTGGAACAAGGCCGACGAATCAGATGCAGTGAATCCAACCAGTCCCTCTCAGAGGCGAGGCTTGTGACTGAGCCCGTGCTGGCAGCCTCTTCGCAGGACGACGACTACACGCGGTCGTAGCAGTAGCTGGAACCGAGCCAGTAACAGAGTGTTTGATAGAGAGTCTCGGTCCCACGGTTTCACTCCCCAACTTGCTTCTATGCATCTAAGGTGGTGGGGACGACCGCGTCCAGTCGCTGTCATGCCCGACAAGTTAGCTCGATCGTTATGGCACTCTCAGAGTATGTGCCGGGCTTTCCACTTGTTTCCATGCTCGCCGCTGTCATATAACATTATGAAATTTTTGTATTCTATTACTAACTACCGGGTTCATCCTGTTCCTGAGTCTACTGTAAACCTTGCTGAAGCCCCGAGACAGTGGTTGGCAGTCGTGAATGATTTGGTGGCGATGATGTGTATTGGTGGTGGCTGAGCTCTGGCCTGTTGCTGTTGCAGACAAGGTGAAGAAGAAGTACGGCGAGAGCGCGGTGCTGGCGACCCTGGAGCGGGGGCCGCACGGGCTGGGGCTCAGCCTGGCTGGCCACAAGGACCGCAACAAGATGGCCGTCATGGTGTGTGGCCTCAACCCCGCGGGTGCCGCGCACCGCAACGGCACCATCCGCGTCGGCGACGAGATCCTCGAGGTCAGTACGCTCTAACAGTCTCTTATGCCTGCGCTCTCAGCAATGACTCATGCTGTACTAGTCTGTAACTCAACACCTGACGCTTATAGACAAAGATCGGCAGATAGAGTTAGGGCAGTGTAAACTTTGTTTGACACGATTCAGCGCTTGATCTAACAATGCAGTTTTGCATTTTAGTGACAGATGTTGTTCTTGTTTCTGGCAGTACCCAAATGTTTCACGGTGTCCTCTTTACTATATACATAGTGTTCACCGTACACCTGCTGCATCGCTCGCTACGTCAGACACAATACTAGATTGCAACTAAAATACCTATGCTCTGAGCGATGTTTGGTGCTATAAAACTCTGCAACTCAATACCTGCGCTTTGATTTTTATTTTTTTATTTTTTTTTGTAGCTGCTTTACGTCTCTTTTTAACATCGAGGTCTTTAGAGACGGGAAAGGATGGGGGGCAAGGATGGGGGCAAGGAATGGGAAGGAATTCGGCCATGGCCTTTTGAAGGAAGCATCCCGGCATTTGCCTGGAGTGATTTGGGGAAACCATGGAAAACCCAAATCTGGATGCCCGGACGGGGATTCGAACCGCCGTCCTCCCGAATGCAAGGCGAGAACGCTAACCGTTACACCGCCCCGCTCGGTCTGCGCTTTGAGCGATGTTTGGTGCTATACTAGTATGCAACTCAGTACCTGCTCTCTGACTGATGATTGGTGCTATACTAGTCTGCAACTCAATACCTGCGCTCTGAGCGATGTTTGGTGCTGTACTAGTCAGCAACTCAATACCTGCGCTCTGAGTGATGTTTGGTGCTGTACTAGACTGCAACTCAATACCTGCGCTCTGAGCGATGTTTGATGCTGTACTAGTCAGCAACTCAATACCTGCGCTCTGAGTGATGTTTGGTGCTGTACTAGTCAGCAACTCAATACCTGCGCTCTGAGTGATGTTTGGTGCTGTACTAATCAGCAACTCAAAACCTGCGCTCTGAGCGATGTTTGGTGCTGTACTAGTCAGCAACTCAATACCTGCGCTCTGAGTGATGTTTGGTGCTGTACTGGACTGCAACTCAATACCTGCGCTCTGAGCGATGTTTGGTGCTATACTAGTCAGCAACTCAATACCTGCGCCTTGAGTGATGTTTGGTGCTATACTAGTCTGCAACACAATACCTGCGCTCTGAGCGGGGTAGACGTAGTTAGGAAAGTGTGAATTTTGGTTGACACGCTATGGAATTGCTATTCAAAGTTTGATCTGAAAATGTACTTTCGAGTTAGCTTTCCGTTTTAGAGACAGATATTGTGATAGCAGTTTCTTGTTCTTGTTTCTAGCAGTGTCCAGGAGTTTCAGGGTGTCCTCTTTACTACATACATGTCCAGTATGTTTACCGTACTACCTGTCACTGTTAAGCCGCATATACACAAGTTCAACGAACGACAACCAATATGTTGCGACAAATGTTGGTCGCAAATGCATTTGGTTCGTTCTCTCGTCCTCATCAAACCAGGGGCTTGGCGCCAAGGATTCGACCATGTGGAATCGTAGTTAGCTCTGAAAATTCGTCGAATTTTCTTCCGTTTTATATTATAAATTAATAAATAATGACTTAATTACAATTTAATCGGCCGTTATTATGAGGAAAGAAGCGGATACTGTTACAAAAAAACCATGTCGATCTGAACACTTCATCCGCACAACTCCCAGTTGCCCTTTCTTCTTATTGCCTTTCACGGTGAAAAGATGTCACCAAAGATTACTTTTCCTTCCCCATATTTTTGCACATTAACTTCTAAAAGCTCACTTATTTCCCCCCAAGCGTCGATTTGTTTTTATATTCACAGTCCATAGGGTACCATAAAAATTCACGTTCACTATAAAAATCTACCAGCTTTAATTCAGTCTCATTACTCCACTCCATAATATAGTATTTTTCAACTTAATAAGAAATTAACACGCGTTTTGCAAGGCAAATAACAACATAATGAACCAACGTTGGTTTGGTGTCTACACCAGAAGGGTGCCAATCCAGCGCCAACCTTTTTATTTCATCGCCAGTAGCCCGAACCTCAACTATGGCCAATCGCTTCGTTGGCTTCGATTTGCCTCCCTTACCCACTAAGCAAATCTCAGCGAACGAAGCGGTTGGTCCCCATTCGTTGGCCGTGATTTTCTTAATGTGTACGTACCTTTACAGAGAGAGGGGGGAAACGTGTCTCATGTGATTATCGTAGCCTATATTTTAATTCAGTGTTGTTGGGTAACTAGCAGAGTAAACGTGGCGGTTTCACACGATATTTTGGCGATCAATCTTTCCGTCAACATCTTCATGTCGAAGCCTGGGGCTTGATGGGAGGAGGAAAGCGTGAAAACTTTCTGTTTTCATTTTTTATTATTTAAAATAAAAGCCCTATGTTGATTACTTATTCTGTTCTCGTGAGGGCGTACAGACTAAGACATATTTAATTTTACAATTAATACAGAGAATCTCAAGTCAAGCACCAAGCAATGGCTCATCTTACAATAGCCAAAAATAAAACAAACAAATATAAACCACTACTAACTTAATGAATGTCAACAAACAGATTCAACATTATTAAATTCTCATATGGATAACAAACGCTTCACGTTTGGTTTAATTTATAAATTCCTTTCAAAACAATCGGGAATGATTTTAATATTCTAATAATTAAACACAATGCTAACATGAGTCATATTAGAATTAATATGGCCGAGCGCCAGGGTACATCTACTTTACCTACATACATAAAGTTTGTCTATTCTACCAGGATACAATTGAAAGTTGTCTCGCGGCTTAAAAATTCACTAGTTCAGTTAATTGTCGGAGGCGAGAACTCTTAATCATTCTAAATCTCTTTTGATCAGGACCATTACAGGGCTGATCTCAATGACTGTGATAAGTACCACACTGTAATGTCTGTTGGGTAATTACCGTTACGGCGCAGGCAGCTCCTTGGCGGCGTAAATGATACAGCACATTAGCTGTAACAGTCAAGTCAAACTACTGACTTGATCACTTCTGCTGCAGAGCCCAAGTATGCCTTCCACCACGGATAAGCATACCGAGCGTGGCGGGTGAACGGTTAACGTTCTGGCCTCGCATTCGGGAGGACGCGGGTTTGAATCCCCGTCCGGGCATCCAGATTTGGGTTTTCCATGGTTTCCCCAGATCACTCCAGGCGAATGCCGGGATGCTTCCTTCAAAAAGGCCATGGCCGAATTCCTTCCCATTCCTTGTCTCCCATCCCATCCCGCCTCTAATGACCACGCTGTCGACGAGGCGTAAAGCCCAAGCGAAAAAAAAACCCGGATAAGCATGAGTGCGCGGAGTACCAAGCCACTCTCAACCCGTACTCAGTACCAGGTATCGTACAGCGTGACTTCAAAGTGATCTCGCTGCAGGTCCAGTCTGCAGTATTACGGACACCCTCACCGGGGACCCAGTGCGAAGTCTGTATGCGACCTCCAACCCTGGAAGTCCGACACGAAGTATCTTGCAGAAGTCATCCAGAAAGTCTCTTTCCGCGTGGCTCGTGGTAAGGCCGCTTTTACGCGATGCTAGTTGGCTGTAACGAGTGTGCTGTCAGGCTGCGCGCGCAGCACAGCAAAGTCACTCTCCTCGTGTCAAGGTACAAGACAGACAGTTGACTGAGGATAGTGGACTCGGTTCACGACCATCTTTTCGTGTGCGAGTTCTGCAAACAAGATGGCGACAACTAACAAGTGAATCAGAGGCCTTAAAATCTTTAGAACTGCATAAAAGTATGGATATTCTGTGTAATTTTAAAAAACAAAAATTATAAAAACACGGATTTTAGAGATTCTGCTATCAAAAAATTGCTTCATAACGGTCTCATTTTTTGTGTATTGGCAATAATATTTCACAGCAGCTCTTCAAACTGAGATACAGTTAGTCTTAAATGATGTAACTGTCTACATTTTCACTTGTAACTTCATTTAAAAAAGGCGCTGAGGCATTTAAAGCGTTTCTTTATATTAAAAGTCTTTTAACCACTTTCTTCGTTTTATTTTGTTTATATTTATATCATTCAACATTATAATTAACAAATTAGCTACCATGTTAACTCCTTCTTGTAATATAGACGGACTTTCAAGAAGATCAAAGTGTAGGACTAGAGAACTGTCCGACAGTGGACTGTCTTCAAATTATTACTAGCATGCTAGTTCACTCTCTTCCCCTAACCACCGACGCTCCAGCCAAGTGTCGTTCCAGTCAACTCGCATCGTGTAAATCACGCTTCTCTCAGGACGTATTTCATATATGCAGAGAAAAATTCCTAGAATTTCGTGGAGAATTATCCGCTATGGGCCTCTCCTTGTCAAAGTTAAACCATTGTCCTGATTGATTTTTAGAGTTTCGGGTGAACTCGTACTGTGTCGTGAAATTTCGCCACGTTTGTCCTTCAGAAAGCCCTCGCCGGCGAAACGCCGTTCATTCTATTCTGAGAGGCAGCGATCTTACGCCTCAATGATCCCGTCAGGCATACTTAAGAGAAGGCAGCTATTGTCTGCCCCACCTCTACCTGGGATCCCGTATCTGCCACAGCTGTCACCGTTGGCAAGCCTTTCCTATGCTTATTCTCTTTATATTATTAATAATAAAAATGTGCAGGATGGTCCACTTTCGTCATTCCTTTACAGTGTGAAGTGCTGATGAGGTCGTAAGACCGGTACTTCATGGCGCGCGTTGTTGGTCAGCGGATGGGCGTTGATTGACTGATATTTCACCGGCTGAGGTTGGCAGCACCGCGTAACAGTGTCTCAGTTGCCTTCACATCGCTGTGGAGTACATAACTCGACGCACAGCCTCAATATATTCCATTCAAAGTGCAGTGGGTAGGTGACAACAATCGCGATCGACGTCTGGACGCGAGGCGAATTTGAACCGCGTCAGTGAAAACACTGTCCCGGGAGTTTCAAGTATACGCAGCATCATGTTGATATTATAAGCCGCTTATCGTGTAGAAACATGAGTAGAAAAAACTAAGTAACTTTTCTTCTGTATATAAGATAAATGCTAAACAATTTATCTGAAACACAGAACGAATTAAAAATAAAATTCGTGAAAGGTGAAAGTTGATGAATAGATAAAATTGTATTGAAAATAATTTAAGTTTCAAATTTTTCAAACGTTAAAGTAAGCAAGTAGGGAAATTTTCTCCCGGACTTATGTTCCGTCATAATTACATTAATATTTAAAGTCTTGATGATTTGGCGAATTTTATGTAAAAGTATAAGCCGCTAGATAAATGAAATATAAAAAAGTTTCTGGATAAGTTAATATCAAAGTCACTTTTAGTTACCTCAAAGCATTTGTATTTTTTAGACAATAATTAAGAAAATATATTCTCAAGTAGAATACTATAACGATATCTTCACATTAATTATATTGACATGTAAATTTACAAATTAAATTTAAACCATTATTTTTGATACCAAGGAAAAAGTAAATGGCTTTTAGGCAATATAAATAAAAAAGGATAGGGAAAATGACCCATCACTCACCAAAGTTGAAGGCTCCGACAAGTGAAACACATAAGGGACTAATAAAAACATACACAATATTTCGGATTTACACATTATTCATGTGATAGAGAACTGGCTACTTGGTTCGGGAACATGAATAAAGCATTATTTTTGTGATAATCATCAAATAAAATATTCTCGTTGAATTTAACTGAAATTTAATGTGCATACCGTTCTTACATGGAAAAAAAGTACACACTGAAGCGAGAAACATTGAAAACAATTTTCGTTTGTATTGTTTGTTAATAAAAAAAAAGAACAGAGGCTCCCTTGTCCTTTAAAACTCACTGCTTCTACTTGATCGTGCAGGTATCTTGTAAATATTTTCGTCAAAAGAGTGATAAGGGTGATAATCAACAGGAATAATACCGCACATTGCATGAAGTGGTACTTGAATAGCCATGCTGCAGAACCTCTCGTTAAAGCGCCTGAGCACTAGCTCAACACGCGGGCGTTGTTTACCTGCTGGCGGTTTGCTCTGTACACGGCGGATGCGCCGTTGAGCTGCTGGTGGCTCTTGGTCAAACATCCGCAGGTTTCGAAGTGATCGCCAACAGCTCTTGCTGGCTGCAACTTCACTTCGTCGGTACCAGTCACACCAAAAGGCATGAAAGGTCTGTCGCGTTATGTCTGGGCGTGAAATAATAGACAATTGGAGGAGCCATTGCGAATAGAATCGAAAAAGTTGTAGCTGGCCGTATCATGCAAACGCCGATCGTCAATTTTAATTTAGAAAATACACTGGCTGTTTGCTCATTGTCATATTGTCAAGCCCATTACGTTAAAGATCATTTTTTTTTTTTTAAATGCGTTTGACCCTGGCTGTTGTGTGTTGGTCACAGGGTAACAGAATTTCAATTAGCCATACATCCGCCTCTGTTTGGCCAGACCTAGAGATTAGGGAGCATCCATAAACTACGTGGCTTCGAATACCAGTCAGATTTCTGTTTTTCATGGTTTCCCGAAATCACTGACTGCCGGCTGAGTTGCTTAAAAATGTTATGGGTTGATTCCTTCTCGTTTCTTGCCTCCAGTTCTTTCCCGCTTCTAATGACATCGACGACGCGTAAAGCCATAAAAATGTTTCAGAATAATTATACTGTAATTATAAATAGTATATAATTTTTTTATTTTTTTTTTGTAACTGCTTTACGTATGTTTTTAACATCGAGGTCTTTAGAGACGGGAAAGGATGGGGGGCAAGGATGGGGGGCAAGGATGGGGGGCAAGGATGGGGGGCAAGGATGGGGGCAAGGAATGGGAAGGAATTCGGCCATGGCCTTTTGAAGGAAGCATCCCGGCATTTGCCTGGAGTGATTTGGGGAAACCATGGAAAACCCAAATCTGGATGCCCGGACGGGGATTCGAACCGCCGTCCTCCCGAATGCGAGGCGAGAACGCTAACCATTACACCGCCCCGCTCGGTAGTATATAAAGCATATATCGGTTGTGTTCATTATATGTAGAATAATTTTAATGCTAGTCTAGAAAAAGAAAACAGCACGAATGGCTTCTGGAATTAAAGAGAGAAAAAACTTCGTTCCATGAGATGGTGGGGTGGGGTATGGCTGTAAAGGGAGAAGCTACGTTAGGTGTGGAGGGGGAGGTTGAAAACAGGGCACGTAGCACTTCCACTGTGTTTCACTTACACTAAGAAGAGGTAAAGGTCGTTTTAAGTGTCCGTAAATTTTCTGGGTCTCTCTTGAGATTCGAACTGGGGACCTCGAGTTTTTAAAGTAAATGCTTTGACAGTCAGTTACCGCACAGCATGTTTGAGCTAAACGACCATATCACAAACTGCAGAACATGAATTTTAGTAGAACTATTTGTTAAATGTGATCGTAACTACCATTAAATTATAAAAAAAAAACACGCGTCTGTTCATCAGGCTTTTTTTTTTTTTTTTTTTTTTTTTTTTTTTTTTTTTTTTTTTTACAGATACTACGGATCTTGTTAATGTACTTAAGTTAATCAACTCTGTTCGGGAAGTTAGAGAAGAAGTAGAGCATGAATTCAGAAACTGAAAAAAACTAATAACTTCAACGACATACGAAGGGAGTACTCAAAAAAACCGGAATAATTTTTTAAAAGCTATATATTTTCATATTTTTACAAAACTATCTTATGCCCTTCAAAATACTCTCCATTATAACTAATCCATTTGTACCAACTGTGATTCCACAATTCGAAACATTTTCTGTAGTCATCTTTAGAAATGGCTGACAGCTCATCCCTCTTCAATGTCAGATCGGTGTCCTTTCATGCCACTTTTCATGCGTGGAAATAAGAAAAGTCCCACGGAGCCAGATCAGGCGGGTAAGGTGCGTGGGTCAGCGGAACCCTCCCATTTTTAGTCAAAAACTGTTTTAACAGAGACAGCTGTGTGTGCAGGTGTATTGTCACGTTAGAAGAACTAGTCTCCTGTCTGCCACAAATCGGATCTTTCTCGACGAACACTGTTGGATAACCTTCTTAAAAGTTTTGATTTACGGTCTGATGCGTGGGAACAAACTCTGAATGAACTACACCCTTGGCATCAAAAAAGCAAATGAACATTGTTTTGATGTTTGATTTGACTTGACGACATTTTCTTGGACAGGGTGACAATGACGTCTTCCATTGGCTTGACTGTTGCTTTGTTTCTGAATCGTAACCATAGCACCATGACTCATCACCAGTGATGGACTTTGACAGAAAATCTGGATCAATTTCAAGCCGTTGTTTCAAAGCACGACATGTTTCAACTCGACGTTCTTTTCGATTTTTTAGTCAGAGCCCGGTGAATAAACTTCATACCTAAATCTAGGGTGAAAATTCGCTGAACTGAACTCTCAAGATAACTTACTAATCTCTGACATTTGATGAATTGTCTGTCGACGGTCTGAGAGTACAAGCTCTCGAATGTTTTCAACATTTTCGTCGATTCGGGCTATTGATGGACGTCCAGAGCGAGGTTTGTCATCAATCAACATGTCGCCATTTTTTAAACAGAGCGAACCACTCGTAAACTTGAGTTTTTCCCATAGCGTCATCTTTGTAAGCTGTTTCCAACATTAAAACAGTTTCAGCAGCATTTGTACTCAGTAGTAAACAAAATTTCACAGCTACATGCTGTACAATTAAACTTGCCATCACAAAAACAAAACAGCGCTAGCAAAAACAATCACTGCAGATTAACAGAACAAGCCAGGTTGACAACACCGGCGGCACTGAACTGTCAATGAGTTGCGCTATAAATGCCTAATGGCAGAAACGTGTACAACACAAACTCCGCCCATAGCAATGTTATTCCGGTTATTTTTGGGTACCCACTCGTATACTACATAAATTTTCAGTTTTGTTTGTTTGTATATATTAGAACAGTGAACTCGTCCTTGAGAAACTCAAATGCCTGAAAAACCCACTAGGTGAAAATATTACGCGCGGCTGCTAGCTTTAGTGCAGTGGTGACTAACAAGCTGTGTTTTCTTAAACATTCTCGGCGGAGGTGGCGGATGGGAGTAGTTGATCCGGATAGCACACAGCCGGGAGATTCCGCGTGCGGTCGGTCTGGAAATTGCCTCCGGAGTGGGCGGCGCAAACACGCGCTGTTTGCTCATCTGAATTACGACGCCCGCCCGGGGCTCGGCTCAGCTGCGCGGGCGACAGATACACTACTCCGTCTCAAAGACGTACAACTCCACACCCAGAAACTACAACGTACTAACGGCAGCGACATTAAAAACACGCCAGCCAACTGCACGGAGGAACAGCGACAAAGGGGTTGTAACAGAGGTTATCATAGCGGATGTTCAGTGTTTGACATCCACGGATGCGGATGTTTTGCGGATGCTGATGTTTTGCGGATGCGGATGTTTTACGGATGCGGATTTTTTGCGGAAGCGGATGTGGAGAAATAAATTTATAATCATTTAGATTTTAATATTTTATAAAAGAAAATAAACTTAAAATCAAAATAAGTATATTGTTATAAAAAATTCTACATTTTCAATAAGAAAAGCCTGTTTCTATATTATACTGCCATATTTATTTATTTATTGCTTCATATTTAAACAATAAAAAACGTGGGATGATTCAACAAGTGAATTAAATAAGTAACATAACCACGCACAAGGTAAAACCAAAAAATCTTTGTCATATGAAATTTGCGGGGTTCGCGGCTCGATTAATTGAAGCGTCAAACACAGGGCCACAGCACGCACATATCCGTGCCCGCCACCCGCCTTTCCACCGCTCTAGCGGCCCATTCACAGTACAATTTGTAAGACTTATGATGATTAGATTTTCCGATATGGGACTCTTGTTTGGCCGTGAAAGAACCTTGCAGTACTACATGCGGGACGTATTAGATATGGTTGGACTCCCAGGCAACCATTCACCAAGTTATGCTGTTGGATCTTGTTTGGATGATAGATCTGTAAGTAAGCGACAAGGACACTGTGGTGTGCCGCAGGAAAGTACGAGTGGTAGCACGCTTGTACCCTTTCTAGTAGCATGTAAATTCGTGCTTAGGTAATAACACCGTTCACTTCACTGTTTTACTGTTATTATGGTATCGTAAGAAAGAAAACACCCTCGTTGTTGTTACCTAAGCGACGATGAGACGTTTCTCATATAAAGAGAGAAGAATAAGATATACACATCGCAACGTAAACAAATCCTCCGCTATACTTCCGCATAAAAATTGCGGAAGCGGAGGTAGGGTTTCATGCGGAAGTTCCACAATTGCGGATGCGAAGCTCCGTTACAACCCTACATCCAACCCCTGTTTACATAGTGTCACTCGGTTGCTTACATCCGTCGAGGCAATTCGAAATGAAATTGTATTAAAAGTTGACGCTACCCTTGGAGCAACATAGACGTGTCCGAAAACGATAATCGTACAACCCGCCAATCACTTTATTCTCCTTTCATCGTTATGCCCAACTGAGGAGTGCAAATAAACTTGTTTAGCAGATTTGTTTTTCATTTTTTTCCCCAGAATCTCTTCATCCTCTTGCTGAGCTCTTTCCTACATTCCTCCGTCCAGGTGTTCCTTCTTCTAATACAAGGTTTGTTTCAGAATTGATCGTTATTGACCATGCTGCGAAATCTGCATCTGTCCTGTATGATATGATCTGTGATTCCGATTTCCTGGAAATCCTTTTCGACTTCAAGTTATCAATGTTTTTCATTTTCATTGAAATCGCCAAGTTGAGAATTCTTCTGGTTAGTCTGTTGTTATTCAATCTGATAATAGAACCATAGAATTTAATTCTTCTTACACATGTGTGTGACATTTTTTTCAGAATACTGATATAGATCATCCTTTTCATCCAAATTCCTCCTAAACTAACTGCGCCAAAGATTTTCCTTTAAAACTTTCCTTCCTTTAATCAGTGATAAACCCCCTGTAATCAAAATTTCCGATTCGTATAATGCATCCGGCTTGATTACAGCGTTATATTGTCTTAACTTCGGGATATTGATATTGATTTTTGTTGTATTTGTTCCAGGTGATTCTATAGACTTTTTTAAATGTACATATTCGCTTATAGCTTTCTTCACGATTCGGTCCTGCAGATTGAATAATTTCTCCTAGATATCTGGATTTAGTTAATTGAGAGATATTGCTAAATCGCGCTTTCATGCGTTTTCCATCTTGGTACCGCGATCTTTCCATATGGATGGTTTTAGCTTACGCGATTTGGAGAACAGTTTTCGCTGAAATTTCATGGAGTTTTCCAAAAGAGGAGATAACCTTCTGCCCATTCTTAGAAAGAATTGTTAGATCATCAGCAAAGGACAAGCACCGCAGGTGTATTATTATTATTATTATCATCATTAATAGTAATACATTGCTTTGCTTTGGTTAGTGATAAATGTTATTAATAACTGTATCGACATTTGTAAATTAATTTCTATTCTTGTATGGATTAAACAACCTGTAGTTTGTGTAGTCTTCCGGTAGCGTAAATTTGTCATCGTTTGCTAGCATTGTAAGGATCTTTGGCCTGGTCGGTAAAAGCCGAGCGGACAGCATTGTGTGTTCGGCGTCAGATCTGTGTATTTGGTATCGTGCGAATTTAACTTTCACTGTGTGAAAGCTGTAATATGCAGCGAAGTGTTTAGGACCCTGTCAAAATAGTGTTTTCAGTCTCGTGGTTCTCAGAAGTAAATCTGTCGTAGATCCTCTGGTCGAGCATTGATCGAAATGGCTTTACAGGGATTATGGGTAGCGCATCAGGCCTAACTGTTCGTTGTTTAAGTTAATTTAATGGCTGTGGAGCTCCGGTGCCAATTTCCCTGCACACCCATTTTAACTCTTTCCTCTTAATACCTATTGTTGCGCTCTACTAATTACAACTTTATAAATTCTTTCAACGTTTTTAGTAAATTATTCAAATCCTTGACCCGATTGCAAACGGAAGAAAATCTTTCCACATCCTTTTGTCTGAAATCGAGTGCCAGCATGTGGTCATGATAATCTTTTCCTTTCCACACACCTCTCCTCATTCTTCTACTAGTACCTTTCCACGCCGCATCACCAATATACGTACAGTACACTCCTATAAATCTCTACAGCCTCTTCTAGTCTATCGAGTGAATGCCAGTCCAGCTCTTTTTTAAATCACTTACTGATTCCGTTCTGTGGTAATTCCCAGAGACAAAGGTAGTAGTCCCTCTTTTTACCTCCTCCAAGTCTTGTGTTTCATACCCAAAATATGGGTCTTGTACTACACCACCACATTCAAACAATGGTCTGACAAAAGTTTTGAAACCCGCTTCCTTTACTTCAGTGGTACATTTCGTCATCATTCTCTCCAACAAGTGAACAATTTCGAAACCTTTTCCTGCTACCTGTCCAATGTGTCCTGCCCAGTTGAGTTTGTTATCAAATGTAATACCAAGGTATTTATAGTATTTCGAGTCTTCAACAAGCAATTACTTCGTCACCTTATACTAATAACAAACCTTTAGTTTTTTATCTGTGAGCCTAATAAGCTTACTCACACATCATGTTCTTCTTGGTGAACTTGAAATTATGCCGTGTATAGAAGTTATTTGTAATCTTAAGTAGAAAGTTTGCGACGACAGTAAATCGACTAAGTTGTATTCCTCCAGAAGTTCCCCGGTGCCATCGAAACTGGAGGCAAAATACTACCGATACTCCGTGCGAGATTCAATATTCCGTTCACAGATGTGAGTCACGTGTTCTCTGCGATTCCAATATTAGGAGCTGTGTCTCGTGGAGATATACACACACTCCAAGACACCGGATCCAAAGTCTGCTTCAGCTGCGTGGAAACAAAACAGAGAATCAAAATATTGTTTCACAGGGATTCAGATGTCTACGTAATAATCGGTTCGTGCTTTTGTTTCTCCAGAAAGTAATTAGTAAACGATATCATTTCTTATATATGATGACGGTGTTTGTCTTTACGTACGATAAACTAAAAAGTCTTCCAATCTGGCAGAGCGAGCCGTATGGAAAAAACACAGGTTAAGTTCGAAAATCAGCAAGATGTGATCAAAGGATGAAGACTTTTGATGCTTTTTCAATCTGTATTACTGCACACGCTGATGTCACATGCCGGCCTTCGTTGGTGGGCTAACAGCAGCCAGCCAGTTTACTATAAAATAGAGGATATGAGTTGCCTGTTTATTTTCAATAACTTTGATTTTCACATATTTTCATTTTAAATTGAATACGTCTAATTTGTCAAAATATATGGTATAATATAATGTCTGAAAAAAACGTGGAATTAAATTCTACTTTACTATTAAATGAAGTCATTCCCGTCATTGCCAATTTTCAGCCACTATTGTCACGGTGACGTCTCATCATTAGATATTTACATGGGCATTAGACTTGAGCATAAGGTTATTAAAAGTAAATTACACTGAATTTAACCTAAAAATTTAAGTTCGTATTTTAGCGACAACAGGTTAATCTATTATGACCTTCGACCTTAAAAAAGCGAACTGTTCTATAATACATGAAAAAATAATCGTCAAGGGATTGCACCCAGTAACTTATAACTGCCGATTCTAGCCATGAAGGAGTATTATGTAGTGCATCGCTTCTGCCATCCTGGCATTTCTTGATTTTGCTCCATCGGTTGGCAATCATTCCAGTGTGGTTACTGAATACGAACTATTTGTATACTTTGCAGCGTCTGCCACCACTAAATTAATCTCCCAGAAGAAAAAAATAACACAAACACCGAGGAATCCATTCTGCAGATAACAAGCCCTCTATATGTAAGAACCAAGTCTTTCTCGACGTTGGATACTAATGCGATGTAAGTGGCCGAGTGAACAAGGTGTCTGCAAACGATATTTCGGCGAACTAAGTTCCATCACCATTTTCAAGTGAAGAGCTATAAAGTTCTTGTCTTCCGACCTGTTGAGCACTTTCTAATGGCCTTACGCCTCGTCGACGTCGAGGTCGCTTTGGGTGTCAGGAACGGGAAAGAATCCGATTGATTTCGGGAAGTCATGGAAAACTGAAATCTGGATTCGAACCTGCGTCCTCCCGAATGCGAGGCCAGAACGTAACCACTCACCCACTTCACGTGAAGACGGAGACATAGACTTTGAGTGCCGTAATGCCGTTAGGAAACACCGAGTTTGACCGCTTAGTTCCCGAAGAACGTTTCATTAGTTCGACGACATGCCTGGCGAAGTGCCGCGACGGTAAATTTCTCACAGGGTACGGATTCTGCTAGTCTCGCTTCAGGAAAAAGTATTCTCGGACACTGATATTGTCGGAGCTGCATTCGGCCTCAGCTACGTTGTGGTCTATCTCTAGTCTCCCTCCATAGACCGCATATTTTAGACCTCGACGTTTGGAAGTTTTTATTCATAACGTTTATAAACAACCTTGCATTGCCAAGAGTTTACGCCACCAACATTTAGACAGGGCGTAATAAAACCTTTCTGGGAAGGCTGTAACGGCGAGAAAAGGCTATGCATGTTTGCTTGGACTGACATTTTGTTTGCAACAGACGTAAATGTCACTGTCCCGGAACTGATAAACTCTCGAGAGTCCTGCTGTGCCACGTGATGAACAAATGACGTACGTACCGTGGTGCCCTAACATTGCGCGTATCTTAGCTTCCAGGATGGTTTCTTCCAAACCAAAATTCTTCAGAATGAATTTTTTTTGTTTAACTGTTTTTATTTGACTTTTCAGATATCAATTCCCGTCACTGTTTACACAATTCCTTTCGTTAAATTCTTTATATAAACACGTACGTCTTTTCAATCTTGACACAAGTATTCTATCTTTCGACATACATCTGCATTCTGTCGTCTTACAATACCTCTTTCCCGTATTCAATTCATGTACCATATCTTTCGATATTAACCATCTTGAAAGCTGGTAGTGTCAACCTTACTATTTGTTTCTTACGGATATCGTATAAATTCTTTCCCACTGGACATACAAATTTAGCACAAATAATCAGAAAACATTTAATATAGAGTTGATGGTAGGAATATCTGCAGATCTGTCTGCGATGGATGATGAGTGGAACCAGCTCTGACGTCAACACCGTCCCAGTGCCAGTATCCAGGATATCAAGGACCAGTTACAACAGTTGTGGCCAGCTAGCCTCAGGAGAGGATTTACCTTTACGACACCCTTCCCAATCGAAGAAGTACATGTATCCAGGTTGGAGGGGGTGTCACGTCATACTGATATGTGGGCTCATATTTCCAAGTTCATGACTTGATTTTGTAATCACTGAAATAACATCACATACCCTCTCAATCCGTGAGGTTTCATTTCGTTTTTCTCCTCCCCTTCTGGGTGCTCCACTTTTTTGTCAGGCAGTGTACAACTATAGGAATTCAGGTCAGCAACCGGCGTTGAGAACATTTGTAAAAAGGGAAAGTCCATAAATTACGTGGCTCCAGTTTGGTCTCCTGTGAACCCCCCTTTCTCCTCCTCCCACGTAGTTCGACGTGGCTTTAACATCTACCTTCCTCCCCCCCCCCCCCACCGCATGGCACATCGATTTTTTTCCCTATTGATTCCAGAAGACACTTTGTTTCGCTTTCTCTTGGCAGACTGTTGTAAATTACAAACGGAGATAATTAAAAGACGGAAATAAATATTCACATGCTATTGTGTGTTCTGTACCTTATTTTAACTGTAACAAATAATATGAATGAGAAGCTACGTGGCTTGACTTGGATACCCCCCTCCCCCTGTGTAGACAAGCGTAGCTCTACCCAATCCCTTGAACAAAAAAAGGAGTTTATAGACGCTCCCCAACTGCCGGCTCGTCGTGCTGCTCTCTGTGCATTAGTGTTTTGTCACTCGTTATGAGCGTTAGTATGAGAAGCTCGGATATATGACGTGTTCTCGAAGCTCCGTTGCTGCACTGTTATTAAAAAGCACCATACACCTAGCCCCATACCGAAATGGTCTGTTTGCTGCCTCTGCGTTCCTGAAAAAACCACTTCGAGTTCGGCCTATTGTACAGATACCTTCAGTGAAAATCTTTGTGCTGTATAGTGCCAACCTGTTTCAAACACCAGTGTGAAAATAGAATTCCTGAAAATTCGATAGAAGCAACGAAAAATTGGAAAAACCAGGAATATTATCGATACAATACTCTCAGACGGCGCAAAAAAAGTGTAAAATATTTTATGAGATGATAGTATGCATCAAAATAAGTCAAACACGTCTAATAAACATTGGGTCGCAAACGCATACTTGAGAAATTAATATCAGGTCCGCAGTGCGACGCTCATCCACGACAATTCATGCCTCAGCCCTTAGGCGTAATGACTCATGTACTTTTTTTTTTTTTTTTTTTTTTTTTTTTTTTTTTTTTTTTTTTTTAAATGGCATTTGGCTACGAGGCCATACAGCCACCATCAGCATTATGTAATCTTGTAGTTTGCAAGTATGAAATGTATCACTCAATGCATTATGGATTCTAACTGGTATAGACTACACAAGACAAACACAACACTTAATTAAAACCACCAATCCCGAGGCCGGACTCGAACCGGCGACCCCTGCAACGCGAAGCAAGCAACCACGCTACCCCTACGCTGCCGGGGTTGGCATGAATCATGTACTCTTTGAAACTGTCTTGGCTGGTCCTGTACATCATTAGGTAATTGGTAGATGTGTCATTTTGTAGCAAATAACCTCAAGTTTGACACACGTAGTGCATCAGTACACCATTCCGCCACCAGGAGTGCCAGCGTACTACACAGTTAGAATGGCTACTTTCACTGGTACGGACCGTGCTCGCTGTGTGTTTTGGTTTCATAAAACGAACTCTGCAAGAACTGTTCGACGTAAATTTCACAAATCGATGATTATGACCGAGACGGGATCGCTTACTACCAGCAAGACGGTGCACGACCTCATTTCCTGACGGAAGTTCAAGGTTTCCTCGATAATCTCTTCCCAGGTTGGTGGATTGCCCAATCACATGGCCACCTCGTTCTCCAGACTCGACACCACTGGATTTCTTTTTATGATGTTTCACTAAAAATCGTTCCACCCCTACTAAACAATTTGGCCGACCTGAAAAATCGAATCAATGCAGCCGTTGCACAAGTTAGGCCCGATTTGCTGCAACGAATGTGAGGAGACACTGATTACAGGTAGGATATTTGCCTCATGACAAATGGTAGTCACATCGAAATAAAATGACGCTTGACACTTTATGTGAATCTTGATGTTATTAGCTATGAAATGACACATCTACCGATTCTGTAAGTAATCTCTATAAAAAGTTCTTTTTGACTCAACCTGCATACATAAATTGCTTTGCAATGTTTGATTATTATTTAGTGGACATGGCTTGTAATGATGGGGAGACTGCAGAGTTCTTAACTGTGTGAACTGAAACAAGGACTGGAGATTTTGCGTGACTCCGTTGTCGAGGCTATTCATACCTCGGATCAGCTCAACCAATTAAGCCGAGGCGCATTAAGCGCGTCTTAATTAGGGCTCGGCAGCGTCAGCATTCCGTTCCCTCGAGCGCTGAAGTGGGTGCTCACCTTACGAACAGCTCCAGCACGCCGACTACCCAGGCCCAATACCGCAACAGCCGCAGCGAACGCGTCCACAAACTCTCTTCTTCGGTGTTCTGTTCTGCAGCATCTTTTCAAACAATACATCCACTTCTGGTAATGTTGTTTTGGTCTCGTCATTAAATTGATTAAACTGATTTTTCAGAACATTTCACCATTTTTTTTATGGCAAAATACACGGATGCGGTACCTTGCTAACGCTTGTGCGAATTAATTGTTGATTCGGCTTCGTCAGCGTGAGGCCAATATAGGAGAGTAAGTCACTACACTATTCTTCCATTACTCGCGTTTGCTAATGGCGTGCTACTAGGTGGCTGAAACACACCTGGCAAGATATGTCCGGCACCAAAACTGATAGCGTAGTGGACAAGAGTAAAGCTTGACAGTGTAGATAGTTTCCTTAAACAGTATTTTTCCGGACAAACATTCGATAATACTAGCAATAAAAATACGAATATCGAAGTCTTAAGGGGATCACGGGAATATTTAATGCTCAAAATAATCGTTCTACATTTCGCCGACGTCACATATCAATTTTTCTATAAGTGATCACCGTACACGCATATAAAAAAGGTATTTGCAGTCTGTCTCAAAAACAAGGTGAAAATTTCGACTATTTTGAAAACAGTGATTCAGAATATAAAATATAATAGGAATAATGTGGAACCACAGCAATAGATCGGGTTGTACAATAGTGCAAATAGAGAGCTGCTCCCTACCAAACTGTTTTAACCAAAATTCACACTGACGATTCCGCATTACATAAGGGCGAAACGCGTTTGAGACTATAAAGATTAAAAACCAGTTGCTAACAAACGGTCTTTTATTTTAAAGTTGTTTAACAGGCAACTGCGGAAGGATATACAATGCACCACACATAAAAGTTTTCTATATCCCTACCTATTTTTGTAATGTTATAATTTAATGAAATTCCAAGAATTTTTTTTATTTGCTTGTAAAGTCAGTAAAATTATAGAAGTACACTTATCTGTATATCTCGAACAGTCTTTAGATTTGAATTTTGGAAGTATCTTAAAACTATTCTGGAGATATTACGGGAAGGCGGGCAAGAATAGGACTAGAA
This sequence comes from Vandiemenella viatica, assembly GCA_031002005.1. Classification (NCBI taxonomy): domain Eukaryota; kingdom Metazoa; phylum Arthropoda; class Insecta; order Orthoptera; family Morabidae; genus Vandiemenella; species Vandiemenella viatica. The sequence goes on from JARYHS010011408.1 coordinate 187,917,972, forward strand.
ACATACCATTCTGTTCCATGTAAAGTACGCATTGCGGCCGATTAAGACCTTGTAGTCACATGCAGGTCTTACTTGACAACTACAATAGTTTTTGCTGTTAGTAGAAATTATTTACTGATTTTAGCTTTAGGGACACAGGTGCTCGAACCTACATTTTGCGCAGTTTGTAGTTTATCGACAGATGTTTGCTCAATCAAAGAGAATGAAAAAACGCCATCTAATGACCTGCATCAGTGTGTTCACATGTGTTATTGTGCGTGCGGGTGACTGTGACGGGGTAAAAGTAATTTTTTTTTAACTGCTTTACGTCTCTCAACATCGAGGTCTTTAGAGACCGGAAATGATGGGGGCAAGGAATGGGAAGGAATTCGGCCATGGCCTTTTTAAGGAAGCATCCCGGTATTTGCCTGGAGTGATTTGGGAAACCATGGAAAACCCAAATCTGGATGCCCGGACGGGGATTCGAACCACCGTCCTCCCGAATGCGAGGCCAGAACGCTATCCGTTACACCACCACGCTCGTTTTTTTTTTGTAACTGCTTTACGTCTCTTTTTAACATCGAGGTCTTTAGAGACGGTAAAGGATGGGGGGCAAGGATGGGGGCAAGGAATGGGAAGGAATTCGGCCATGGCCTTTTGAAGGAAGCATCCCGGCATTTGCCTGGAGTGATTTGGGGAAACCATGGAAAAACCCAAATCTGGATGCCCGGACGGGGATTCGAACCGCCGTCCTCTCGAATGCGAGGCGAGAACGCTAACCGTTACACCACCCCGCTCGGTGTAAATGTAATGCATAGAAGGGAAGAGATGATTATGACCATGAGATGGCACTCGTTTCCACGCACGATGGTGTGGGAAAATTTTCTTACCAAGGTAAGGGGGTCAGGGATTGGAATAAGTTAAAAGAAAATTGATGAATAATTTACCAAAAACGGTGAAATCATTTAAAATTTAAATTTTTAGAGGAAAAAAAGCAGGTGGGTACAGGAAATTGGTAAAAATGGACGTGTAGGGAATTTGTCACCGGAGCGTGTGCTCCATCGCAATTAAATTAAATGTGTTCAGTGTAGTGTTTCGTTTGTGTTGAATGAAATGGAAGATGGAAGAAGGGAGAGAGGAAATCTCAGTGCTGCACATCCATTCAGACCCTTTGTACAGCAAGGTGGCCGCCAGGTTTAACATCCCTATCCGACAGGCGGATCACCACCAGCATTACCTCATGCCCTGGTTCCATACGCACTCATTTAATCCAGGACTGTTGTGCACAGTCTGGTGCTTAGGAACTGTGCACCACCTCCTCTACTACCCTGCCAGCCTAGTCCACCGCCAGGACTGGAACCAGCTAACCCCGTGTCAGCGCCGGAAACCAACTGAGACAACGGGGCGGGCTTTGCGTTTATAAACGAATACAACACAGTATTGTCACACGCCATTTTTTCACAGTTGCTTGAATTTAAGATAGATGCAAATCTTCTTTGAATCAATCAATATCTCAGGCGTTTCGTCTCTCATCGAGGCATCTTCAGCGACTAATCTGTAATTGGAGCTTCAGAAGCGTCTTTTCTCATCAAATGTGAAGAAACACTTTGTAACAGCCCTCAAACCAAAAATTAAATGTAACTGTATTTTGTGAATCATTGGTAGAAAGCTAGAGTTTGGTTGAATTTGATCTGGTATGTTTGTTTTTCAATTTCCTGTAAATCAGTGTACATAGACTTTGTGTTATGAAAAGAAATTATTTAGAGACCATTTAATATGTTTAAGAACAGAATTGTGCAAGATAATTGCTTAAATGTTCGTAATTCCAAGTATTAATTCAAGTTACGATGTCTAAAGGACAATTTGCTACAGTTTAAAACGATTTCTGTGAATAATTTTGTGTTTAAGTATCTTTAATTTCCATTTCTGACCATTTTGTATTAAATGATTTGGTATTAATTCTGATTTTTTTAAAAATATGTTTCAATTGTTTAAGTATTGTTAATGTTCGAGAAATATCTGGCGGAAGCTTTTGAAGTGTTCTAGAAATTTCGGTAATTAGTTTATATAAAGTGATCATTCAAGACAGAGTTAGTTAGTTAAAGTTTTCAGCGACTTAGTTTGCTACGGCCGGGAACTGTATTATCTGTGGAAGAAGTGTTGTATGCAATCTCTGGATTGTATAAATGCATGTAACAAGTATTGTTGACGTCGTTTCCTTTGAGAATAAAAACAAATGTTAAATTGAACTTTATCGAGGACTACTTAATTATCGTATTAATAAAACCACGAAGCATCTATCAACTTTCCTTCGTGTGTGGTATGTTTTGTATTCTGTTAAGTTCATTGTAATAGCTGTTATGAAAATTAAGTACTAGGACCCGGCGATTTTTCCGGGAAGCTGTGATCGGTAAGATTGACTTTGTCCTCGCTGAGCCTCCCTACGTAGTGTTGTGTGGGTCCCTTCACTGTGTGGTATAGTACATGTAGATGCACCATACAGGTAGCTCTGTAACGAGGTTTGAGCGGTGAGTTACCTCCATCTTTATTATACAACCCGGGGCTCATTAAAACTCCCTCGGCCTCTTAAGAGCTGTCGCAGATTTTTCCCCTCCTCCCGGCTAAGCCCGAGATCCCAGAGGACGGTGGGGATAGTCACCGCCTCCCTTGTGAAGCTCGAACTTTCACCACGGCGTTCGAGACATACAGGGTAGACATTGCAGATTTATTTTGTCGACCGCCTTTCATAAGCGTCCGTTTTGCCTAGCTCGTTAGTACTGAACTTGGGAGGTACTTCTTTTTATTTTTTTACCCTTCATTATACAGCCTTAAATTTAGTGGCTAAATTAGGCCCTAAGGTTAATTTTGTTAATTGTTGAGTATATAACTTCAAGAAATTTACAAGAAAAATTTTCACATAAGGAATTTGGCATGAATACCATTTACACTTTGACTAATAGTCTAATCAATTCTATAATATTACATCGGGTCTTGCTTACAATTATAACAATTACTGTTGCTATTGTAAATTTTTTATGCATATGTTTATATTCACATCTCTTATATATAAAAAAAGAATGTTTGTTTGTATATTCGTCTTCTGTGCGTTCCTACACCATTCATCCGATTACGATAAAACTTTCGTGAGTTATTCTGTGCACGCGTGCAAAGGTTTCTGAAAAAAGAAAAAAATCATCCCCACTTCTCCTTTACAACCCTTAGTTTTATATGAACCCACATTTTTTATCCGATTTTGATAGAACTTGGTACACATATACTTTAAAATAATCATAAAAATACTGTCAACATTTGGTTTTCAGAAATCCAACCCATCTCCTCCTTTCCACCCGCATAACTTTTGTTTTTTTTTACACACACCTACAATTTTTATTCGATATCGACGGAACTTTTCACACGTATACATTTAAACAAACAGAAAAAAAACTGTATACATTTGATTTGCGAAAACCAAACCTCTCTTCCCCTTTCCACCCCCTTATTTTTGTAAATATATTTTATGTATACCCACAGATTTCATCCGATTTCGAAGATCATTTGCACACGTATACATTAAAACAAACAGAAAAATACTATCCCTCTCACTCTTTCTACTCCATTAATTTTTGTCAATATTCTTTATACAAAGCTACAGCTTCTATTCGATTCTGAAGGAACTTTGCACGCGTATACTTTAAAGCAAACAGAAAAGTTTTTTATTTTTTTTTATTTAAAAAAAAAACTGCTTAACGTCTCTTAACAGCGAGCTCTTTAGAGACGGGAAAGAATGGGGGGCAAGGAATGGGAAGTAATTCGGTCATTGCCTTGTGAAGGAAGCATCCCGGCATTTACCTGAAGTGATTTGGGAAACCATGGAAAACCCAAATCTGGATGCCCGGACGGGAATTCAAACCGCGTCCTCCCGCATGCGAGGCAAGTACGGTAACCGTTACACCACCACTCTGGGTAACAGAAAAGTGCCGCTCTTAAGAGTACTTCACACAAGTAACTTTTCCGCTTTTTGCATTGGTAAGGAAATCTGTCAATGTAGATGGTGATGGAGAATTTTTAACTACAATCGGATCAAAACTTTCATATCCACCTGCTTGGTACTCTGCTTTTTCAGAAGACGGAAGGCCGAAAATATTGTATAATACAAAGCACCAGAAAAAAATATTTCAATTGTAATTTAATGGATAAAAATCATTGTCTTTCAGTTATTTTCTACATGTTGATGTGTCTGTTTTCTATATGGTACATACTTAAGAAATAAAAATAGGCATTACAACGCATGCCGGGCAAAGCTAGTATTTATATAATAACAAATGCCACTTTTTGTTTTTAGTACCACCTCCTTGCAATGTAATGGTAGAATTGCTATTGACAGGAGCTGAGCTTAAACCCCCCTCTTGCTGCTACTTAGAATCGCGTTTTTTTTTTACGTTGTTTTACTGATGAACCGTTTTGCTAACATTTCTGTTAAAGATGTGCATTGGTGTTTAAGTCTGCGCTTAATACTTCCGTTGTAGCAGGGGTATGCGAGAATCCAACATTGGTGTTTTACAGTTTTGTAATTTAATATTTCATTGAAGTACCACAACATTACAATTGTTTGGTTCATTACCGTGAGAACTCACGCGAGTGGGTTTACAATTATTTCATTGCGTAGAGGTATGCAAGAGTCATGTATTTGGAATTACCTGCTTTTTGCGTGCTACATGTTCCATATGTACACATTCATCAGTGTTTTATAATTGTGTAGTTGAGTTTGCTGCTCTATTTCCGCTATAGAACTTGGGAGGTAGATAAAGCCTTCTTTTTTCCAAATCTCCGACCAGTCGTTCCGACCTTTCTGGTTAGACTTTTTCAGTACCGTACCAGGCGGCTGCTACGACTGTTTGCAAGTTCTCCGCAGTTGCTCAGTAAATTAAATGTTAGTAAATGACGCCAATGCAACTGTTTTCATGTAGTTTAATGCCGTACGCGTTTCGCCTCTCGTCGAGGCATCATCAGTGACGAATCTGTGTTTAAACTAACATTTATTTTACAAACATATTACGTAGTAGGTACCTAATGTAATCCTGAATTAAAATGTTTACTCATTATTTACAACTTACTATTTACATTGGTGTTATCATCGTTCGTAGCCTTATATCTCTGCGTTTTCCCGCTAAAACCATTTGTCTAAAATTTTTCGAACTAGATGTAAACATATTTCTGCAAATAATTTTCCGTCACTAAAAAAAGTATAGAATGTATTTTTTTTAAAACATGCGAGACGTTAAAGGAATTTATTTTCTATCCAGTGCCTATATTTCCAAATGACAATACCTGTCCGTAATATATTCTTTTTGATTAATCAGTGGGCTCACTTGACAAAAATTCTTCTCGGTTGTTCTGCCGGATCAGTTCTTCAGTGTGCGACGTTTCGACAACAGAGGTGGTTGTCGGAAGAACTTTTGTCATCTTTACGCCGGGAAAAACTCAATTCTCACATTGGGTGCACTTGTCTTTCAGACACTCTAATTCGGTCTGCATTCCAACTACATTTAGTGGGCAAACGTAGTGGAAATGAGGTTCATTCCTTTTCCGTAAGTTTCAACTCCTTTCAACGTCAGGAAACGTGTTATTTCTTATTGCCATTCGATCTGTAAAGGAGATTCTCTTAGGATTTGTGAAAGAAGAGTGCTGAATTTGGCTCTTAAGCATTTAAATTGCCTCTGGTCTCTTGTTCCTGGGTGAGGCAATAGGAATCGTTTATCTATAGCGGGGGTCCACAAACTTTTTACCCCGTCGACCCCTTGATACGATATTTGCCTTCTTATCGACCCCCACAAGTGTTTAATAAAAACATTAAATCATATTTGGCATTTCTGATGCTAAGCAATAAGGAGCCCTGCATAACAACTCAACGTAATAATTTATAAAATCCACCCAATAAAATTAATAGAGAAACGAAATACTTTACACTATTATTATAATCTCAAAAAATAGGAACAAAACTATGGATAGATGGAATAAATTTCTAACAAAGACCTGCCGAAAAGAACAGATGGTTGTTGTACTGTTTTATACTGTTTTAACTTGTCACATAGCGATGGATCCACCTTCCTAAAGCAGTATTCAACTCTCAATACTGTAACTATCACCTCTTGACAACCACCTTACCTCAGTGAGCAAAAGTAATTGGTTGAAAGTTTCATCATTTACTTCACATGACTTCACAAACAGACGAGAATTGAGAGGATGAGCTTTACTTTTATTTATTGACCTGATTTTTAGTAGAACATTCCTAGTTTTTCCTGCACAGTTTAATTGATCCCCTTTAGTATTAATCGACCCCCTTTCGACCCCTCTGTATTAATCGACCACCGGAGATCTCTTATCGACCCCAAGGTGTCGGTATCGACCACTTTGGAGACCCCTGATCTATAGTGTCGCACCGCCTGCCAGTTAGATTGCTCGTTCACGCAGTCTTGTAGAGAATATAGCATACTCAAAAAGCGAGGGGTCTCGTAACATTTTGTCTTCGTCTGTACTTGTACGACTAATATTTTCTTTATTGTTATTTCTGTTCTTATCGTCTGGTTGCTAAAATGAAATTTTTTGTCTTTCCATGTCAGGGAATTCAGGAAAGATTCTGAAAGAAGAAGAGGAATTGTTTCTGTTCGGTAGTTTATTGAATGAGATGTGCCTGGCCTCGTTGAGATTAGATTTCAGAGGAGCTATACTCCTCCGGGCGCATCGCGTCCTTTGTGGAAGAAGTAACAACGCTACGAAACACTCCGATCCATTTGAAATATACGAAACCACTGTCATACGTCCACACTATCGCAAGTCTGCGCAATACATATCAAAAAACCAGAAAGGATATAAAATTCTGTGTCCATTCAAACGTCATTCCACATATTTCTCGACCGTATAACGCGCTGCGTGCCGGCCTCGGTAGCGTAGGGGCTAGAGTACTGGCTCCGCGTGCCGAAGGTCGCCGGTTCGAATCCGGCCGCGGGCATGGATGTTAAGTGTTGTGTGTCTGTGTGAATGTCCTGTCCGTCCTGTGGTGTCTATACTTAGGAAACATGACGTACTGGAGAAACTAATTCACTGGATGAGAAATCATAAACACATTTGGGCTGGCTGAATGGCTTAGTTGCCGAAAGCCATTAAATTAAAAAAAAAACAAAAAAAACGCGCTGCGTGCAGAGACCTTTGTCGCCGTTCAGGGGATCAATGGAGTTTTCAGCGAGGAGGGCGGGCATTTTATAAAGTGTTACTATGGATTCGATTATATTATTTTTTCCAAACCACCTTCTTCTGAAAAATTGCTTTGCACATTAATAGACAGAGATACTTGGATACCGTTGGGCGGAGAGAAAATTTCACCGTCGACAAAGAAATAAAATTGAGCGGAAGATGTTAAAATGCTGGTAGCGATTATGGTCGATAAAATATTTATTTTGATGATTAATGTTCACACTCGGGTCTATGTCTACTTAATACATCTAGCTGTTACTATTGCTGCTTGAATTTTAATAAATCTTCATTCTTTATAAAATTCGCCATTAAAATCATTGATTACGTTAACCGGATTAATTTTATCTTCTGTAGGTGAGAACTTACAAGTTTTTGAATTGCATGGTATTTCGCGATTTTCACGCCTCAGTTTTAGTAGCATCTCTGTCATTCTTTTAATTTGATTTTGCCAACAGTCTGGGAATGCATGATGAAACAACAAAAAACAAAACAGGAACCAATTAATGTAGTATTTATTGCCTTAAAGACAGTAAACAGGTTTTTTGTGGGCACCAATATAGTTAACTGATTGTATTCTCGTAAACAAACAAAAACTCAAACCAAACGCAAGTCGATAAATTGTGCGGAAGCAGTTATATAATATTCATAATGCACTCGGAATGAAAAAAAGTATGCATGTAAACTAAAGTATTTGAAGCAAGATACGTGTTACATCTAGTTGCGAAAGACGGCATAAATACTATATCGACAGCTATACCACACAAAGAGAGCACACGGAAACAAACGGAGAACTAAAATATTTAATACAGAATATATAAGAAAGAAAGCTAGCCGAAAGTTTAAATGTAAAAAGATGTGTGGTTACAAAAAAGGCATAAATTCTTTTCCTGGCAAATCGTACACCAGTAAATGGAATAGAGTGTAATATAAGGAGGAAAATACTAAAAAATTAAAGAAAAATTAATAGGCAACGATTGGAAAAATGATTCTTAGATCTTAGATTTAGATATAATAAAAATGATATAAGGCAATGAAAGATCTTAATACGTGAGAAAAAGATACCAATAGTTATCAGAAAGTGTGAGCAGTATTGAGGGATTTACAAACCGAAGGACAGGAAGAAAAAAGTCAACTTGCTAAGAACGATTGAGAGTTGATGCAGAACCCACCAAAAAATTTGATGTTCCTCGCGATAGTTGTGAGAACAAGAAATCCACTGGATTAGAAGAATTAAATTTATAATTAATAAATTATTATCCAACGTCCCTTAAGATTGTTGAATCGATACTGGAAAGTCGGCAATCTGCTGAGATGCAATTGTAATCTCTATTTTTTGAAAACTTCCAGAAATTCTTGTAAAATTTATGGAGGCATGTCTACTACAAACGAAATGCAAAAATGTTAGATAGCTGGTTGGGAGTTGTAGCAGAAACTGTTTTGGACGAATTCCAAAATGGGTTCAGAAATGTAAGATCCTTTTTCAACTACATGGTAACAATCAAGTAGCTGATTAAAAAGGAGGAATTTAAATCTGACAACAAATTTTTCTTCTCTCTTTCTTGGTGTACTGCAGCTTGATATTTTAAGCCATTCTTTTATTCATCTTCTGAAATTGTTGTGAAACACTAATGCCAACATTTTAATGGTATTTCACTTTCTCTCTTATCTATATGGTATATTAGTGTATTGCTTTCTTTCATTTTTCATCCATTCTGTGCGAAGATTGCTTTTAATAGTGTGATTATTTTTTTATTTTTTTTTACTTTGCGTGGAGGTCTCGTGTGTTTATTCCTTATCGTGTCCTTCAGTGTTTGCCCTGGTATTCCTCTCAATAATATTAGTTTTACTCTCTTACAATCTTAGGAGTCGTGCCTGACATTTGTACCATGGATTAGCATAGGTTGTATTGTGGTTTTAATATATTACTAATTTCCTTTCCGGTGTTATATTTTCAGTGCGCCATGCAAGATTTCTAGGTAAACTAATATCCTTAATGATATAAGTGTAAGAATTTTTTATTTCTGGGTGCGAATTTCTATTGTTAGTCGTTTGAGTTCTTAAATAGTAGTGGTGATTTCTCCATTAACTTCGAATCTTACTGTTCTCGACAGGTAAAAAAAACACTAATAAATAGAAATATCGTGAACAAGAGTTTTACATTTTTCCTTTCAAAAATTTTATGAGATAAAAAAATATTATTTGCTGAAATAGGTAAAAGTAAAGGTAATCATCTACCACGGCTTATCACAAAAGTAATTATTATTATGCTTTTCGTATGTCAATTTACATAAGGTAACAAAGTAGAAAGAAAATATAACAATTTTAATCATATAGCATTATTCCACCCCCTGCCACTCCGTTAATTCACTTACCCTGATTTCTGTCAACTTTTCCAAAATTATTTCAGTTAATAGTAATTTATTGGACTCGTTCCCAAAGCTTGTCTACGTTCATTGGGGAGATAGACCGTATCACTAAAATCAGTAGCAGGTTACACCATAGAGCAGTCTATTACAAATAATTTACATTTGTTAAAAAATTCGTCTTGCACGAAAGAACATTAAAACATCACTCAATATACTGAACAAATCAACTTACAAAGTTTTATACAGTCGCAAAACGTTCTCTTAAATAATCATTATTGATGAAATTTCAGTTTATCCGCGTATAAGAAAGAGAGAGAGAGAGATGAAGATGAAATGTTGTTCCCACTCTTCACATTATGCTGTAGTGTCTTGACTGCGACGCACTCACGTATAGAACCGGTCACCTCGACCGAAAGATGCTCCCTTTGTTGTGGAGGGCCCTTTAATCAGATAAAAATTAATGAGAGTTGACTCTCGAGGTACCAACCCTAACATTTTAACCTGAGAGGTCCACAAACAGTATCTGTGGCTTATGGGAGTTTCTGTAGACAGTCCACCAGCTAGCTACCCTGTTTTTCGTTTTCCACAGTTGGCTGATATCACTGCCCACGCGCAAAATATCTGAGCCACCAAACAAACAAGATGTCTTCCTACTTATTTCCTCTCCCTCATCTCCTTAATATTAAATGTTTCCACGTTAAAATTATCGCATTATCAGTAAGTTATTACACTAAAATTTCCAGTATACAATTTCACATTACCAACGTACAATTTAAAATTACCAATATACAATGGTCACCTCCAGTGGAATATTAGAAACAATATCTAGCAACTGAAGCCGCCTTCTTGGTGCAGGTACTCTTCTGCTTGGACAGTCTATCACACTGAAGTCAGTGGTTCATACGTTTGGGCAGAGTTACTTACCGCGTCTTCACGTAGCCTACACTTATGTGCTGATGCATTGCACACTCCGTTTCCTGTGCGAAATCTATTCAGTTGGCGTCAAAGTCGCCTACTCTGGCCGAGCCGTCACCGCCTCGAATTTAATCGTGCTCGAGACAGGTCGCTATGGAGAGTTACCAGTCAGGATACTGGGGTAGATCTAGTGACGCTACTAACTGTTTTCGTAGCTGTGTTGAGCTGGGTGTCGACTTTGTCTTTATGAGCAGTACCGAGCTACGTACAGCAACAGTAATAATTTGCGGAGAACGTGAATGTCATAACTACATTCAGCAGTGATTTGAATCTTCAAAAACCATCCATATAAAAAATTCTTCAAACTGTATTTTTTTTTAAATATTATTTTGACCACGTCAACTCTCCCAGCCACCTAAATCCGATAGGTCTGAGAGATAACCCCCATGTGACTGCGTTAATCAAGCAGTAGCAGACAAATTATGTCCTATTTTCGGTAAGAAACTCACCGATATTCAGGAAAAAAAGCTGAAATAAGTTGCAAAGTGCAATACTCTTCCAATCAATTTATTCCTCTTCCTCTGTCCCAATAAACACAAAATATACAAAATCATAACGTCCTTTTTCAAGGATGGAAACATTCAGATATAAACCTAAGACAATTAGGGAAACCCTATAAGAAATGCTGGGAATAAAGTTGGTACATTGACTATCGTATACCACCCGAACAGAAATGTCCTCGCAAAATGTCATAATCTAGGCATAATACTAGAATGAGTGCCCAGTGTGAATGGTAGGGTACAAATGCTCTACACTGATCAAAAGAGATGTAAGTCACAGTGTCGGAATAATCCCACTAATCCCATAATGAGCCCTCTACTGTATGTCATTTCATGTCGACAGATTATATTATATTACCAAGAATATAAATTCATGTACATAAATCATGTATTGAAATTGGAATGTAAATTGTTGTAAAATAAAATGTAATGAACTTGGCTGTATGGCCGATAAGGCCGAAAGCCATATAAATAAAAATAGTAATGTTAAAAATAAATCCTTTGACGAAATATTTACGAAAATCAAATATATTTCCAAGAACAGTTTCATTGGCGTTTATTAAAAAATAATAATTGATTGAGTCAACAAGTCACTATAGAAAAATACTGTGCGACAGCAACATTTAAATCACTGGCGGAAATTAAAAGTACAACATCCGGACAGAAAAGGTGGAATTTCAGGAAACTTTTTAGATATATGCAGGGTCACACCCAGAAGAAATGATAACAATTTGAAATTGATCAGGTTAAATTTATTACCTTAAGATACAGTTGTCGGTAAGAAGTGCGTCCACTCTGAGCACCTATATATTCGTGGAGCCTTGCCGTTATTGAATCAATAAGTGTTAGTATGTCTTCTTGTTGTATATCTATCCCTGCATGTCTTGTGCAGTCGGTTATTGCACAGTTTATGATGGGTGACCACGTGATCTAATGTGTCTGCTCCTGTCATCCAGACATGCTCTGTTGGGGGCAAACTTGGGGACCGTGCGATTCAAATTGTAATCGTAGCCCCTTCCAAGGTTTCTGTTGTGTTGGCCACAGTGTGAGGATTGGCATTATCCTGTTGTAAGATGCGATTTGGATTGTGGACGTGAAGTGTATAACAATAGGGTGCAGCACCCCGTCCACATAGTGGTGGGCTGCCATTGCGCCTTCAACAATAACCAACTCAGTCCTGCTGTCGAATCTGATTCCCGCCAAACCGTGACACCAGTGGCTGGGCCTGTGTGACATTCTGAAATCACAGCAGGGTAAACCATTTCTCCAATACGCCTGCTTACATGTTGTCTAAAATCACTTTGCCACAGACAGAATGGAGACTCCTCTTTAAACACAAATGCATGGCATTCACATGTCTATTTGCGTTTTGCAGTACACCAGGTTGGAAGATGCTGCCAATGAAATCAGGTTAAGGGATCACATTGCATACGGGACAGAAACTGTAACCCACAACCCAGCTTCAATCAATTGGACAGTAACTCTCTCTGTAACCACTACTTGTATCTGGTCTGCATTCACCCGTCTGTCAGTAACAGCCACCCACTGTGGACCTGAGCCTGATCTAGGTGTACTGTAGCCTTCTTTTATCCACTGTGTAACAAGTCTCTATACTGCCACTGCACTACGGCCAGTCCTCGAGATTTCGCGATATTATGCACCCATTTCAAACACTCCAACTCTCCGACCTCTCTCACAGTTAGACATTTGGGTACAGAGGGTCGTCGCTCTTCGCCTTTGCATACTTGGTCAACAAGATCCAGTGGACAGGAACGTGGCATCTTACACCACGCAGTTCATTATTTATACGCTAAAAAACATAGCAATTTTGCATTATAAACAGCCCCTTAATTCTCATAGCATTACATGTAGAAGTTTCAGTTTTGATCATTTAATACTCTTTAAACGGGGATACTTGGGTCCAAATTTCATTCATTTATGACAGCTCCGTCTGGGCGTTGCACTTTTAATTTCCGGCAGTGTATTCAGCTGTGTTGGTTGTTGATTATAGTGCGCGTCACGAACGATGGCGGCCCAGTTTAGCGAGGGTATGTGCATGTACGTCATCACTCTGCCAGTAGCCAATCACATTCAGTAACAATCCAGAGCCTGTCATGTTAACACGAGTGTTGAATGCGATATGTTTGTGAATTGTACAGTTGTAAATCAGTGAGCATTGGAATAATTCCTATTCTAAATAATGGAAGATGAGCAGCATAAGCGTAAGGTTCTGCATAGTGAAAGCAGAAAGAAGGATTTCAAAGTATATAAACATTTTAAGCGCGAAGCAGACGCGAGAGGGCCGATCTGCGACGTTGCCAAAGCTCAAGAGAAAACTGCTAAAACGTGTGATACTAGCCTTATAACTGCACTGCGAGTAGTTAAACGTGGCAACGTCAGATGTTCTATGTCAACCCTATTTCTCTCACTCTCTCTCTCCCTGCGCGACCCGCCTTCGTTCGTGACGTGCACTATAGTGGCGGCGAAGTACCGTATGTGATCGGCGTGATCCGCGGTGCCTGTTCCGCTAAGTGCCGGGTCGTGCGTGGCCCCCGCCGCTGTCGGCGCGTCTTTTGTGCGACGGTGGCGCCTCATAAAGTTTGCGTGGCGGCGCGGGCTTTGTTCCGAGATTAATAAGCCGCTGCGCTTGTTTACTGCTCGAGGCGGTGAGCAATCGGCCGCTCTCCATTGTCGCACAACCGCCAGTTTATCCGCTCGCTCGCTCGTGGTACACACTCCTGCTTATCACTGACTGCTCTGTGAGACTTTATCTAGGCGTCGCTAATAGGAACACTCACCAAACAGCACTCAGCTCGTAGGTTTCATAAATTGCCGGGTTATCATACGCGTGCGAATCAAAAAGTAAGTTACACTTCCAAGTTATGGTCATTGATGAAACCACCTACACATAGTCTAAAAAAACACAGTCTCCTAACACTTAAAGAATTATTGATTCGTTTTATTTTCCTTTTATGTTATTTCTTGGTTAGTGTAATATGATAATTTTGCTATTTATTCGAGTTGATGAGAGTTATTTCTACGGCAGTGTATATGATTAATCTCTGAACAGTAAACTGCAAGTGTAGGAAGAATATCTTTGTCAGAGAGTAAAAAGAAAGACAAGAGGACGAGCGCGGACAAATGAAAGGAGTGGCCACAACTCGTATTGTTCAAGACTGCGGTTTATGGCTGTGCGAAAAAAAAAAAACAGAAAAAGGAGATATCGAAATTTGTGTACAGAGAGACTGTAATGCAATAAAAAATTTAAAGTTTAACATATCACGTTAGTAACCGTATTTAATTAAAGGAGATTTATTACAAAACCAAGTGAGGGTTTTTTATGTTTATTTTCTCTTGATAAAGAGTATCGAAGAAACGAACGAATTCCTGCAATGCTAACAAGAAGAGAAGGTTAGTAACACTATAACAGGCAACACGTCTATGACAGTATACAATGTAAGTTCACTTTTCTACATAGTCCTCAAGAGACTGCAAACATTTCTCGGAACAGTCAACCAACTTTTCGACTCCGGTTACGTAATCGGCTCCAGCGCTATGTAACTACCTGGAGATAGCTGTTTTCACCTCCTCATCGTTTCGGAATCGTCGTCCTCTGAGATCCTTTTTCAGCTTACTGAACACATGACAGTTGCATGGCGCTAAGTCTGGACTGTATGGAGGATGTTGCCGTACCTCCCACTTGCAGCAGTTCGGACCTTTGACGGGCCGTGTGAGGTGTTGCGTTATCGTGCAACGAAATCACAACGGCGTTCAATTTTCCCCGCCGCTTTTCTTTACTTGCCTTAAGCAACCGATTCAACGTTTCCGAAAGGAGGTGGAAGCATCTGTCTCCAGGTGGTTACATACCGCTGGAGGTGATTTCTACGCATCTGGGATCGAAAAGATGGTTGATCGTTCCGACAAATGTTTACAGTCACTTGGGGAACGTGTGTAAAAGTGAACTTACATTGTATGTTGTCATAGCCGTGTTGCCAATGTGTAGGTGGTTTCATAAATTGCGATAGCGTGGAAGTGTAACGCACTTTTTTTTTTTGATTCGCCTTCGTAAATGACTGCAGCGATTTCACAAGTTTACTGTAGCTATAGTATTTGATACATTATTATCACAAAACATCTCAGTTGTATAGAAAAACTACAAAAGTTTCTGTTCGACATGTTACCTGTCCCCTTACTGATTCTACAGATATCAAGTCGATAATCAAGACCAAGCTTGGTGGGTGATCGGTTAACGCCCTGGCCTCGCAATCGGGAGGACGCCGGTTCGAATCCCCTTCCGGGCATCCAGATTTGAGTTTTCTATAGTTCCCCCAAATCACTCCAGGTGAACGGAAGAATGCTTCCTTCTTGAGTCCATGGCCGAAATCCTTCTGTTCCTTGCCCCCAGTACTTTCTCTCTCTCCTTTAATGGCCTCCACGTTGACGAGGCGTAAACACATTAAAAAATGTATACTCAAATTCTTGCCACACTAGGTGCAGCATGCCCCCATCTACCTGTTGAAAAATACTGTAGATGCCAGCTCGCAGTTTTGGTTGGTTTGTTGGCAGAGGAGGCTTAAAGACTCAGTCTGTCACATAACCTCAGACAGAAAAGAAAATCCACTGGGTTAGGTCGGGAGGCCATGACAGGGATTGCTGATCATCATTCCCTCCACGACCGATCCACTGGTTACTCCGGGAGCAAATCATTCTGAGTTTTCCTACATGACTGTAAAGTTTTGTAACAATATGTCAAATGATAGAGTTACAGTAAATTTATAAATTCGCTTTAGTCATTTATAATAACGTTGTATCTTATCACCTTGTAAGTGTTTTTTCAACTATTTTTACCTCTCGATCTTGCTATTTAGGGTACGTGACGGTTGGCGGTAAACAAGTTCACATTTTTTTTTTACACTTACCAGATATTAACCATACTATGAATTTCTTCTTTATGGCTTTCAATATCTGGTACTCATACAATATTTTAACCTTTAAACAATCCTATCGCCAGATATTTACATACATATTTTCTCAAATAATTCATTCAATTTCCCTTGAATTTTCGTCGAACATACTATTTATTTTTTACTCTTACATTGATTTTATAGCACACACTTAATATTAATCTTCGGTGCATTTATCGATATATCATTACCTTCTGATACTCAATATTTCCAGATCATATGTCAATTCTTTTTTTTTTCTACTTTCCCTGGGGATGAATACATTTTTGAACAGTTATTCACAAACTTCAAGGAGAGATACAGTTTCATTTTAAGCTTATTTTCCATAAAGCCTCCTCTTTCGTATAAATCGTCGCATGTTAGTGCTTCCATCAAAATATTCTTATTTCAATATATTCTCTTCATTTGTCTGCCAAAGTTCCTCCAGGTTGTCACAATCGATTTCTTTGACCTATCAACTAAATTTCCAAAAATAATAATAAACTCTATGACTTTACTTTTATGCAAATATATTTACAAACATGAACGTAGTTTCTAGTGAGGACTATGTACTGTACCTTACATCCTACATCACAAATGACTGATTGCGAGCATCGAAAACGTTCAGAAAGGAGCCGTCCTGTTTTAGGTTGCTTGCTACAACTCTTACGAAAACATCTCGCACCTGGTGCAGAGGTTCGGATGGAATTGTCTGGTAGATCGAAAATCTAGCTTCCGAACAACACTTGCAATCGCTGTTTTAAACTCTACGACAGACTTAACTTCAACGTTTGTCCTTATTTCCCTTGTGCTTAGTTATCGTTCTTATGCTTAATGGTCCACAAAAATTTAGTTTCTTGTTTTGCTTCATCAGTTGCCTGTAAACCTCTATCGCTTTATCACCAACAAAAGTTTTAGTATAGTCGTTAAGCAAAATCTATGTCCAATACAACTTTTCTTGGTTGTTCGTTATAGGTGAAAGAAAGATTTGTAACTATTTTCCACATCTTTTTATTTATTTAATACGAAGTGAACGATAAAACTGTAGTGCAGATCTATCGTTTACATAGTTAAATTCGTTATAGTTGTTTATATTTGTATGCACGAAAGTAGCATGTTGAGAAAGTCTCAGACGATGCAATGCATGCAGTCAGTTACTATTGTTTGATGATTTTGGAAGGATGTCTACAATTTACTTTTCGCGGCTTCCACCTTGCGTACTGCGGCAAGTACCGCCTGTTGTCTATGCAGTCCCGCGATACACTTCAGAAACAAAATCGCATGGCATAACTGACTCCTCACATTATATAGTCATTATCGCTCTTATGTCTTATATTAGTTAAAAATGGTAAATCAGAATACGCTGAAACGACTTAACGACGTCTTCAGACAGAATTAACTTAAAAAGCTAGTGAAATAATTACTGTATTATGTCACTGTACCTTCACAACGAGGAGCGTGCAGAAGTAAACATGCAACGGAAAATCCTATTCTGCTTTAATCTATAATGGAAGTTTCATTGCAAAAAAAGAAAACGTTTGTTACCGAATTCTGATTTCGGATTCCTTTAGAGGAACGAATAAGAGATTATAGTTGCTAAAAGATCCCCTCAATGTCTATACCCATAGCATTTTTATCACATATATATATATAACGGTGTCAGGAAATGTTACCCCGGTCAACAGCCAATACTTCGCTTAGAAACATTCTAGCTGGTGGTCATGACGTCAGTTTCAAAGTTACTTACAAATACATTTTTGTATATTTGGGACGGGGAAATGTGTTCGTCAGAGAACATTCCAGACTACATATCTCGGGAAATTCGTCTGTTTGGAAGCCTAAAAAAATATGTACTTATTAAAAGAACACCTCAATTTCTTCTTTCATGAGAATGTAGAGTTAGCTGTCATCCGTCGTTCAAACGATTTTTGTTGGCGATAGATACAGAAAATCTTTTTATACTAATTATAGGAAACCATATTAACGTCACCAACATAGTTTTGAAAATCGTAAGACTCAGATTTTGAGAATTGTCCTCTCTATGTGGAAACACATCTTAACATTAAACGTCAGGTGGAAGTTAATTGATCTGTCTATGATTATAAACCCTACGTATAACCTATTGGTGTAATTGTTTTTCAGTGATTTTTATCGTTGTTTCTTATTTTGTTATTTGTATCATAATTTTCTGGTCAACTGAATCTGTTTTGTAAATGATGGTTTTGTCTCATGGTATCGTTCAGTCAGTTGCTAACATTTTGTGCTGTGATTATTTCTGATACATATCGCCTGATTTGTTTACTGATTTCTCGTCTCCTTCCTAAAATGATTCGTACAGTATCAACCGATCTGGAGTCATATGGACGCTAATTATTCGAAATGATCGCAAATCCCATTCTACTTTGTTGTCAACGATAGAGAAAATTCCTCCCAGCAAGTGATCACACTGAGTTCCTTAACATCGCCTCTCTCCACACCGGCAATGTTTGCGGGTGGTTTGACAATTTTACCGTGTGAATAGTTTCCTTTCTCTCGTCGTTTCTTTTGTGGTGCAAATAAGTGTTAAAATCGGAATTGACGCAATTCCTTTGTCATTGTTTGAATGTTACTGGGTTTAATGAGTATGTAGAGACCGTGTAGACCTCTTCTCGCTGAACAGATTGCTTTGTAACTCAATTCCGCACTTTATTAACATTTTAACAAGTTTGCTAAAATGACATTAGTAAGCGTTTACAGCAGTAGATATTTTTTCCCTGTTGGTACGCTCTTTCGGTGCAGGAGAAAGGCAGCAACAAATTTTGCTTTTAAAGAACCTGAAACGTGGTCATTAATATATACAGAAATGCAATAGTAAGTAAGGTGCGTAAATTTTAGAGGAGTACTCGTATTATTTGCATTTCTCGACATACGAACTATTTGTAAGACAGCTGCTTAACTAGCTCAATCGAGAATTAATGTTTTTAGTTTCACTTTAAGCTCTCTCTTTTTTTATGATGGATGTCTGAAATTACTTCCAGAGTTTGTGTGTGGTGTAACCTCTTTTTATCTTTTATTAATCTATCTTTAATGCTCTTGATTCTAACTTAATGCTTAAACTGCAACTTAAGCTTTGTAGCTCAAATACACTTTATGTCCGTCACATGAGTCGCTTTATGTTAACATATTATGCTTGAGCCTCGACACACTTCCGAAAATAAATACAAGTGAATGATGAGAGGAGCATTAGAATAAAAAATGTTGTATTTTAGAGTTCGTTGTCTATTATAAATCACTGTATGATTTTACGAATAAAACCAGTATGATAGCATAGTCATCATTAAAAATGCTACTTATGTATGCTTCAAAAAAAATTTTAAGCTCATTAAGTCTTCTATTATTGGTTTAAAGTCTTAATACAACATTTACAAAAGTATATTTGTTTACACACACTAGAGAGAGCGGACAGGAGAGAGAGAGAGAGAGAAAGAAAAAGAGAGAAAGAAAGAGAGAGAGTTAACTTAATTCATTGGTCGCTGGTTGAGGTCGTGATGACCTTGAGATAGAGCTTATTTCATTGGTCGCTGGTTGAGGTCATGATATCTTTGAGGAAGAGCTTATTTCATTGGTCGCTGGTTGAGGTCGTGATGATCTTGAGGTAGAGCTTATTTCATTGGTTGCTGGTTGAGGTCGTGATGACCTTGAGGTAGAGCTTATTTCATTGGTCGCTGATTGAGGTTGTGATGATCTTGAAGTAGAGCTTATTTCATTGGTCGCTGGTTGAGGAGGTGATGACCTTGAGGTAGAGCTTATTTTATTGGTCGCTGGTTGAGGTCGTGATGTCCTTGGGGTAGAGCTTATTTCATTGGTCGCTGATTTAGGTCGTGATGATCTTGAGGAAGACTTTATTTCATTGGTCGCTAGTTGAGGTCGTGATGACCTTGAGGTAGAGCATTATTTCATTGGTCGCTGGTTGAGGTCGTGATGATCTTGAGGTAGTCACCCCGATGCACTATCTACAGACGCTTCTTGATACTACTTACTGACACTCTGCTCTGTACTAAATCCTGGCGACATACTGAGGGCGCGCATCCTGGAGACAGACTGAGGGCGCGCTTGAGTCGAGGAGGCTTTTTAAGGTAATGTCACATTCAGACAACATCAATCGTGATTTCTTCCTCGACGAAACTATTTTTCTTTGGGGCTTTACGCCTCGACGACGTCGAGGTTATTAGAGGCTGAAAAGGACTGGGGACAAGGAACCATGACCTTCTGAAGGAAACATCTATGTACACGCATGGAGTGATGTGGGGAAACCCTATAGAAAATCCAAATCTGTATGGCCGGAAGGGTATTCGAACGCACGTCCTCCCGAATGAGAGGATTAAACTGTAAACAGTGGTACCACCCTTTGTGACATTATCACCAACCCCCAATCATTTTATATTATTACTTTACTATTATTATTAATATTGAATTGTATTTTATTTATTTATTATAAGTATCCTGAATAACTGTATAAATTTTTGTAACTTGATTTGTATTGATGTTTTCACAGTCTGCAGTTTTTTTAGTAACCGGGGTAGCATATTAATAGTATCCAAGCTGTGTAACAGTTTTTGACGCCAGCTAGCACAGCTGTGCGGGCAGCAATTGTTGATTGGGAGCCCGCATTGTAACATGGCAGAGCCCGGTCCTGTGTGTGTGTGTCGCGTTGAATGGTGCAAGTACAGCCCTTTCGTACACAAGGTAAAATAGCTTACATACCTCTTAATTTGTTTCGCGGCTATATGCCAGAATATCGTAACTAAAACTATCGGATCTAGTGGCTTGCACGTGTTGAGAGAGGAGGATTGGATCGTTCTCATCTAAATAACATGCCGCCATCCACTAACGGAGTGGATGGCTCACGACTGACTGACCATTTGCAGGGTAATTGGTAGCTCACATTTGGCGGCCAGTTTCAGGACAGCTCACACCTTATCCTATGGCTCTGTGAGTGTCTGGTATAGCCTCTTTGCTGTATGGGCTTTCGGATATTTTATTTTTATTTTATTTACATTATAACGCAGCATACAGAGGCTACACTGGACCGCTAATCTTCTTCACTAAAGAACTATTATATTGATAATAATTACCATAATATTAAAAATACAAATAGAACCCCATGAATGGAGCTACAACTAGATTATGAAACAAGTTACAGTATGAACATCAGAATCAAGCTACAAGGACATATATGTATTTGAAAAATTCTTTCTATCCTACAGTCTGAACATCTATCTTCAACATATAGTAAGCGAGTAATTTGAGTCACATTTATACTACTAATCCTCGTCAAATGTCTTAGATGGCCAGAATGGTATGTATGTTTTAAAGAGCCCCGACTGCAGCCCATGCCGTACCTCCCTCTCCTTGTATTGACTACCGTGGAGACCCCAGCGCTTTAGGAAGTTACCTTCCTGGAATACATGATGGACTCCAGCAGTCACTCAGAAGGGAGACTCCTCTGGCAAATTCAGAGGGGATTTCGGTAGGTCATGGTGGTTAGTCATGTTAGATGTCTTCATCGGTTCCCGCCCTCAGCTTTCTTCCACTCCAGGTATTTTTTTCTTTTCGATCTGAGAGGCTATTTCTGCTCTTTCATTCAGCAAGTGCCATAGTCTCTCAGATCGCAGTATATAGAATATCCTGAGCCCGTGAAGCTGCTGTTGCTGTGAGAACATCATCTCTGCAGTTGTTCGACATTCCCACACCACGTGATCTGGTGTGCCTTCCTCTCCACACTCGCACCTGCTGGTTGGTGGAAGTCCACGTTTATTTAAGAAGATTCTGTATGGTCCATGGCCGGTTATGTACTGAATTAGCCCTGGAGAATGTTGAAAGAATCCCATGCTGATTCTTTCAGCTACGTATGGGGACATGTCGTACATTCTACGACCAGTTTCGCATGTGTTTTGTCATTCCTCAATCAATGCATTCCACAATTCCTCGTTTTTGCTTATTTTTTCCCCAACTATTTTCACAACCTTGACCAGCCTGTTCTTTCTAAGCCAATAGGTTGCTCCGCGTCTCCTCACTTCTAGATCAAGGGGCAGTACACCTGATGCTGCTACTGTTAGGGTTGATGTTGACGTGCGATTTGCGCCTGTGAGCCTTATTAGTATGGTTCGTTGTAGCCTCCGGATTCTTTCCTTAGGCTTAACCTTTCTGAGGTGTTTGGTCCAGACGCTAGCTGCGTAGCCGACGATTGATGCGAGTATAGCATAGTGGTACGGCTTCATTGCCAGAGCAGGGATCTGGAACTGTCAGTGTCCTATACTTCTGATTCTATTCATTGCCCATAGAGCTCTTCCACAGACCTTCTTCAGGTGGGCCCGAAAGTTAAGGCATTAATCCAGACAGACACATATCCATTGATTGGACGTCTGCGTATTTTCGTCTTATCTGTCTTAATGTTGGGGTTTCGTTTCAATTGCTTTTGCGTTTTGTTTTTTTGCTTACGAGTTTAAGTTTTAACTTCCTCATACCACTTCACAAGAACTTTTAGCACTTTTTCACACTTTCGCATATAGAAACGTGAGACACTAACCTAACCTTCTCTCTCACAGGACCAGATTTTGTTTGATCACCTCTCGCCCAGTCGTAGGAGCCAGCCTGTCTAGGCTCTGACGTCACGGTGGTCTGTATATGGCCGCTGGGGGTTAACTACAGTCCAGACATATGTAGTCATATCTGCGAATGACGTAAATATTTTTGCTCCCTATAAAAATATTCCGAAATACCTTAATTAATCTATACTCTGTTCTCTGATAGTTCTCGCTTTATTGCGTCCGTTATTGATTTTTAGCTTATTATTAAATTTCCGGTGAACCATGGGTAGGCTGTGAGGAGCTTGTTAGCATTCCGATGAGCTCTGTGCTGCTCGACGCCGCAGGTGGCTGTTCTTGGCGGTCCCTCTGATTAGAGCGACAATGCGCCGCTCGCCAGCCCGTAATTGAGTTTCAGCGCCGACCGCTCTGCCGTCGTCAGCTAGACAATGCGGCGGTCTCGTAATCCACTCTGCAGATTACCTCTCACACAGTGTCGAACTAACCTCTCGTTTTCATACTATCTCTGATTATTGAGTTTTGCTTTTACCTACTTAATGTTTTGCTACCGAACTGTTTTATTCATCCTTTTAAACGTAATAAGTGAGAATCAGTAGAAATAGCGAATCAGGGGACGTGGTATTTCAAACACGATTACTGTTTTTGGTATCTCAAAATTTTTAGCACTTTATAAACACCCTTCTCTCACTTCTGCTGCAGAATTTCGATTCCATTCTCTGTCTATTTCCCCTTTTCTTTCTTTCCTCTGTCTTTCTGACACGGATGCAATATTAAACAAGGAATACCGTTTTTATATTTGTGTATAGGTATTACGCAGGCGAGTTTATGGAATATTAATTAAAAGCATGTAAAGATGTTTTTAGTTTCTTTGCTCGACTTTCCCAAATAACTACTTGTAGTTTGCAACATAAAACACTTTATTATGCAAATGGGTATTTTTTGACGTACTGTCAGTTTCAACAAATCTTTTATTATCCATTGTTATCTTTGACAATTGGACGTTGTGGGCCATTTCTACAATTGCAAGTTAGTCAATTTGTATGAACCAATAATATCACGCCAATGTGATTCAATTTGTGTACATATATTTTTCCCATCGCGTTTCACATCATTCTCTGAAGAATGTACCGTAAAATAATATAATTACATGTGTACAGACTTAACAGACCAAATACCTGAGAGGCTTCAGAGAATGAAATGAATCGCGTTCGAAAAAACAAATAAGAAATAAGCAACTGCATTGACCTTTGGGTCTAAATAAAGAGTTACAGCCGGTAATTTTTGCTACCACTGCTTGCTTAACTGAATTTTCATTAAATAATGCAGATAATATATGTGGCTTGAATAATTATTATCAACTTCTAATCCATACCAAAATTTTATCGTTTTGTTTACGGAAAGGTTGTATAATCATCCCACAAATTGTTAATTAGTTACGCAATTCCTATTCACTTTCTATATTGCTGTATGGAGATTGATAGCTTCTCTGATCGAGCAGGTACCACTTACTTTTCCACCTGAGACCTTAATTTAATTTAAGTTAATTGCGATGGAGCGCTCGATCCTGTGGCAGTTTCTCTACACACACATTTTCCCCTTTCCTGTACCCCCCTACTTTGACCCTCTACAAATTTCAACTTTTAAATCTTTCTGTGTAGTTAGTAGATTATTCATAATTTATTTTGGTAACTTATTCCAATCCCTGACCTCTTGTGTACGAATGAAAATCTTCGAGTGCCAACTTGTGGTCATGGTCATCTTTCCCCTTCAATGCACTACTCCTAATTCTTAAACCAATATCTTTACATCACCAATATACGCCTTGTACACTCCCATGATTCTCTTCTCCCTCGTCCTGTCTTCCATACTTCCAACTCCTGATACCAAAAATACGGCTCCCATATTATACCATCATATTCAAGCAATGGTCTGACCAAAGTTTTGTAATCTAATTCCCTTATTTCTCTGGTATATCCCCTCTATACCCTCTCCAGTAAATGAAGGATTTTGAAACCTTTTCCTGCCACTTGTCCAATGTGCCCGGTCCAGTTAAGCTTTTTCATATGACGTGCATTTTATTGTCCTCCTTTTCGTTGCTCACTTGTTTGTCTTTTAATTTTTTCGATTTAGTTACACATGTGATGATGATGCCGTCAGTTTTGAACTGCGACTGTGTATATTTGTTTTTGTTTAGATTTGTGTGTGCTCTGTGTACGTGAAGGGATGTAGACGGAGGGAGTAGTGTATATTGTTCCATTGTTGCATTTAGTTTTTGTGTATCTGTGAATGTGTATATTGTATTGTTCTGCATAGATTTGATTAATTTATGTTTATCAGGTTAGGTAAACTATGGATGGTTAGGTTTATTTGATGGTCCAGTCGTACGTGTTTGTTGTTGGTTATTGCTTCATACTTTTCTTTATTCGTAATAGAAATAGCAAATTATGGAGCAGAAATTTTCCGGGCTGGATTCTTTCTGCGGCGATTATCTTTCACAAGCGCAACGACTTCAACTGAAGGACGCCATATACGTAATAGTTCTCTTCCTTCAGTCAGGTATATGGAAATAATTAATCGGCTAATTGGATTTCAAAGTGCTCTCATAATGCATTGATCGTTTTAAAAGTTTTCACCTTTCCCAGTTATCGTTAATGTGTATATACAAATGCATGTCTGTTACGGCATTCTGTAAATTTATTTTTCAATGCACTAGTGCAGACTCATTTAGAGCACTGGCCTTTAAGTCTGTCAGAAATGACGTGTTGAACAGAGTGTTCTGGCAAATCATTTCTTGTCATTTGCTTGACTAAATACAATTGTTATTGAGTGACGCTCATTACCCCGGATTTTTTAAGTCTACATATCTACATATATACTCTGTAATTCACAAAATTGTGGGTGGCAGAGGGTGCTCAGCACCAAAGCTAATCTCTTTGTTGTGCATTCCAATCCCTAATGGTACGAGGGAAAAATGAATTCATATAAGAATCAGTGCGGCACCTTATTTCTCTAATTTTATCTTTCCTGTCCTTCCGACTTAGATAGGTTGATGAACGAAGTATTTCACTACACTCGTAAGTGAAAATGGGAGTCCGCATGTTTACCAATAAGTTTAAACGAAACGTGTGCCGTCAATCTACCAGATACTCCCAGCCTAGTCTACTAACAGTTCTGTGACGCTTTCATAAGGACTGTAGCAAGCGGTCACGAATCGAGCGGCTCTTCTCTGTACTTTCTCTATACTTTCGATCAACCCCCTACGAAACGGGCCCCAAATGGCACAACAATAATTCAAGTGTGGACGCACAAGAGATTTGTAAGCTATCAAATCTCTTGTGCGTCCAGACTTGGACACTTGTTCAATATGTCGTACATATTACCGTTACCGTAATGTTTACACCGCTATGCACTTGGAACTAGTAACAGGAGGTTTAAATAATGACTTCGGTAAATGGTGTCAGTGAAAGCAAAGGTAATCAAAAATAAATATTAACAATTTATGTCTTATTTTGTAACATCAGTTTTTATTCCTGCTCAAGGCCGAATAGATCGGGATGAATGTGGAATTACTTTCATTTGCACGAAATTATGACTTCACTATCATGGCGCTCATGACAGCAACTCAAATTATTATTTTTGTTTAAAAGAAAAAACTTGTGATCTTTGTTGTTGCTACAAAGCTATTAGGGAGCGTGCACAAACCACGTAGCTCCATTTTGGCCTCCTGTGAACCCCCCCTCCCCCCCACGTAGCCCTACGTGGCATTTGCCTCTACCCCCACCCCCCCACGTAGCTTTTTTCCCTTTTGATTCCAGAAGACATTTTGTACTGTTTTCACTTGTCAGACTATTGTAAATTACATATGGAGATAATTAAATGACGGAAATAATTATTCACATGCTGTTGTGAGTTCTGTTCCTCATTTTAACTGTGAAAAATGTTATGAAAGGAAAGCTACGTGGCCTGGCTCGGAACCCCCCCTCCCCCCACGTAGCCCAGCGTAGCCTTCCAGCCAACCCCCCCCCCCCTGGACCAAGCCACGTAGTTTGTGCACAATCCCTTAGTGCTGCTCGGATTTGGAATCTTCTATCGCACGGCGATTAACACATTCACTGTATCACGATGTAAACTTGAAGCTATATTTGTTAGCTTACTATAACAGCAAACCGAGAATATAACGAAACAATTTACATCGATCAAATATAAATAAACAAAAAGCAACTAATAATTACAAGGAATGTAGTCTTTACGGGTGTATCGCCAGATAGTGTTGTGGAAACACAATATTTCGACGGCTAGCTCCGCCGTCTTCTTCAGGTGTAGAGACATCGGCACTGGTCGGCTGACCCACAGATACTGTATCTGTCAGCCGACCAGTGCCGATGTCTCTACACCTGAAGAAGACGGCGGAGCTAGCCGTCGAAATATTGTGTTTCCACAACACTATCCGGCGGTACACCCGTGAAGACTAAATTGCAGTCATACGCCGGGAAAGCCTTCGTTCTTACAACTAATAATTAATTTGGGGATTTAAACGTAATGCTTACTTTTCATGAATGGTTTGTAATTCAGAACATATGCAAGAATTACAGAATCATTTAAGATCTTTCGACAGACAGTGGAAATGTCTCTGGGCGTCGCTAGTCCTCCAACGGAGACCGGGCAGGTGAATTCAGCGTAACTGACACGATGACCAAAGTAGCCTGTTATTAGTATCGACAATTCTTGACTGCCCTCAAATGTTCGTAATGGTTTCGTGCGAGCTGATAAGGTGTGAGGCTGGCTGTCAGTGTCACTGTGCGGCGTCGATTAAGGATGAGCAGCGCCGCGAGGGCGGCGGATCGCGACGCCACGTGGAGGCGTCTGCAGAGGCCAGGGGTCACTGGGTCACAGGCCTGACCGATTGCCTCGTCTCTTCTTCGCGTGCGCTTCTCACCCACTGCAGCTTTCACCAGTGCCCATTTCCCGACGATATCGTTTAGTTCCTGTGTTCTTTTTGCAATTGTTGTAAAACTTTTATTCTTTATGTCAAGTTTTCACTTCGTGATGCTTCTGTATTATGAACGAGATTTCTTACCCCGTCATTACAATTGGTGAATAATGTGTGCACACCCTACAGTCATAAAAATACAAACACTGGCCATTTTTAAAAATTCTGAGTTAATCTTTGAGTGATTCCGGAATTAAACCTATGCAATTCCGAGGGGGAGAAAAATAAAATAATGAAATTCATGAAAAGGTTTTCATAATTGCGCTAGAAAAGATGACACTACCAGAAATTTAGGCGTTAAGAACATAAAATAACATAAATTGTATACATAAAGCGCCGCCTACAAACAACTGTTGTGATTATATATATATATATATATATATATATATATATATATATATATATATATATTTAAAATTCTTCAGATTCGTTTCGCCCTTATGTTGCGACGCATCATCAGTTGGAATATACTGACAACAGCTCATCAATCACTTTTACAGACTTCCTTTTTAAAGTTCCAATTAGAAATTATTTTATTCTTGTTTATAAGCCACCTCTTGATGATTTAGTTAAGTTTTTCGTGCTAATTTACTTACATAGCTATGATAAACATGGCTTGTTTTTGTTACACCTGTGTTAAGAACATACCTCAGTAATTGTGTTTTATGGTGCCAAAAGGTAATGCCATAAGCGTTTAGCACAAAGATGGGTACAAAATTATTCTTAAAACTTTTTATTTCACTGTGTTTGGCGGTGATTTGAAGGACAACAATGACCTGACTTGTTTCCAGTACCGGACTAACCGCGTAGCAGGAGGTAACAAAATGCTACGGGCCTCGCGCCTTCTAAGAGGCCTCGCGCTTCCTGGGTGAGCCCTAGGCTAGATGGGCGACCTTTTTTTTCCCCCTTTTTCCCGAACGGCAAAACTCAAGGGCCTCACATTTGCTACGTGCCTCGCGCTGTCTAAATCCGGCTCTGTTTTTTCGCAGTTGTTACTCAGTCCTGTGTTTCTTTTAATCTTCTTATTTCGTCTAGATCAGTGTTTCTCAAACACTGCTCCACGTACACCTATTAAAATTTCTCAGGCGCTGAAAAAAATCCAGAAAAAACGGTGACTATTTTTTTTTAGCTCCACTACTAGCGACAATGATAGTGAGTCCGCCATTAAGGAAATCTTGCCGCGAACCCCCTACGATCAACTGGCGAACCCTTAGGGGTTCGCGTACCACTTTGAGAAAAACTGTTCTAGATCTTAGACGCGAGGGCTGGAAACTCGATTAAATTGTCGATTTAGAGTAAATTCTCTCTTTCGGTTCACAAGAACTTATAGAATAACTTTTCCTTCAATGGAATTTTAAATAAAAGAGCAGCAAAAACCAGTGATTTTGACACCATAAATGTAAATTCAAATCACGAGACCTTGTAAATTTCCTATCGCATGATTTTAATATTTACAGGTCAATACCAAAAGTAGTAGGACTGATTTTATAAAAAAAAAAAATTATTGAAGATATGTTTACAATTCCTTATTCCTCTTCGAAATAGCACCCTTTGGCAGCTACACACTTAGAATTACGCTGCTGCCATTGGCCGTACGCCTTCTGGAAGTCAGATTCGAGGATACTGTTGAGAGCCCTCGTCAATGCTGCTTGATGGTCCTGAATCCAGTTAAACCGCTGTCTCTTCAGCTGCCTTTTCATCCGTGGGAATAAAAAAAAGTCAGTTGGAGCCAGATTGGGACTGTAGGCGGGGTGCAGCAACGTGTCAATGCCGAAACGGACCAACAGATGCCTTCCATGTCCTCCCGTCCAACAAAGGCTCGCATGAGCAAATCAAAGATCAAGACAATGCTGATCGTGGTTTTTGACCGTTGTGGAGTAATTCATTAGGAGTTCGTTTCCCCTGGGGAAACTGTCAATTCGAACTTTTAAGTGCAAGTGCTAACCCGCCTGCGAGACCGAGTGAATCGCGTCCGACAAGTCATCTCCGCCAACTGGACACTGCATCACGACAATGCGCCGTGCCAAGGCGCGCTCTTCATGGGCAACTGTTGAACCGATTCGACATTGCCGCGTTGCTGCACCCCGCCTACAGTCCAGATCTGGCTCCATCTGACTCTTTTTTACTCACTCCGATGAAAAGGCAGCTGAAGGGACGGCGGATTGACTCGATTCAGGACGTTCAAGCAGCATCGACGAGGGCTCTCAACAGCATCCTCGAATCTGACTTCCAGAAGCCGTACGGCCAATGGCAGCAGTGTAATTCTACGTCTGTAGTTGCCCAACGGTGCTATTTCGAAGAGGAATAAGGAATTGTAAACATATCTTCAATAAAAAAAAATTTTTATATAAAATCAGTCCTACTACTTTTGGTATTGACCTTGTATGTAGTACTTCGTCAACTTCCACAAAATCTTAGGGGGGAAAACATTGACTTAGTCTGTTAGTTATTTGCTACTCTTCAACAATAGAAGTCTTACCTGCAATTAAATATTTTCATCTTGTTTTTAATCGTAATTAGATACAGGCTATCCTTCTTTTATGAAGTAAATATATTCAATTTGATCCTTTCTGATAACCAACTCGGAAATATCGAACAATACATATTATTTTATTAAAAACCAATAATATTACTAATTACGAGTAGATTACGTAACATCCTAAATTTAGACTGAATTTGAAAAATATCTTCACCAGCAATACTCCTGTAACTTCGTGCCCACAACGTTCGTAACGCTTATACCTTCAAATTTACTTTATTAGCCTTTGAGGGTATTTTTGATAGGACTGGTACGATGGATGTGAAGCTGGTACCACCCTAGTTCTAGAAATTATTGGAACCAACTACCAAAGTAATAACAGGCGAAGTCGTGACGAACTATACCTGTGTCTTACCTTCCTTGGAAGAAAGGAAAATTAATAAATATATTCTGTCTATTGCGAAAAAAATACGAACTGTAATTTTGATTCGTTGCTTGTGTTCGACAGGATTCATTTGAATCTGCCGTTTGACCCGATGCCCACAATCAGACATAAAGTGCTTGTCGTTGATGACTGCCTAACGCGGACTTTAAGAAATTAGTTCTTGTCTAATTCTGCAACAATAACAGGCATCTCGCAATATAGTGCAAATCGTAGTTATTCCCTGAATTATCCTACTATAAGTTTTGTCAGTCAAGATCGTTAAGAGGATAGTGATTCCGCATCAGCACTGGAGATACCCGCGTTCTCGTCAGCGTGTGTGATAGTTGCAGCTATTGTGCTGCGCTCTCGAGGGACAATGTGGCGAGGCACAAAGGGGAACTGGGTCGAGGGTCACTCAGGAACACAACGATCGGCAGCACCGCACGCGGGGCTTCTTCCGCGGTGCGCAAAGTAGTGCCAGCGGAAGGGGCCTCCACGACATCAGCTAAGAGAGTGCTGTAGCGACGAGGGAAATGGCTGTTCAAGAAGGTCTAACGTCAAGGACAGTAATTCGATTAAGAATTTGCGGTACCGCCAGACCATTTCACTGTTGATAAACAACCAGGGTGCTAAGTGCAATGATTCACGTGGGAGTTTACTCTGGTTGTAATCAAACTTAGTGCTGGGGACGTAGTAACAAGAACGGTATTTTAACAATGGAGTAATAATGAGAACGGATTTGAATGGGTGGTAGCCATGAACTTAATGGGTATCAGGATGGAGTAATATAAAAACAATACTTCGTTTGGCAATATTCTGTAGTGACAGGCATTAATTAATTTAATTGCGATGGAGCGCACGCACCGGTGGCAATTACTCTTATTATGGTCGCCTTTCCTGTGCCCGGGCGTAGGCGGGTCACCATGGAGGGCTGTTTATCCCTCCATCGCAACGTCTGATAAGGTGGGCTGGATCCTTTCCCAGTGCGACAGTGTTAGTAAGTGTTACTGTGAGTGTGGCTGACTGTAATAGTGTGTGTATTCAGTTTAGACTTTTGATTGTGTTGTATGAAATGAGAGATGAAAGAAATGAGAGGGTTAAACCCGGTGCCGGCCCATTTAGGCCTACTCTTCCGAAAGACACAAAGTTGGCCGCCAGGCTTAACGTCCCCATCACATGGACTAATCACCATTAACAGTGTTGTATGCCCTCTCTCTCTGCTACCCTGCCAGCCAAGTCCACCACCAGGACTGGAACCAGCTAACCCCGTGTCAGCGCCAGACACCACCACGGTGCTGCAACAACTGAGCCAACGGGACGGACTGGCAATTTACGTGCACACCAATTTTTTTCACATTTCTTTTTCGCATCTTCTTTTCGCATCTTCTTTTTTCCCCACTCTAATTCCAACATTAAATCTTCTAGCGTTTCGGTAAATTATTCATCATTTCAGGTAATTTATTCCAATCTCTACCCCCTCACCTCCTAAAAAAAATTTACTTACTCCCTTATGCCTAAAATCGAGTGCCAGTTTGAGATCATGGTCCTCTTCGATGCACTTCTCCTAATGCCGCGTTTACACTCTCGCGCGAGCTTAGACGAGGCTAGGCGAGGCAGCACGAAATCGAGAGTGCACTCGCGTAGCCTCGCCTCGCGTGGTCGCTTGCGAGTGCCGCTCGCCTCAGCGACGGTTTCTTGGTGCGTGTCAAAGGCACGAGCACATTGTTTACAGCAGAGGTAGTCAACCTTTTTTTTACCTACCCGCCCACTTTTATATCAATGTTTACCTTATGAAGAAGACGTTCAGCAAATTAAAGCCAATAATAATAATTATTTGCCAAATACTTTCTGTATGACTTTCGCTACGTTGTTATAAAACGACTTAAAGTAGTTAGATCTTTTTATTTATACTTTGCGCATATAAAAGCATGAAGTTTGGTGAAATTACATTTTTTTCAAATATTTCGTTCATTTGTTTTTAAAATAAATTATAATTCATTTCAAACAGAAACACATAAAAAGCCTAAAAAGTTTGGGTTGCCTATGTAAGAGTTGCTGCAAGTAGGGATAGCCAGCGGTTAAAAATGTGTGACAGCGAGAGAGAGTTAGCGCATCACACCGTCTGTCAGACTTTAACAGTTGGCAACCCATACTTGCGGTCACTTTTTCATAGGCAAACCAAACTTTGTATGTTCTTTATATATCTTTCTTTGAAACAAACAATAATTTATTCAATAAAAACAGGTGAACGATTTTTTTTTAAATTTAATTAAAAATACTTGCCGCCATATTTTTATAGGCAACCCGGCAGAACCGTATTCTGTTTCTAATAATTATACATAAAAATAGCATTTCAATCAAATAATAGATGGACGTAGAATTCATGCAGCCGGATCTTAAACTATTAAGCACACCGCATCTTACAAATCGGTTTGAATTCGGGCAGGACGCAACACAAGTGGTACCCCTCACTCTCACTGTGTCTAGAAAACAGTGGAGTGGGGGGAGCATGCGCGCTACCTGAAACAGATCAGGATTGTTCAGGTGCGGAGCACATACGTACCATTAGAAGGACTGTTGCGTCTGTCTGCGGAACAAGTAACTGTGATCCTATGTGGAGTGTGTAGCTTATGAGGTGGGTATTGGGTACATACGTGGAGTGTGTAGCTTATGAGGAGGGTATTGGGTACCTGTGTGGAGTGTGTAGCTTATGACTTGGGTATTGGGTACCTACGTCCAGTGTGTAGCTTATGAGGCTGGTATTGGGTACCTACTTGGAGTGTGTAGGTTATGAGGTGGGTATTTGATACCTAAGTGGAGTATGTAGCTAATAAGTTGGGTATTGGGTACCTATGTGCAGTGTGTAGCTTATGAGGCGGGTATTGGGTACCGGCAATCAATACTACCGGTAGGCGGGTACCGGGATTCGCAGCTTGTCCCGTTGTACCTCCCCGATCGAATATGGCGGCGCCTTAATGCGCATCAGGTTTTAATATCTGTTTGCGCTTTATACATTCTTTCGCTGGCCTATTTTTAGTTTTGGTTATAATGCGCTATGATGAGTTACGGGCGCTTCAGAGTTGGAGAGCTATTTATTTGGCGATTGCAGAGCAGTATACTCGAAAAAACAAACAGTCGCGCGAGCGGCTCTGGTCTTGTATCGGAGCCGCGTTTGATGTGCGGCCGACTGCAGAGCGCTTGTTTACGGAGTCGGAAAACGACTTCAAAGTGACGGTCCCGGGAACCGCTTCCTGCTGCTATTCCTTCAGGTTCGGCATATTGCGTTACCTCGTCCCTGTTTCCAGATTCGCCACTTCAGCGTCGAGTGACTCTAAGGTCGTGTCGGCATTTCTCAGCCCCCGTGTGCTCATTAAAGAGATATCGGGGCGTCATGCAACACCCAGCTTGTTTTGATGACGCCTGATCTGCTCGATATTGTTTTGGTAGTTCTGTAGTACTGAACCTTGTATATATTTTTTCTATTCGCTATCCTATTTTTGTTTATTTACTGCCGTCCAAGTAAGTCCAATTTAATTAAGACAAACATTGTTTTTGTGATCATTCTCTCTACTAGTCCTCCATCTCTTCCTATTGTGTGCTAACCTTTTCATCTCAACATATCCCTTACAACCAACGTCCTCAAATATCTGCTTCATATATTCTAATCTCTGTCTTCCTCTACAGTTATTACCTTCGAATGTTTCCTCCACTTACAATTTAACCAATCACGCATGTCTCAAAATCTGACTCACCATCTGTCTCTTCTTTCTGTAAGACTCTTCCACAAACTTCTTTTCTTCCCGGTGTTGCTAGAGCCCATGATTCGCTACCATAAAGTGCTGTGTTCCACACATAGAGTTTTAAAAAGTTCTTTCTTAGTTCTAGATCAGTATTTGAAACTAAAAGATTTCTATTTATCATGAAGGCCCTTTCCGCTAACGCTATTCTGCTTTCAAAATCATTCTTGCTTCGGCCATCAGTTGTAATTTTATCTCCTAAGCAGCGGAATTCACCTTAACACATGGTAAAATAATATTACAACACACGAGTAACAACAAAGTGAAAAGTTCTATGGCATAGTAGGATTGGCAGCTGACTGTATCCCACAAGAGCCCCACTAAGCAGCAGCCTGGGCGGCCTTGTGAACACGTGGTCGAGGCTTGTAGCATATCAGCAGGTGTAGTGGGTCGCGCACTTCACAGAGCTTGTCCTGTATCCTGTCGGATGGAACCCTATTCCTCAAGATTTACTTTGCATCGAGACACGCTGGTTCTGTGTCTCTTTAGGGCTTTCCATGTCGTGTCCGGATTACTGCAGCCTACTGCAGGTTTGTACATTTGATTTTCGCAAATTATTCCCGGTGACAGTTTTCGCCAGTTCTTCTCTGCTTTTTTTAAGGTGGTATTGAAGTCGTTGTCGCTGAATGCAACAAGTTTCTTCTTGAGTTTAGCCTCGAGGGTTGGAATTCGCATACATTGATTGCGTGGGGTCTGCCTCTTGTTTTCTCCTTTCAGTTATTGCAGCTGTACCCCTTCTGATATCTTTTATCCTGTTGTATCTCCTTAAGAGAGAGAGACGGTGTAGGAGTATTTGCTCCTCGATATCCGACTGCATTTTAGTTCTATATTATTGGGGACAACAAATCCAACCTGTCAGCTGTTTGTTGAATATTTTCTTTCATTGTAGTTTTGCCGTCCTAAATCATCAACGTCTGTGTTTCGAATTTACAAATTCGTCAGGACAGGAGCTTGTAAGATTACTTTTACTATTACAAGGACTGCCCGCAGACAGTAGTGTGTTCGTGAGAGCAGTTAATCTTAACTTATATCGGTGGCAGCGATGTTAACTAAACTTCAGAGAACTTCAGCCTCCTGTAATTCTGATTATAACTCCAGAAATAGTGAAGGTTTCCTTAACTACTGAAAAAAAAAATAATAGACTCATACTTTATTTTAAATTATCCTTTCCTTCAATCCCGCCACCGACCGATTTGTAAGTGTAAAGATAATTGTCAGAAGGATTCCCGCCACAACAAAGTTCCAAAAAATTTAACACCACATTTGAAATTTACAGTTTCAACAGTGAAGTCCGAAAAATGTTTAGCTGTAAGTTACGGAAGCGTATTCAAGTCATTGTTCCCTTCAAATTTATTTCTACATTCATTACCGTTCTCCTACACATATTCTTGACTCTATTGCACAAACAAAACTTCTGATCGTGAAGCATACACAAATTTAAATATTACAATCGCTTGGCTGAACCTTATCAAGTTCGGTAGTTTGTATGGCCGTTCACAACACTTTAAACAGTCGCCGCCCTTTCATAACCAAAACACTGAGTTTAATCTATGGGTCTGCAGCCAATTATTCTGAGCCCTGTGCAAACCTTCTCAGGGACTTATGAGTCTTAACCAACACTTTGCCAAATAACTTACTCCCCATAAACGTTGATCAGAATTCAATTACCAAACCACAAAAGAAACGACACTTGAAGATTTCTTGCACAACTTTCCTCTTCCTGTGGGCCGAAACATACGCTCCCACACTCGTTCGGCGATGGTCCGCCACGCCTTTCCTAACTCACCCCTATTTATAAGCTGCAACCCCACCCGACGCCTCGGTAAGGTGCCGTTCTTCCACTAAGCACCCGATGGTGCAACTTTTCTCCCTAGCGCTTCTCAAACAATTGTGACACACTCTGAAACGGCCCAGGATGGCCCAAAAACGCTCAAATAAAGCCCTAAATGAACCCCCGTAATGTTACAAGCTACTTGCAGAAAATTGTTTATAGTTCTAGCACGCGCTAGCAATTGTACCCTTGCCACCAATATAACTTCTTCATACTTAAAAACTGCTCAAGACCTCAGTCTCCCAGCAATTACAGCCTTCCCTGCGTCTCGAGATGTCTGCTCGACTCGAAACCGGAGACTCCAGCAACGGAGCTGTCGGCTACTCTTCCTGCGACACTGATGATCCAAAATATTATAACCACTGCCCGTTCACATTCTGAACATTAATCTTATCATCATATAATGTCCTGAAATAGACGTGTGTAATTCACAATATTCGCTACTGGTGTCATGAAACTATTACATAATTATTTTCGTTATTAATTCTAGAGACGGTGAGGTGTTGCACATCAATTCAAATAATTTACCAAGTCTAAATTTTCCCCTGATATTCATCCCATTTCCTGACCGTGTAAATGATACCAGGACTACAGATTTGTAGACTATTAGGGGCCTACTTGTTCTTCAGTGTACGTAATACATTATTATTAATTTCTTAATTTCAATATAGTACATGCTGCGGTAACAATTCCTTTAGTAGTCTAATTACCCCTGTCTTGTTATTTTTCACTTATCTTTAGTTTTACATTCCTCCCCCATCTAATTTTGCGATTTACGAGTTTAAGTTTTTAATTCCTTTAGTGTTTTTGATAAATTATTAATTACTTCACTTGATAATTTGTTACAATCCCTGACATCCTTACCACAAAAGAAAAATTTTCCACTCCCTCATGTATTAAACTGAATGCCAGCTTATGGTCATGGTCAT
The DNA here is from genome assembly GCA_031002005.1 of Vandiemenella viatica. NCBI lineage: Eukaryota > Metazoa > Arthropoda > Insecta > Orthoptera > Morabidae > Vandiemenella > Vandiemenella viatica. Next base: position 187,955,023 of record JARYHS010011408.1, read on the forward strand.
CTTTTCCCTGCCATGCACTATTCTTAAATCTTCGACCAACATAGTTTCAAGCCCCTTCACCAACATATGCCTTGATCATTCCCAGCACTCTCTTCATCCACCTTCTGTCTTCCAATAACTGCCTGTGGAGCTCCATTCCTTATTAATGCGCTGGAAGTAACACGACAGAAAGTTAACAGTTATTGAGGTTACTGCAATTTCAGAAATAACTGGTAACAGCGTTCAAGTTGACGAAGATTCTAGCAGAGACACACTATTCGAGCGTCCATTATAGGTTCATTTTTGAATGATTGCTAACAATGAATTAAAAATGAATACTTATAACAAATAAGAAAGCACCAAACGCTATTTTAATGTAAGCGAAATGACATTGTTTCTTTAAAAGTCCTATGCGTTCACTAGTCTAAAATAATTTGAGTGTAAAATTTTCAACTAGGTTTGGATCGCCTTAAGCCGGTTGCTTATTTGAAACAAGACGTTTCTATTTTTTACATTATATATATATATCTGTATGTGACATATTGGTACACAAGCAGAATGCTGGTAATGAGAACTGCACATTTCTTCGGGTCTGTCATTTTATTATGAACATTTATTAATAAGCATTGTTAAAACATTTTGTGAATGATTTCTTTGAAAACAAAACAAATGTAACTGAACGTTATGACGTTGTGTATCTTATAGCCATGAATTAGTGTGACAATGTTTTTAGAACCGTAAACCAACCGCTACTTTACGTTGTTTTAACAGAAATTCAAGTGTTTAATATGTAAGTTTGATCTCGTTCAATACCTTCGTTTTACGCTTTCATCATGGGTCCATGTGAACTATTTGCATTTGTTGCGCCTTGGTACTTTGTCATTTGGTTTATCAGTGCAGAGATAATTCATGTTACATATGAGATAAAATGTATTAAAGTCATATCTTTAATGGCATTCCAACTAGGGGAGACTCCCATTAAGTTTATGACATCATATAGACAGCGTTCGCTGGTTTTATTACTGTCATAGCATACAGTAATTCTTCCGTGCGCACAACAAAATTGAAATTTAATGGCCGTACATGTTTCATACTTTCATGCGATGGCAGATCGTCATATGTACGCGGGTAGTGAATCTTTGTTTGCTAAATACGTTTTTAGCTTGAAGTTCTTGGACATCAGGAGAGACAAAACATTTAAAAAAATATATTTACGAGAGTGAGAATATTCTCGTGATGCCATGTTACTTTGAATCTGTTTTTATTTGCTAATGTCTAAACTTGTTACATATTTCGACAGTTCAGCATGGCGTTATGTTCTCCGAACAGAAGGAAATCAACTAATATTACAGTTTTCAAATATACCAGGATCTTGGAAAAATTAGCAGTCTTCAGGTGCCCTCCCCATGCTGGTAGAGCATGTCTTCAGTCTTCAGTCTTACACTCACGTCTGCAAGTACGGGCAGAGAAAACGGGAACAGATTATAATGAATCTCTCTGGTTTCAATTATCCCGTAAAACACTGCTAAATCTACGCTGTATTTGGAGCAGACACGGAAGATTCAGTGACTTTTTCAGCTAATGTAGAACAAAGAAACGTTCGGCCAGTGTTTCTGTGTGGCAGATTAGTCAGGAATGAGCTGCTGTAGCTTTCGATGGGAACGCTATAGACGGCCTGGGCGGGACTGCAGCGATAGTTGATTTTATCGAAACTTAAAAATATATTTGTGCAGATTTTTATTATTATTATTATTGGGACTATGAAAAGTACTCAGCAGCGTTTGTTCACTTTCCTTTGTGCCCATATTTCGTTCATACTCTTGTTGTGGGCTTCTTTTCTCCCATTTGACTATGTTGTTCCAGGTCTTTCTTTTGTCTTTCCTCCCTGTCAACTTGCCACTTGTGAATTTTGGATTTAAATAAACTCCGTTTTCGATACTTTTTGGAGCGATTTCTGCTAATTTGAGGTCTTTCCTGATTTCACCTATCCATTTTATTTTTTCCGATATTGCTTTACATCGGTTTTCATAGAATTCAACTGTTTGTCTTGTCAGTCTGTTAGGGTTAATTCTTTTGATGTATCCGTAAAATTTTAGCAGCGTTTTCTAATATCACTGTGAATATCTACATATTGTAAGATTTCTTGATTACTTTTGAGTATGAGTTTTGTGCCTAAAATTTTCCTTCTAATTTTGCGTTCTTTTTTCTCATTGCACATCTTTTTTCCTGTTCAAAATAAGTGTTTCTGATCCATACAGACATTCTGGTTTAATAACTGTATTGTAAGGTCACAGTTTCGTGTGCTTGGAGATACTTTTTTTGTTGTTGTTGTAGATGTTTTGAATTAGGCGATAAGCTGTTTCCATCATTTGACATCCAATTTCATTATCTTTTGCTTCGGTTCCATTCTCTGGGATTGTTTCGCCGAGGTACTTGAAGTATGGGACTCGTTCGATTTTTTCCATATTTTATCTCCATGTATTTTGGTGGTTTTTTTTAAATTGCAGATAGTAAATTCTGTTTTCTCAAATGAAACCTGTAGACCCATTTTCTCCGCTAATACTTTCAAGAGTTCGATCTGTTGTTGGGCTATTGCGATATCTCTGGCGGCATATTTGTTCGAATGACGTATAGACGCCATTCGTTGAATAGATGAACGTAAATTACAATAACTTTTCCGTATCTCGGCAGACGATGACGGACGTGGAACTTAATTGAGAGTCTCCGAAGCGGTTGACTGGGAGGGCCCTTTGTGAGCGTGTTACAAGGGAGAACCCTTGCCCTTTGTGCGGCGGCGGACAAATCGAATAACGCCGCGCGCAATCTCTTCCGGGCAGTTGACTCGGAAAGGGCCACTGGGACGGCCCTTCTCCATTCGTAAGGGACAAACCACAGCGCCATATTAATACATTACACATGGTATTCCAAAGGGTCTGCTCCCAGATTTATCTTCCAGAAATATACTTGTCGTTTGAGAAGCATTAACACCATACACGACGTACAGTACATTTTCACGTTAGAAACGGGTGATTTTTTTCGTAGGTAATTGGGTAGGGGGATTCAACTAAGTTACCAACAGAATTGATGAATAATTTTCCATAAACGTTGAAGCAATTTAACGTTGAAATTTGTAGAGGGCAAAAGTAGGAAGTACTGAAAGTGGGGAAATGCGTGTGTAAGGAAATTGTTACCTGTCACGGTCACCATGTAACGTAAATCAAACAATTTATCATTGATACATTTACTGTTTATTCCATTCTAGTTCACTCAGATACCGTAGGCCGTCGCAAACCACCAGATATATATATATATTTAATTCTCAATCCACTCGGATACTGCACACGCTGTCTCACTTTTTTTTCAACCCAAAAAACGTCTACCTCTTTTGTTCTCTTACTCCTGAGATAATCCTCCCGCGTGCCTGCGATATTATAACACCGTAATTCCATGGAGGAAGGAAATTCCTCCATGCGTAATTCTCACTGTGATGTTACAGTGTGTTCCATTGCAATTAATTTAAATTAAAAAATTAGGTGCATTTTCTTCAGTTACACAGTTTTGTCGAACATTTGAAGCGGGTTTTCCGGAAATGTTTTTCTACACAGATAATCACTTTGTTCTGTAGATAGCAGTATCATCGCTAGTTAACACTGAATAGGATCGGAAGTTTGGAATGGCAGCAAATGATCCCGTCGCAATTTGCCTAAACTTATTAATTTTTTCCAGTAGGAGAAGGCCTGGAGGAATGTTGGTATCATAACGGCTGTACATTGTGGACCCATTCAATGAATCCGCTTGATTCCGATATCAGAGGTCCATGCGAGAAGAGTCATACTAACTGAGAGCAATATTTCAAGTTAAAACAGAAAAAGAAAGTTTATGCTCTAGATGTTGAGTATCAATTCCAAAATTAATATGAACAAGTGAAAATAGTATAAATGAACGTGATTTTCTTGGTATTTGAGTTTCTTCTTAATTTTATTTTAAGCGTATGACTTATCTGCCAGACAGATTTCGTGGGAGACAGTTTGACTGCCCAATTGTTTATTGTTGGCGTCTTCCTCCTATGCTTTGAGCGTTAGTCTAAGGGAGGAAACTTATAACCTATGTTCTGTTTGATAAGTGTATGTTTAGTTTGTGAAACGTGTAATATATGAGGCGTTCCATCATTTGGCCAGGTGCTTGAGGAAGAACCGCTTAAAAACAGTGATGAGGACTAGGAATGGGCAGCTAAAACCAATGTATCAATAAATATAGGATCGAAATTAACAAACAGTATCAATATGTATCTAGAAAATATGTTGATATTTCGATATATCGATACATCGTTATATCTATATTTTTGCCTATAGCTAGTAATTATCTAAAAAAACTCCCAAAATATATCAAAATAAATATTTAATATATGATAAATATTTAACATTCGGAAAGGTAAAGACACATGTAGAAATTATAGAAATTTTTGCTAATTTATTTTTACAATCTATTAAACCAGTCTTCGTCTGCTATACACACCAAAAGAAATCTCTGTATTATATGTTCCTCCGTCAATCTACTCGTGTTGTTCGGTACTGCCATGTTAACTGGAGAAGCCACTCTTTCGGACGACACAGAAGAGTCTTGGCATACCAGATATTTCAGCGCGATTTCGGAAAGCACCGGCGTGAACTGGAAATTCAGCCAATACTTTACTGGGTATGATTTAATATCTCTTAGTGGTTCGCACAGATACTGCTTAAGCACATACGTTAACAAACGAACAGAAAAAAAAAACAAACAAAAATACGTTGAGGCAAACCTGTCAAAATTTAACAGCTTTTTAAGCTGTAAACTGTTGATAAAAAAAAAACTGTTAAATTACGAAGAATTCACATTTTTAAGACGCGTTTATTTATCTACGTAATATAAGCATGAATTTAGATACTGAATGGCGTTAATACAAAAAATATCGAATTAGTACTGCAAAAAATACCGTTTTTTGATACATCGAGAATAAAAATATCGACCAAAAATATCGATTATTTTAAGAAAAATATCGGTTTTTTGATACCTCGACATATTTTGTCCAATTTTGATAAATAAATAGCGCCAAAGCAATTGAATGTTTGTGCATTTATTGACCTCCCGAACGCGTATCACTTTTTTTGCAGAAGCATCTTCAGCGGGTTCTCCTGGTAATTACGTACACATGTTACAATTCGTTTATGTTGTTGTGTTTTGTACAGTGGAATTATTATCTAAATTGTAATATACTTATAATTTTCTGTCTAATGCATTTATTTATGCTCCACTCTCAGCAGCAGTGATTTTCACTTTTTTTTGTGAGTAGTAATTCATTTTCCAAAGTGTTATTTCAACAGTGACTAGCACAACACTGCACTGCACTACACTGCACTGTGTGTTTATTACAAAACGGATTTATCATTGTTATCAGCAATTGAATAAAATGATCCACAATGTCGAAATATTTTGCCCAAGCCTAATCAGGACGGTGTGAGGTCAAACGGGCTTGCCTCCCGTCAGATATGTTACTGTAATTTTTAATGTAACATCTTATTAAGTGTTTGGTTTGGCAAGACGCATGAAAAATGAAAGGAAGTCGAGCATCATCGGAACAATGGAGGCTGATTAGAACGGAGGAAGTTTGATTTTTACAGTTCATGAGAAATAGCAAAAGTAATTATTGAATTTAATGTAAAGGGAAGTTTAAATGTTATTGAAGTAAAATTTAATGTTTCTTGAATCAGCTTGTAAAAGAATTTATAATAAAAAGAACAATGAAACAACTCTAGTAAGATTTTCGTGTTAATTGTGAAGCTTATTGAGAAAGGCATATATTTCTTACAACGGCACCTGGGTCCGTATAGTGTGGTAGCTATGTAGGCTCTGTAGGTAGCTTCATTTCCATCTGTATAATCTACTTGTTTATATTAAGATTTGTGTTGTTTAATGTGTTCTGTACGAACACTGAACGACTGAGTGTGTGAAACCAAGTGCTGCTTGTTCGGGTCTGCTTTTCCGTAAGGGGCCCAGCTAGTCTCGCGCCCCCATACGACGCGACGCACAGTGGTTCAGGATTAGAATATAGTGGACATTCGAGCTAAAGTCATAATATCGATCAAAAAAAATACTTTAGATAGAATTTGCTGTGATGATGAAAAACTGTTATGTTCAATTTTTGATAAAAATGAGTCCTTCATATATAATATATATATATATATATATATATATATATACATATATATATATCGTATGGGTGAAAATCTATATTTTTGTTCTCACGGTCCTGTATGAAAGTGTCGAAGTCAAACCTATCCTACTTAATATTACGACATCAAAATTTCTTGCGTATCCTTGCCGCTTGGGCGCAAGTGGATTTCAGGATTAAAGGATAGTGGACATTCGAACTAAAGTGATAATATCGATCAAAAAAAAAAAGTTTTAGGGTAGCTGTACTGATTAAAAACTGATATGTTAAATTTTTGATAAAAATTAGTCCTATACACTTTTTTTAAAAAAATAGATTTTCTCCCATTCTATTTCTTTTTATTTTTTTTTTTTAATTATGAAGGACTCATTTTTATCAAAAATCGAACATAACAGTTTTTGATCAGCACAGTAAAGCAATTTTTTTGATGGATATTATGACTTTAATTCGAATGTCCACTATATTCTAATACTGAATCTCTCTCGACACTGTATGTAATCGTCGCGCACCGCGTTGGCGCTTAAGAGGTAAGGCAAGTGTTGGGTTCACAATATGACGAGTAGCCACCGTGCAGCACTCGGCACCAGAGCAGAATCAAGAAGATTATTTCGACCATCGGTTCGCCAACTAGCTAATTGCCATAAACATACAAGGTGCCTTAGCGCTAGGTGGTCAGGGCGGTCCAAAATGCTGAGAGCGGGTACTGAACGCCTGCTTCCAAGTACTGGTGTATCACAGAACGTTGCAATAAAAGAACAACGGAGGTAGCTTATTCCGTTCATTGTTTTACAGTGTCTGCACAAGTATGCGGAGGGGGCGCCCGCCAGTCTATTTAAGTTATAGTAATACTTTCCGTCGTTATCTACATGTATAGTACCCTCTTTTTATCTTTTTAAAGGGATTTCCGAAAATAGATTAAAACAAAAACACTGAACTGAAGAAATCACGTTATGCCGACATTAGCTTTCTGTTATAAGAGTAACATTACCTTCGTTTGCATACTACAGTGGTCTGAAAATTCCTTGGCCTTCATAAAGGAGTAATAGATACATTCTTATGATCCCGAAAGCTTCCGCGGTCACTTTCTGTATTACCTTGGTTCTCCGTGTGGAGCCGCGTCGATTTATTAAAACGTAACGTTTCTGCCATCGTGCTGTGGCTTTTATCAGAGGAGCGTGCTGTGGCTTTCATCAGAGGCCTTAGAAAGATATAGTGATACACTATCAACTTGGCCTCCCTTGTCCAATTCATCTGAAACATCTTGCATATAGCCCACTATCTGGGATTCACATGAATATCCTAGCATAATGCCATGTTGACATGTACAGTACGTGGTGTGCATCTTGTGTTGTCTTTCACTTGTGTAATCAGCAAAGCAGTTGAAAGTAATTTTATACTCAGTATGATAATATAAAACGCTGTAGCTGCATGTATGGCTAATTAGTAGAAATCCACCAGAATAAAATTAGTTCGCGCATAGGTTCATTACACACTGTCGAGGTGATGACTTTTTGGACCACTGTCATTCATAATAGAGTCCCTGATGGAAAGAAAAGCAAGCCTCCACCAAACGAACGACTTTCAACGGCAGTGTCCTATGCTTCCGCGAAAGTAGGCCTGCGCGTACGAATATTGCTAAGGTACCCATCCAATCACGTTTTTTTTTCAAACCTCAGAACCAAATATCAAGACTAATTCAGCTGTATCAATAAACATAAGGATTCTGAGGTTAGATAACGTTTTCTATAAATGCACTCTCACCAAAATGTAATCCTACTTTACTCTTCAGAACTTCAAACTTACATATGCAATAATGTGCATTTGTTTCGTTCGATAAATAGCACAGAGCGCCGGCGAGATTATATAACTATCTGATACGTGATACTGTGCGCTTTTTGAAGAACCCGTTTTTTAAAAAGGCCCTTCAATTAACAGACTTGCCAGATACGTTAAGTGCAGACCTAAACTACCACATCCCCTTCTTCGCCGAGTATGGTAGGTGAGCGGTAAAAATCTGGCCTCGCATTCGGGAGGACACGGGTTCTAATCCCCGTCCGGCCATCCGGACTTCCGGTTTCCATGGTTTCTCCACAAAAAAAACTTTTCTTGAGAGTTCGCCGTATTTTCCACCAGTGCTGATCACTGCAGAGAGTACTTTATCAGTAAACTGCAGTTATTCTGTTAAGATGAATCATATGTTAATAACTAGCATATAAAATTTCCTAATTTTATGTGAACTTTGATGGAATTTTCACATCTGTAAAGCCTAAATTGTTCCATAAGATCTGAGCTTAAAAATATGTCTTTAATTTTGATGAATAGTTTGAATTTTCTTAAGATAACACCATAACGAAGCAAATATTTAAAAATTTACATTTTTTATTACTATTACCATGAGTCTCTCGGCTGGTTTGATGCAATCCTCCATCTCTTCCTACCTTGCGCTAACATTTTCAGCTCAACATACGCTTTACAACCATACAACTTGCATCTTCAATTATCTGCCTCACATATTCTCATCTTTGACTTCCTCCACAGTTCTTATCTTCGACTCTTCCCTCCACTAATAAATTAACCAATCCCGCATGTCTCAAACTATGACACACCGTTCTGTCTATCCTTTCTGTAAGACTCTTTCACAAATATCTGTCCTCACCTATCACTTCCAAACCTCAGTCATTCCTTACTTTATTCATCCACTTAATCATCAGCATCACTTTATAGCATTACATTTGAAATGCTTCAATTTTCCTTCTTTCTGGTCTACTTAAAGTCCATTTTTCGCTACCATAAAGTGCTATGTTCCACACATAGAGTTCTATAAATTTCTTCCTGAGACCTAACTCAGTACTCGAAACAAAAATTTTTTTCTTCCTGATGACGGTTCTTTCTGCTAGTGCTATTCTGCCTTAAACATCATTCCTGCTTCGGCCATCAGTTAACGTTTTACATTCTATGTAGCAGAATATACAATGCTTCTATCGCAGCCGATCCTATTTTTATGTTTAATCTATTGTTATGGATATAATTTTTGCTATGTTTCATCACTTTTGCCTTACTTTGATTTATATTTAGTGCAGAATCTTCGTTCAGTATTTTATTCATTAAATAACTCCTTAAGACCCTCAGCCTATTCTGCTAACAGGAAAATGTCATCAACAAATCGTAGCATACTAATTTTTTCTCCTTGAAGAACACATATGTCACATTCAAATGTTTCTTTTATTTCCTTACAATATATATTTACGTTCTTACAATATTTATTTATGTTCTTTCAATATATGTCCGCTGCTAGGTTATAATTGCTGTTTCATTTATAGTCAGTGGTTCATCAATGAAGTTTGTCAACGCGGGTGCATGTTCTGGGAGTGTATAGTAAATTAATTTTAAAGCCTGGCTAAGGCTCCGTGTCCATTCCAGGGGGCCGTTTCTGGGGCTGGAGAGATCTGGAGCACCGTCAACACATTTTATAGCTCACACAATAGTTATTCCATGGCCCCCACTCACCCGAATTACATTCAGGGATGCTATCTGTTCATTGTACTTGCTGATCCATCCAGCATAATAAAACGGCGTCGTAAAAAGGCTCATGTTTAATGGAATCCAGCTAGCGAGAACAGGGCGCTCTCTAACACCTTGGCTCGTTAAGTAAAACTTGTTTGATTTGCGGAGTAATATCCGGTCGCGTTCGTATCTGAAGCAGGAAAAGTCAATGCTAATAAAACGCTGAGTTTTCCGTGACGTTTAGGTCACGTGGCCGCCCTTCGTCGCCAAACTAACAACGGCCAGAGATGCTACTATCGAATAAAGGTTATGTGCGTTACTTAATAACAATTTTATTTAGCTACGTAACTGCGAAAAAATGTCTACCGTAAGGATTTCATCTAAATCTACATCTACATCTACACCTATACTCTGCAAATCACAAACATCGTGGGTGGCAGAGGGTGCTAAGTACCAATCCTAAACCCGCGCATTCCAATGACGAATAGCACTAGGAAAGCAGGAATACATAAAAGCATCAGTATGGCATCTTATTTCCCGAATCTTATCCCTCGGGTCATTGCGACCTAAATAGGTTGGCCGAAGAAGTATTTCATTGCACTCGTGATTTAAAGATTTTCGCATATTCTCCAATATATTCAAACGAAACTACGTCGTCTGTCTTCCAAACTATCCCAGCCCAATCTATGTATCAATTCTGTGACGCTTTCATAAGGACTGTAGCAACCAGTCACGAATCGAGCGGCTCTCCTCTGCACCCTCTCCACTGAGTCGATCAGGCCCTTGCGATACGGATCCCAAACTCCACAACAGTAATCCAGATGCGGACGCAATAGTGTTTTATACGCTATCTCCTTTGTATGAGCATTACAGTTCCTCAAAATACGACCTATGAATCGCAATTTAGAATTACCTTTGCCTACAACGGAAGTTATGTGCATGTCCCATTTTATGTTGCTTTGTACTATCACCCCCAGATACTTCAGGGAATCAACCGTGTCAACAGCTGAATTGTTTATTTTGTACTCGTGAGCAAACTGATTCTTTTTGTTACTTATTCGCATTGCCTTGCACCTTTTTCAATTAAGTGTAAGCTGCCATTTACGGCACCAATCGGAAATAGCATCCAAATCGTGCTGAACTTCTAAGCAATCGTCGGAGCACCTTATTTCCCTATAGATAACTACATCGTCGGCAAACAATCGCAACCAACATCTGACGTTGTATTTCGTTTCAATTAACAGTTAATTATTAGTTGCTTTTGTCTGTTTATATTCGTTCCATGTAAATGTTTTCGTTGTATTCTCTGATTGCCGTTACAGTGAGCTAAGAAATATGGAATCACTTTTACTCCGGGATGCAGCGAATGTATTAATGCTCATGCGATTGAAGCTTAGATTTTACAATTTGTTGTAACAGCAAAAGGAAGGAAGTATTTACATTTAAAAAAAAATAAGGTGCTTTATAGGCACCATGTTATTGAAATCGTCACTTCGTTTGGATGAAAATAGCTTCACAGTGATCGATATTCATGCGGCTTAGTGCATGATTAAAACTACGCAGCATAGCATAAGTTGTTAAGATTTAATTTCCTGTAGATTCACTGACGCCATATTCCTGAGGTCATAGTTTCAGTTTGTGGTTAAGTTGGAACTTTTAGCTACAGAGTAAGGTGCGAGGAATTGCATAGAGCATTTTTTTTAGTGAAAATTTTATTTAACTAAGCAACACCGAACAAATCATTTACCAGAACAATGTGCTCATCTCATTAAATCAGATGGACTTAGCGGCTAGTACTGGTACAAATTCTTGTTTATATAGTAACAATGTATATTACTGCGTGGTTGTGTAGCTTGACGTAACCTCCAGTGCATAAGTACTTTCTCGTGTTCTGCCGATAAGAGTGAATCCGTATCGCCACAACTCCTATTAGTGTAAGGGCTGATTGATCGAGTCATGGATAAGGAATTTTAACGCGAAAAAAGGTGACATAAAAAAATTATAGGTTGCAGTTTACCTCTACCAAAACTTCATGTGCCATATGAACTTGGCTTTTATATATATACAACCTACTAGCTGTTACCCGCGGCTTCCTACGCGAGGACTTGGAATTTTGTTGCTAGAATTGTATACAGAAGCTAAGCATGAGTTAGTGTGTAAATCATGTAAAAGATTTTCCTCAAATCGGGCAATCTGGATAATATGACGTGGAAGCCATCACCATTCCACAATTGGAACTGACTCCTGAAGAGACTCAGGTTCCAACATGTTCAAAAATAGCAAAAAGGGGGGGGGAGGATTAAAACTGTGAGAATACTTACCACAATTCCTCCTACAGATTTTTGTTTGTGATTTAAAATTATGTCACTTTCTGTGGAAATCTTATGTGAGAACCTTTTTTTACACAACGTTTTTTCTGTCCATTGCTAAGATAGATAGCGTTTGAGGTTGGAAACCCTTGACCTACCTTCATATCACTGCTCGTAGAAAGAACATGTTCTTTCTAAGTGTACCCCCGCTACTTTCAGCTGTCCGTGGGTTTTAGTGACAGAAATTGCAAAGGATAATTTTAGTGCGAACTGTGCCCTTTTAAACTGGAATGGTAGGTCTATCGGAATTAGTGGGATTCGAGAAGTCAACACATTATCACATTTTGCCATTGTACTAATGATCACAGCCTTTATTACGTTGCGCCCATATTGTGTTATTTGTCGCCGTGTGCCGTTGCACAATCACGGTGGTTATACATGACATTTATGGACACAGTTCATACAAAAACTAACTGCGAGAGAAACAAAGGCTGTACGACCGATAAACCCTACAGAGACTTACAGACGCTCTCCATCTGTCTGTCATCGTTTGCTTAGTTTTTAAAATTTCGTGACAAAATATGTTATTTATACCGAAAAAACTTTCAACGTCCTTCCAAATGATACAAAGTATTTCCTTGTCAAATTTCGTCAAGATCTGTTTAGCTGTGAAAATGTAACAAACAAGCAGAATAACAGAATGAATTTGTAACTTTACTTGTGTTATATAGATAAACAGAATTAAATATTTTTTTTTTCTTATGGCTTTAGGCCTCGTCGACATCGAGGTCATTAGAGACGGGATGGGGCTGGGGCAAGGAACTGGAAGGAATTTGGCCATGACCTTTTGAAGGAAGCATCCCGGCATTCGCCTGGGGTGATTTGGGGAAACCATTGGAAACCCAAATCTGGATGCCCGGACGGGGATTCGAACCGACGTCCTCCCGGATGCGATTCCAGAGCGTTAACCACTCACCCACGACGCTCGATATATAATAATTTAGTAACCAACTGAGAGACGGTGAAGCTATGCCTTACTGTGTTTTCCCTGATTGATACCGAATAATGGAAAGTACTATGTGTGATACGTCACCCTGTATCTTTTTTCAGAACGCTGTAGAGTTTATGCTTGGAGTTAGATTTATTCGGGAGTCCTTTTCGATGTTGTGTTTAGCAGTGCAGTTAATGCGTATGAGGCACTCCCAAAGGAACGCGGAATAAATGCACGTTCCCTGTGTGCAGTGACGCGGTCAAACCCTGTGCTCCCGCGCGGTAAATTGGCTGTGTGTACTGGACGGTGCAGGCAACACGACAGCGCGCCTCTTTGCGCGTGCCACCCTCATTACAGGCGAGCTACAAACTGATCAGCCAAAACACTATGACAACCTTCCTAGCATGTTGGTCCAACTTTCGAACGCAATACAGCAGCGATTCGGCGTGGCATAGATTCTACAACTCCTTGGTAGGCTTCCAGAAGTTTCTGACACCGAATTTCTACACACAGATCACAAAATTCCCTTAAATTACGGATCAGCCGTTTATGGGCATACATGGTATAAACCAAAAGTAGTAGGACTGATTTTTTTTTAAAAATTTTATTGAAGATATCTTTACAATTCCTTGATCCTCTTCGAAATAGCACCCTTAGGCAGCTACACGCCAAAAATTACGCTGCTGCCATTGGCCATACGCCTTCTGGAAGTCAGTTTCGGGGACGCTGTTGAGAGCCCTCGTCGATGCTGCTTCAACGTCCTGGATTGAGTCAAACCGCTGTTCCTTCAGCTGCTTTTTCATCCATGTGAGTAAGAAAAGTCAGATGGAGCCAAATCAGGACTGTAGCCGAGGTGCAGCTACGCTGCAATGTCAAGTGGGGCTAACAATTGGCTCATGACGGTGCGCCTTGGCACGGCGCATTGTTGTGATGCAGAGTCCAGTTGGCGGAGATGACTGGTCGGACGTGATTCACTCGGTCTCACAGGCGGGCTGACACTTGCACGTAAAAGTTCGAATTGACAGTTTCCCCAGGAGAAACGAACTCCTTATGAATCACCCCGCGACGGTCAAAAAACACGATCAGCATTGTCTTGATCTTTGATTTGCTCATGCGAGCCTCCATTGGACGGGAGGATGAAGAAGGCAACTGTTGACCCAATTCAGCGTTGCCACGTTGCTGCACCCCGCCTACATTCCCAATCTGGCTCCAACTGACTTTTTTTTTTATTCCCACGGATGAAAAGGCAGCTGAAGGAACAGCGGTTTGACTCAATCCATGACGTTGAAGCAGCATCGACGAGGGCTCTCAACAGCATCCTCGAATCTGACTTCCAGAAGGCGTATGGCCAATGCCAGCAGCGTAATTTTTGGTTTGTAGCTGCCTAAGGGTGCTATTTCGAAGAGGATTAAGGAATTGTAAAGATATCTACAATATATTTTTTTTAATTAAATCAGTCCTACTACTTTTGGTATGGACTTCCTGGGAATGAGCATCTCGGAAACGGAGAGGCTGGTGGGCTGTTCGCGTGTTGCTGTAATGAGCATCTTTGGAAAGTGTTTGAAGGACGGTGAAACCACGAGTAGGCGACAGTGTTGTGGACACCCACGCCACATCACAGAACGTGGAGGTCGGAGGCTTGCCCGCTCTGTAAAGCAGGATAGGAGGCAGATCAGACGGAACAGTTCAATTCTGGCGCTTCCAGAAGTGTTGCAGAGAACAAGAATCGCGATGCTGCCACAGATCACCCCCTATCCCGCTTTACAGCGCGTTCGAAAAATTGAACAATATGCTATTAAGTAGGTGGTCATAATGTTTTGGCTGATCCGTGTATCTAGACGATAAAGTTGTAACGGCCAGTTACGAAAGTGACGTTTAGTTCCAGATCATAAATTTGGAGAAAACATATCAAAAACGTAATTGAATAGAAAATATTGTCAAAACAATATCTAAGTAGCAGGACGATATGAAGAAACAACAGCTGAAAATAATATTGAGAACTGTAAATAGAATATGTATTTATGTTCATTTGGTCCAACTACGCCCACGTTAAGCTTTGGTTTAGCTTGGCTGTGTACACTCTGTGTTACAACTAAGGTGGAGTCCGAACCATGGAACGTCCTGACGTAGCTCATATGATCAATCATTATTCTCAAAATCCCTGCGCTTACCGGGATTCGAACCCGTGGCAGTGAACGTTTTGAAAGTAAACGCTGTAGCCACTGAGCTACCGAACCACTCCTGTACTGAGAATGAGTATCTGAAAATTAAATGATGATAAACAACGCTAATGCAAATCTTTCTGTATGGTTTAATGCCATATGCGTTTCGCCTCTTATCGAGGCCTTGTATTTCCGAAGAGATTGTACTTATATTTGTCGTACTTTTAAACTTCTTAGTAACTTTGTAGTTTTACTGGGGTTGGAGCTATTTATTTTATATTTAGAACATGGAGCTAAACTAGATAAATGAACTGATAGCACAGTTTAAATTAGTTTTAATAAGCTCCATATCCCCCATGTTAATTACATAATTGGACTTCTCATTCGCAAGTTCTCCTTAGCGCTAACCAACCTAGGCAGTCTCCTAGTTATATCCGTATTTGTTGTTGCTATGGAAACCTTGCAAGAGAGTAATACTAACAGCCTCTTGCCATGGAACTCTAAAATTTCAAAGATATAGAATGACATTAAAATATGTATTCTGGGATAGTCTGTCTGTTATCCTACAGCCTCTTATCGAGGCATCGAATTTGTGTTGAAATTTACTTATAGTTTACAAAAACTTACTATATAGTGTTTAACATAATGGCAAATTAAAAAATTTACTGATTCTTTTCTACTTACAATTTACACAGTAAAAACAATATAAAAACAGTTAAATTGGAGTTCTTTAATAACATTTAATATTATAAACGACTTTGAAGAAATTGTCTACAACAACATTGTAGAAGTATTTTGGTACGACAGTAGTTAGAAGAGAGAGATAAAAATAATACTACCAAGAACCCGACAGTATGGCTCGGTGCGTTAAGCAACCAAAAATCGGATCGGGGTGGTACAAAGGGACCAGGTTTGAGTCCCGATATCTGAGTACCGGTCGTTCTAATTGTGGTTTTTAAACAATGTTCCGCGGTCATTAAGGCGAATGTTGGAACGATAGCACTCTGGTATGCATACCCGCGACTTAGGTGAAAGCATTTCCAGTACAAACCAAGTACAGTAAAAATATATATAATATCTTTGGTTCAAGAAGGGGAATAAATGCCATCACACCAGCCACCTAACTCTCAGTTCCAGGCCGACGCTCGACTCGCAAAAACGAAAATGACTAGCGAGGTGGTTCTGTTTTCTACATGCTACAAGTTAAACAGCAGTGACATCTAGCGGCTCACTGTAGGTTTGTCACATAAAATGGAATTTAATCCGGTAGTTGTACTCGAAAAAGTTGGGTACAATAAAGTCTCGCTCGCACATGAAGAATGGGATGTACTGAGGCAACTGGTATATGCAATTGGTGGCTTCTTCAACAACAGTGAGCATCTGCAAACTGGTGTCTCACTTGGTAGCCACACCATCTCGTCCCGAACAGTGGATTTACAACAATTCTTTGCCCGCCTATGGTATATTTCTCGGCGAATCAACATGGTGCAATGGTTGACGCCCTGTCTGCAGTGACCAGTGCCATCAACACCATGAAGCCCTGGAGTTATCAAGTAACCAAGTACTACAACGATTTTGTGAATACGTTATCAGTGTTATTGCTTCGTGACCATCTCCACTGTTCAATGCAATTTGCATTTTGATAATGTATATGTCAATGAAGTGTCAAAGCAACCCCAGTTCAACACTAGTCTCTGAACGTTTAAAGCTAAGTTAAGACATATAAAAAACTGTTAGTGTATGATGATGTTAAACACAAAATTTAACAAGATTTAAAGGGATCAGATGTATGTGGTAATATGTAAAGCAATGTAAATAAAATCATTTTACCAGATTTTTCTTTTTATATTTCACCTATCACAAATGACATAATAACATAGTATTTTTTTTAAACATTCTTTTATTTCACCCACCAACTGGCGATTATAAATACATTTTCAGCAGCACATATATCATTACAAAATATATGTAAATTACAAAGTTTTGTCAACTTATTATTATTTCTCTTGAGTTTTCGCAGTGGTCGGCTTCCCCACACTACTTCAGACTTCGCGTTTCCTGCTCTTTATCTACTCAGCGCTGCTTTACGAGGCCGCGTAAAATCATTTTACGGCGGGAAGATTTAGTGCCCGATTTTAACGGCCAGCGCGACGTCGAGAAGGCGCCGGAGCACTGTGGGTTGTCGTAACGCCAGGCGCTCCTTATTGGTCTCCCAAATCACTAACAAGCCTCGGCAAGCGCAGAACCACTTAGCCTCAGTGCCATCACAACGTACTACTCACGAGTTCTTAGAACCACGTGTTAACCTGTACAGTAGTTAGTATTTATCCTTCAAGCGACAGCAACTTTCTACTTGAAATATCTTTTACTCTTAATGTAAGAAATTATTTTTAAAGTCAAATCTATTTTTTTCTTTTATTTTCCAAAAAAATAAAAAATCTTTATTTATTTTACTTCATAATCTTTGAGCTTGTAGAGGACTATTGCTTCCATGGAATATAGCAATAACATTCGTTACCACACATTTTCGGGTAAAATGAAATGCAAAATTTTATTTCACGGTTATAGACGTAAAGGCAGTGGGTTTTCATAGCTTTCAAGCCGTATTCCCGTTAGATTAGTGGAGTCACAGCTCCGCATTCCTATTTCCTTATTGTCGACAATGGAGTGGTCAGCGAAACAGTCGGGCCCTATTTCTTTACCTTCCCGCGCAGTTTTCCCCACGGTATTCATTTCTTAGCAGGCTGAGTGGGTCTGCGGGGCCATTCCACACGCTCAGCTTCATGGAAGGATCCTCGGCTTCGTCGGGGATCAAACCTCGGTCATCCGGGACGTAATCAGACGCTCTACCTCCTGACGTACCCGTTTCACAGGCAGGGGCAGGAAAAAAAATATTTTCTCGCTGCGTTCGGCCGTTATGAATTTTCAATAAATCTAATGAAAAAAAAAAACTATCGCCATTAACGTTTTTTGGCATTTCATTGATAGATGTTAGTAATTATTGAGGACTCAAGTAGGAGATAAAAGGTGGTGCATTACGATGTTTTTTGTGTATGCTATCCCGCCGGTTGGATACACTACCACTGATCTGAACATGGAACCCTGAAGGCTAGCCTCTAAGATCTTAGAAAACAAAACAGTAGTGTTTGCAACCTTTCCGTTTGAGCTACAACTTTACGAGGTATATTTCCCTTTTTTTCTGTAGTCATCAATCGCTTTATACTTGGTGTTATAAAACACTTCGTACGGATCAATACAACACTTTAGATTAGAAGTTCACCTTTTCTATTTTGACTCTTACCTGAAAATGAGTTGGCGAATCTTTACTTTGTCCGATTACTGATCCTTCAGACCATTGGTTGCATATGATGGTACAGTTCTGGACCCACATTTTGGTTATCAAATACAGGAGTTGGAGGGCGTGCAAAGAAGAGCAGCTACATTTGTTTTTGGAAATTATCGCAGGACCCAGTCAATAACTGATATGATAAAGGAGCTGGATTGGGAATCATTGGAGGAAAGGAGGAAGGTGAAGAGAGTGCTGGGAATGTACAAAGCATATGTTTGTGATGGGGCTTGGAGGTATTTTGGTCAAAGAATTAGGAATTTTGCATCGAAGTGGAAAGGTGACGATGACCACAAACTGGCGCTCGATTTCATGCATAAGGAGGTTGGAAAACTTTCTTTTGTTGGTACGGGTGTCGGGGATTGGAACAAATTACCAACTGAAGTGATGAATAATTTACCAAAAACACTTAAGGAATTTAAAATAAAAAATTTGTAAATCGTAAAAAATATATGGGGGAGGAATACAATACTGGAATGATAAAAGAACTTTTTTAAAAAATATAAAAAGACGTATTATTAGCTGACTACGGAAATTGCCACCGAAGCGTTAACTCCATCGCAATTAGAATTAATAATAATAATTTGTTGGTATAAAAATCTATCTATAGGATTTTACATGGTAAATCAGCACTAATGACGTTATTAGTTATCGTTTATTCCAATCTAGTGTGTTGATTGCTGTCGCCCAATAAACACGCCAGTACACTTACGAGAATAATGCAAATCATAGAATTAAAACTCACTCGAAATTACTTGAAATCAAAGAAAATATTTTTAAATGAAAGTAAAATATATTTACAATCATTAAACAGCATATTAAAGGCATTAAAACAGTCAAGACCTTAGTTCAAACATTAAGGCCTGTACAGTTAACTACAGTATTTTTGTCAACATGCCAAACACTGTACAGCTTTTAGTAGATGTACAACAGTCATTCATTCATTTGCGCCACTTTCATTTACCAAAACACCACACATTAATGGAAACAATATACAAATTTACAATAAACCTCCTCGCTTCTCTGTCACACACAAATTTAGTTAATTACAAGGATAGAAATTAACTGAAATAATAGAATAGGTTGTTTCGGCCGAAGCAACGTTTTGTTGGCTCTAGCATCCCAAGTCATATCTAATTATATATATATATATTAAAACGTTGTCACTGGTTCAATCAGCTAGCAAGTTCATAGGTATCTGGTTGTATCAGATAACCTCTCAAAGAGTCACTTTTTATAATGTTTATTTTTCCTTCCGCTCTATAGCAACATTACAGAAAAAGACATCGCCTAGATCCAAAGGTACAAAGTACAAACATTCTAACTTTCAGTTAACTTGGGACTCCTTCAAAATTAAAACTAACTCGTATTTGTCGTTCGCTTTATATATAGGCGCTACAGAAAATTTCCAGAATAATTCAAATAGTTCGCAACAGACGTTTCTAGAATTTTAACAATACCTAAACAATTAAAATCACATTAAAACAATCAGAATTCTTACAAAATCATTCACTATTATCATGAAACACGTGGAAATTAAAAAAAAGATATTTTCAGGTATTTACAAACAAAATTATCAACTCAAGCCAGTTCAAAGAGTTGAGAATTGTCCTCCGAACTTCGTGGCTCACATCAACGCTTAGAATCACAATGTTTCATGCATAATACTGTGTCCTTGCACATATTAAATAGTATTTACATAGTTTCTCTTTATAGAAAAATGCTCATTTACACGAATTCACAATCAATTACACAAAAATATACAAATTAGTCAACTCCGAGCTTGCTATACAGCAATTCTTAAAATAACATTTCATTAAAGGTCTTGGTTTGAGGGCCGTTATGAAGATATTACCTTCAGGTGACTGCTGCTGCGTTCGATACCTGGTTCTGCTTTACCAACAAAGCGGTCACCTTGTTTGACAAGTAATATCGCAGCTGCCAACCTGATGGTCTCTGATATAGTTCGCAGTGTGTTCACGTCGTCCAGAGCGCACAAAGGTTCAGGTCCGCCTCTACTTCCCTGGCGCAAACTTTGGTCGTCACGGTGTTTGGCCTATGGAGGTGTTTGGTGCAGGCGACCTGTGTTTAACTTGAGCACTGCCACAATAACTTGTACACTGTGCTTCTCCAGAACCTGAGGAACTTGCTCCTTCATAGTTCTTGTGTTTCTGATGGAAGTAAGGCTGTATAATTTCATCGACTGCTGTTAGATAGTGCCAAACTGAGTGTTGTGGAATATCAGTGTCTTATAATGCACTACCTACTAAGCCCGTCAAAAATGATGGATTGAACCCAGAGTTCTGGCAATTCATTTCTGCGATCTTACTATGACAGTGACAGAGAATTTAGCGAAAATGTCTACATCGCATATAAATAGCTTCCAAAGCCGTCAAAAACAACTGGCTGAACGCAATGTTCTGCAAGTTTATTTTCTCGCAGTTGATTAACTAAATTGTAACTTTTATTAAATGATGTAATATGGTAAGTATTTCTTGTTTTATTGCAACAGCGATATCTATG
This sequence comes from Vandiemenella viatica, assembly GCA_031002005.1. Classification (NCBI taxonomy): domain Eukaryota; kingdom Metazoa; phylum Arthropoda; class Insecta; order Orthoptera; family Morabidae; genus Vandiemenella; species Vandiemenella viatica. The sequence continues at coordinate 187,976,045 of JARYHS010011408.1, forward strand.
GACATATAGTTTAAGAAAATACCTACAACTGAATGTAAATAAACAAAAAGTACCTAATAATTAATAAGGTAAATTAAACGTTATACATACTTTTCTTTCATGTTATCGCAATTCGTTTTTTTTAATGTTTGTTTAACTAAATCGGAATGATATCAATTAATCATTCCAGCCTGAATTTTCTGGTTACATCCCTGGCCGCAGTTAGCCCGGTAAAGAAGAACGTCAGCGACACGGGCACCATTATGCAGTGACCAAAGTAACATTTTATTGTAGACGATATTTTACTTTGAATCTTAAAGGTACAGGATCTTAAATGTGTCCCACCGATTATGATCGATTTTTTTTTTTTTTCTTTACATTTGCCTTTGATCACTAAACGTCAGCTAGGATGCCTATGGAACACTTTTCTAGCGCTGAATACTTTACTGCATCTTTATCCAATATTATTTTGAAAATTCAAGATAGTTCATCAGTAGTGGGACAACACCGGTGATAGCCCTGTCGTGGGAAAATATATCACGGCCAGGCAGTTCCGCTTCACTGAACATTGTAATTGATACCTCCCCTCCTCGCTAACCTTATAATTGATTCCCCCTCAACCTCGACCAGATTCAGGTTTCATTGAACATTGTAATTGATACGCGCAACGTTTCTTTAACCTCAATTACTCCAGAAGAAATTCAGTTTCTAGTAATTAATCCGATTTATTATTTCTGAAAGGACGATTAAAATATTTTACCATCTCTATTTGGTTCTAAATATTTATTAAACACCGGATCGAGGTTGAGAGGGTATGAATTACAAGGTTAGCTGAGCAAGGGGTGGAGAGAAGGGGAAGGAGGGGAGTGGGGTATGAATTACAATGGTTCAGCAGTAGTTCTCGATAAACCACTCCAGCCATTCTCATCTGCGCTTTACGTGGTTTTCCCAGATCACTCCAGGCGAATGCCGGGACGGTTCCTCAGAATAGCTCATGTGTGGCTCCTGCAATATCCGTATATCCCTTTCAAACGATAACTCATTCGGATAGGTTCAATTCACCCTGCGCCACTCACTTTCAGTGAAAATAGCGGAGTAATAATAATAGCGAATTATAGCGAAGCGAAACTAATTTGGCAGTGGGTAGTCACCGGTCTTATCCCGCTACTTCAAATAATCCATTAAAATAATTGGATATTTCAAGATTAAGTCCATACAGTTAGAATTCAATTTTTGATACCTAGTGAACTATAAACGTCAATATTTGTCGTACGTATATTATGCGACGCAGTTAGAAAGAAACAGATTTGTGTATCTGAACTTTAGTATTGCTTATTTTAAAGATATTTACCGTGGAAAATGCATTTGCGCGGCGTTCCAGTATCTACTTGCCGTTGGCGGTGCCGTAAATTACTTTCCCTTTACGGCCTTTATGTTGATTACCATACAGCGGCGGCATGCAGCGCCGTCAGGCAATGTGGTGGAAATTTAAAGCGGGGTCGCTGTATGTTAGAAGTAGGGTTCAGATCTTTGTAACAAGTCATGTTTTTTCCTGCCTTTTTCTTGTGCTGTAATGCTGAATTAAACTCTACTTAAACGCTTCTGATTGTATTTTATAGAGCATTAAAATGCGTATTCGGGACATATTCCTAGTTTTGGTCATATTACGATAATATTTATGGTCATATGGTCATATTTTAAGCAAAATCTGGTAGGTTTTAAATATTACCAGGGATTCACTACAGGCTACATTGATGTGTAGAAATCAAGATAGTAATTCACAGAATTGTACTTCTGTTATACGTTGAAGGAAGAAACAAAACTAATTGTCACTGGGGATTGGTCAGAATTCGCCAGGCAAAGAATTAAAGTTATCCATTATTGTCACTCTGTGAACGTAATGTTCCGACCGCCTTTTAATCTCGTCAAAGCAGCAGGAGAATGCCTTTTTCAATCAATGTCTCAATGAAATTGTTATGAAAATAATCCTGGGTCATAGTTAAATTTGCATTGGATCAGTGAGTAGGTCTACCACGATGCCGAAAACTACATTTTCTGAATGTTATGAAGTTACGTGAGTGAATTGGGAGAGCAGTATTTTAGTTCAGTCGAATGAGTTCTTTTCTGTAAATTAATGTGAAATTAAAGCGACTTCAAGAAAAAGATTAAAAATTTAAATTCCCAATAGTGCAATGAATGCACGAAAGCAAATTATGCTGCATACTTGAAAGTGACACTACTAGATAAAATAATGTATAATTATGCTTTGATGTATAGTAAATTTAAATCTTTGGTCATATTTTGTTATTTTTATGATATATTTACCCACTTTTAAGGCATATTTTACTATATATTTCTTTTTTTCTTTTTTGCCGAAAAGATCCGAACCTTGTTAAAAGACTGGAGGAGAATCATTCTAAGATGAAATCCTCGCCTGACAGTCATCACACACCTTTCACAGCAGTGGGAAGATACTCGAACCGAAATATCATTTCAAGAAATTTGACAGAAAAATTACTAAATTATAAATAAAACTTTAAAGTAACGAAGCCGTGTATGAAAAAGGTTTTACGACAACCTAGGTACTAGCAGCAAAAGTTGAAATTGACCAAACTAATGTTTCTATAATGTTATTAGTTTCAGAAATATATATAAATTAATAATTATTACTTACTTTTATAGCTCTGCGACCAAAATGACAAAAACACAACCCTTATAATATTATTCTATCAGTCCATTCGTCCGCTTGCCACATTATCGTAGTTTTGTCCCCTTTTCACCGACTGCGTTGAAGTTTCACAGGGAGATATATTTTACTGAATGTAAACCACAGCCGTATATAAATAATGAAGAACAATTTTCCTAAGTGGCTCCATCCTTCGAAATAGAGAGTTAATTTTGTTTCATGATCCAAAATTGAGATACTGTTAAATAGCTATTCCAGAAAACAATGTTGTCTGGAGACATTTTTATTTAATTGTGAAATTCGAAGATGTAAGCGCTCAGAGTCGATAAAAATATGTCCCCCCCCCCCCACAATTTTCCGATCATTTGACAGAAAAAGTTGAAAATATTCTAAATGATGGCACTTTATAAGCACCTTCAACCAAAACTGTTTTGGACATGATATGTTTTGCGATTTTTTTTAAAACATTATTTTGTTAACACCGAATTTAATTCTGCGGTTCGTAATATAAGTCGTGTGTCTAAACAATAACATTTATTGGCTCATGTGAGTGGTTAGGTAGCTCAGTATTTAATGCAACTTCTGCCTTAGTTAGTGCTCCGTCCAGCAATTTTTACCGGCAGCCAAACTGACCTCCCTTTGTGCAAAGCTTCCTTTGTTCCTGTGAAGTACGCTCCGTGATTCGGAATTCCCGTTGAATTGCAGGTCCATCAACAACTGGGGCGGAATGCGCAGCCAATCGAATTTGAGAATACCTATCAGACATTTATTAACTTCTGTAACCAGAGAGAGACATAACTGTTATCAGTACGTCATGCGTGACTGAGTGACACTTCGATATTTTTTTTGATTCTCCGTTGAGTCATAGGCTAAAGTCAATTATGTTTCCGAAATACATTGCGCATCAGTGGTCAAGATCAGATTTATAATCGTCATCACCATTTTCCAGCTCTATTCTACCGGGTGTTGGTCACGAGCAAATTTCGTATAACACGTGTTTCAAAACAATTTATAACTATACATCTACAGATCTCATTTAAAGTACACATTTGAAGTTACTATGAATTAGCATCTTATGGTCAGTAAAAATTACAAAATGTACACTGCATTGGAAACATTTCAAAATAATAAAACTATTTTGCTGTTTGGATACGCAGTACATTGTTTATTTATTTTTTATTTATCAATCTTGTTTCATGTATCCCTGCTGAGGAAGCACCTCTGGGATGTGAAACATGTCATGGTTAATATACTTACATACAATATGAGTCATAATCATAGTTAAAAACAATTAAATGTTACAAAGAAAAATAAAGACAATAAAATAAACATAAATTTTTACAACTGTGATTTGCAAAAGTCATATTGAATACAATTAATTGTTTTGTTCAAATTCTTGAATGGAGTAGAAGGAGTTGCCGATAAGATAATCTCTCAGTTTTTCTTTAAATATATCTTTATTTTCTGCAGATTGTTTTATACCCTTGGGAAGTTTATTAAACAGATGTATACCAGAATAATTAACTCCTCTTTGTACTAATGACAGAGATGTTTGTGGTTTGTGCAAGTTATTTCTGCTTCTTGTATTGAGATTGTGTACCTGTGAATTAGAAGTAAACAGGTTACAATGTTTGTCACACTTATGAAACTGAAGCTGACGAATTTCATCTAACATCATCTTTCAAAACAATTTTTAACTATACATCCAGAGATCACATTTACCACTTCTTTCTGTCCATGAATAGCTGATGTTCATGAATAGTCCTCCAATCAAGCCCCAAGTCTTCAAAATCCTTTTTGATTTGGTCTATGAATTTCTTTTTGGGGCTTCCAACACGCCTTTTACCTTGGATGTCCATATTAATGCAGGCCTATGCTCTTCTTTCTGCCTCCATCTTTTGAACCGCTTTACAATATTTAATAAAAATTTGTGAGGTAGGTTACTGATTCTGCCCTTGGTAGCTTAGAATTAATTTTCACGAATTTTATGGAATTATGATTACTGACTTCCAAATAAATTAATCTCTTTAAACAGCGATATATAAACATGTTTTTCATCTGGTATTTAGCACAATATTGTTTATTTGCCAAGCGTTAATTTTTTATTTATTAAGACAATATCTCGATTGCATTGAGCTTAAACATTTTGAACAAGTATTTCTGGAGAATTATGATTTTAATGAACACAAAATTTATTTCATACTGTTTATTTCTAATTTACACTTTTTTTTGTCTGTGTAATTGATTTCGCATTGGTTACCCTGGTCTTTGTGCTGCTAACAATAAGTGAAACAGTAAGCGTAGACCCATACGCTACGTTTGATCACTTTAGTGTTTAACAAGGAGTTGTCTTTCTTTTGTGTTATCCTACAATTTTTTTGGGACGGTTTTACATTGGGAAGGAACCAGCGAGTTGATCTTCGGATCTGTACAGGGAACCCTTACAGATCCACCCATTTCTCCGTCTCTTAAATAACTCTAAAATTTTTAACTTAGATATTTGTAATTTCGTCCTAATTTACCTCATGTTACCGTAAACACTACTTAAAATAGCTTAAAATTTTAAAAAAAAATCATTGTACAAAATATAATTATAGGGAGTTTAATGTGGGGTGAAAGGTTTCAACAAACATTTTTACGAGTTTTTAGTGGAAATCCATATAAAATCTATTTACTGCTCTATATTTCCAAAATTATTGATCTGAATGTTCTTCAATAAGTCATAATTATATGGAGTCACATAACAAATGCCGGAAAACAACAGTGATCATTCTGGAGTTTGTTTTTTGTAAAAGAATAAAATGAGTCATTTTGACAAATATGATTCTTCAGAATATTATTTTTCGACAGAAAAAAAAATCCTTTATATCATTGCAAAGAGAATTTCACGAATAAGAAAACAAATATATCTTTAAAATTACTTACAAATCTTTAAAAAATTCTAAAACTAAATTTTCTACTAGCTGAAATTACTTTTCTGACTGATTCATATATTCTATTTGAAAAAGTCTTTGAAGAAAATGGTAATCAACCCAATTTAAAAATCACTTATTACTAATTTTTTTAATAACTCTACTTATAAAGCAGTTTTTTAATTATCTGAATTTAATTTACAATCACTCAATAAACCAAAGAATAACTCATACATTTTTTATGTTTTTATTTAAAAATTTAAGAGTTTAATAATAAAAGTTGCCAAATAAATCGAAATGTGTCCCTTATACCATCATGGCGCCATACTGGTTGTTGCTTTTGTTTCCTGATTAACTTATTTAACTCGACGAAAATTAATTTCTGAGCATAATTAAAACTGTCGATCAGGAAATAGGGTGGACCTGACTGAGACAGTAGCGGGCGCCGTGACAGCTGCTGGAGGCTGCGCGGACAACGCTCCTGCCTCTGATCTGCAGGGCGCGGTTCCAATCCTCAGTCAACTCACCGACTCCCATGTTTCATAGTTTCCCTAAATCGCTCCACGCGAAAAAAAGTCAACGGAGAATATATTCCTGTTTATTGTCCAAGTCGTCACCAGACGCTAATCACCAGGACGTCAACGAGCCGCAAATAGATGATTAAAAACATCCGCCTCCTCACGACGTCAACAGCCGCCCATACACACACATTTTTGTGCGCGAGTAAGCTCGCTGAAGATTTGCGCGCAGATATTTTCGGCACGAGCCTGTACTTGTCGAACAGGAACATCAGTTTCACGCATTTGTCGTTGAGCTGGCTCGCCGCGCTCAAATTGTTGTGTTTATGGTAGTGGTCTACGGATTTATCCGTCATGATTTCCTGGCTCTCGACTCACTGGGAATTCCAAAACATCGCGAGCCAAGTATAGTGCAGTTATTGTTATTCGCAAGGTAACAATATTGAACTGAAACATGTTTTTAGGTCCCACAAAAATATATATTTATTTGTGCAGCAGCTTATGTTAGAGCTGAAAAAAAAAGAAGAAAGAAACGGACAATATGACAAAAGTGGTTGCAGGAAGATTATAAACGCGATCATATGCTGCTACTATTTGAGAAGCATTTTCTTCGATTTCTTTAGTATTACATACATGCACAGATAAATCTTCATATGCATTTCCTTCATATCCTTCATCTTCCCCTTCAAATATTGCTGATACTGTTCATTGGTTTGCTTTGATCTCTCGTAAACAGCAGTAAGTCGTAATGCCGTAAGTTATTTGTAGATTTCGTCTTCGCCTATTCCAATTCTTGTTGAGTGTTCAATTTTTTTTTTAAATATATTTCTTGAGAAAAAAACACCGCAAATAGTGGATTTTCTTTTTCATTAATACACTATCAACTTTTATATTATATTTTCCACATACCTCTATCAATGCACAATGTAATTTTTTTATTATTATTTTTTAATTCTGTTCATCTTCCGCAATGCAGTATGTTGCTGATATGCCGCAATGAAATCAGTTAGGAATTCTCTGCTCATATTACTTAACCTGTTAGACACTCAGGAAGTCATATCCACTGCGAGTAAGTGTTTTTTTTTTTTTTTTTTTTTTTTTTTAATATATGGCCTTCGGTCTTTGCGACCATTTATACCAACTGTTGTATCAGGCATTAATCATGATATTGTGGACACTACAGTAAGGACAGCGCAAGACGAACACAACACTTAATTAAAACCACCCATGCCCGCGGCCGGACTCGAACTGGCGGCCCTTGCAATGCGAGGCCAGCGTGCTAGCCCCTACCTGCCAGGGCCGGCCTGCGAGTAAGTTGTTAGGCGAGATATCTGTGTGTATGGTAACCGTCGCGCTTGCTCGCCACCTTCAAATGTGTAATGGTTATTATTGGCTTGTGATGCGGCGCGTCGTTAGACAATTAACACACACACTTTATCGTGTATAAGGATCGCCACGGAATTGCTGGCGCACAAATGGGTGTGTGTGTGCCTAGCTAATAATCTCCTTTCCCGTCGGTGGGATTGTGTGTAACAAGACAAACCGAGCGTGGGGGTTTAACATTATCACTAACGCGGGTGTGTAGCTGGATATTTTCGTGAAACGATAACAACGTTTAAACAACGTGCTCTGTTGTCTTCATCAGGTAAATGTATCTTGCTATCGACAGTCTGCAGCTAAAAAGGCTTGTGAAATGTAAGGGAAAGTCGTTTCGATGTAACATAAGTGTCTTACAAGTTGTGTCAGTGAATAATATTAATTAAAATCAATAATACCTCGTCCAGAACAGTGAGTTTTTCATTTCCAGACTATGACCAAATACTTCTCAATTTGTTTATCCGAGCTACGGCTTGCATTTGTTGAAATTGGAGAGTTAGGACCGATGTCCTCAAAATAACACGCCGTCATCGGAAAGACAGAATAGCTTACATGGGTGAGCGGTAACGCTATGGCCTCGCATTCCCAGGGAGGCGAATCCCCGGGTGGCCATCCAGATTTCGGCTTTCTATGGTCCCCGAAATCACTCCAGGCAAATGTTGAGATGGTTCCTTCAAAAGACCAAGGGCGAATTTCTTCCCGTTCCCTGCCTCCAGTTCATTTCCACCTCTAATGACGTCGACGTCAACGTGACGTAAAGGCAAAAGAAAACGTCAAATACTAGCAACACTCATTATTCGCAGTTATTAATCGATTATGCCGGAAATAAATGGTATTAAGTAAAAGGTTATCGTGTGCTCAGTGATTTTGTAACTAAAGATGCATGTGTAGGGAATTTATTGGTTATTTTGTCCTACATCTGTGTGCATTTGGTATGGGAGGACTCTAGGTTACAAGTGAGACCAACCTTCGGTACTTCTACGAACTCTGCTGATCTTCTGACTTCAGGATGACGTCTATTTTGAGTCTTGATATCGACCACTCCTGACTATTGATGGTACTTCGCCAGGAATTAGCAGCTGACGTGAAACTGTTTGCTTAAAAATTAACCCATCTTGCGTATTTAACTTTCTCTGATGGAATGACAGCAAATAATGTGTGTGAGTATGTGAGGTAGACTTCGATTTAGCAACCGATACAGTCAGCATTTCAGCGCTTCCACTGAACAAACAACCCTATTCCGAAATTGCGGTTGCAAAGACTTTTTTCATTAGTTCCTAACAAACTCCCTATAAATATACAGGGTCCGGCAATAAAACCTCCCTCATTTTAATGTGTTGTCACATAAAAACTAAATATGATAGAGAATAATTACTTTTATTTATGAAAAATACATACTTTGCCATTTTTAATTATTTGGTTTTAAAAATTATATCTGCCCTCCATTGTTGACACATTGACAAAGTCTATCCAGAAAGTTCTCCATACATTTTCGCGTCATTTCTCTTGGAATGGCTGCCAATTCTTGGGTAATGGCCTCTTTAAGTGCTTGCAGTGTTGTGGGACGATGTTTGTACACTATAGGCTTTAAATGTCCCCAAAGATTGGTGAATGTTGCATAGACACACTCACACGTGCCAAATTTTCCGGCGTTGTTGCAGTCCGAGGACGGCCTGTAGGTTTTATTTTTAGTGCTGAACCTGTCTTTCTAAAGTTTGACACCCACAGTTGAATAGTTTTTCTATCCGGGACACGATCAAGTAGGCCAAGTTCAAATCATCTCCAAAAATCTGAGAACAACTGTTACGAATAAATTCGTCCACAACTAACGCACGATGCTCACCAAGCCACGACATGGCGCACACTGAAAATGGCAGGTACACCTCTTTAAAACAAAACACATTCCACATCAGTATCCTCACTACAACCCGCACGCCGGCTACGTGAAATGTGGGAGGTTTTATTGCCGGACCCTGTATTACATCCACAATTTGTCCTATTTCTCTCCCAGTAAATCTATACGGTTCAATACGACCGTTGCACATAACTTATTGATCCTGTGAAAGATTAAAACTGTAGCTTACAAATAACATGTTTCGTAGTATCATTGCTCTTGTCATTAATTCATTTTTGGGCCATTATCTTTTTACCCTTTCATTACAGATTTTACGGTACAAAGTGAAGCAGCAAAACAGTTAGCGCAATACTAACGATAAACTCTGAGATTATAAGCACAGCAGTGAAATTTACTCAGTTGACAGCTTTGTGGTTGAAGATGAAGACTGATTCCCATGTTGGCGAATGCCGACAGGCACATGACCTCTGTCAACAGCGTAGATTATGCAGTTGACTCTCGTGCCACTTGGCACAGTGTCACTTACCTAGCACATGTTTCACTGGCGGCGCTGTCTGAAAACACCGCGACCACCCCGTCGCCGTTGGCTCAGTAGGTTGAGGCGACTGAAAGAAAATCCGGAGGTCACCTCATCGAGTACCGGCGCCTAAAACTCACCTTCACCTCTTCCAAAACTTTTTCTTCGTGTGGGTTACAAAAGGACAGTCCCCGGATATGATTCCTCCTAAAGCTGTAGGTGACAAGATTCTATTTAGGTTACGGTGGCCACGATAGTTATGGATTCCGCGCCGAACAGAACTACTCATCGATATCTCCAGGCATATAGTACCATACCAACTTACGTTTTAGCGTAATATTTTCGTCTACAACCACATTTCTTACTGCTGTGTTTTTCACCTACACCTTTTGTCCCTCTAGCATAATGATTACCTATAGATACTAAAATAGGGCTAGCAACAAGTGCGCCTTTCTAATGGGTGTACTTCACGAACGGCACCGCGAGAAGATCGTTGTTTTGTTGTGCTGATGTTTAATATTCTAAGTTATGTCCTTTTTCGGAAGCTCTGGTTGTAACGTTATGACCCTCACTGCTCAGCACGAAACCCGGAGCAACTACCGACTGGCGGTGGATTGAGGCGCGCCACCACAGGTCAGCACAGGCCGCTACGGACGTATCCGTTCCCACTGCCCGTAGGTGTGAACCGGCTCCGCGCGGACCGCAAAATCACGGGCCTTGGGAAGCCTCCTGCGCGGGCTAATCCGTACAATTCGGCCCGGCCTGGCGACACCCGCGAAATAACGGGCCATGGGAAGACACATTCAGATGCTCCGGGTCTCACAAATCCGGTTATAATCTCGGCAGGACACACGTTCTCCCAGTTCATGATTCACACTGGCGACTTGCGTAAATAGGTGGACAGTGTTCACGAAGTGCTCTGTAGCCGTATCGAGGAAAACATAAAAATTACTGTCATCTTCATTCGTATTTCAAATACATATAATGGAGGAAATCCTCGACTTTCTTTGAAAAGCATTCTATGGCAACTGAACGAATAAAAAATTGCTTTCAAAAATCAGCATCGCAGAGCGATATCTGACTTGTCCCTGGCTACGACTGACATAGTTCTTTATCTCCAAAGGTCGGTTGCCTCGGCTGAAGGTTGCACATTAGTTCCAGAACACGCGTGTTGTTCTATTGGGATTAGGGTCGTCGATATTACCATTTTGTTGTGGGCGTGGATTGCCGAGTGCAGCAGCGTCTAGCAGGTACAGAGAATACAGGCGAGTACCCCCTGGTCACGTGGCCACAGGTGTGTTTTGCTCGCGAGCCCTCAAGAGCTCGAGACTCAGACGCTAAATAGAAGTCTCTTTCTGGCGATAACACCTGCACTTGGCGACATGTAATTAGCACAAGAAGCACATAAAAAAAAGTTGGAGCTCTTACACGAGGAGTCTGTGCGTGGACGTGATGTTAAATCCTGCTAAAAGCTGTCTTCTTTTTTCCCATCAGGAGACTAGCACGCCCTTCCACCGTTGAAACCCTATCAAACGACGATCAGAAAAGCCCTTTGTTTGAGCTCGTTAGCAAACCCCTTTCTCTTTAGCGCACAGATATCGCCGAAATGCACTGAAGCATGTAAAGCGGGTTAGTCTTCAAAGGACCGTTTTCTTTTTTGACTCAAACAGACAATCATATTCACATAGTTCTCCCAACTATCCCAAATTTCCAGTAGCGGATCTATTAAATCTTACATACAGTTCTTGACAATCTACGCTAGTAGTATTATAAATGCAAAATTTACTCTGTCTCTGTGTCTGTTTGTTACGTTTTCACGACTAAACCGATCTTGGTGAAATTTAACAAGGAAATAGTATGCATCATAAAGAAGGACATACGATACTTTTTTCGAGATAAATAAAATATTTTGTCATTAAATTTTGGAAACTAAACGAACGGTGACAGACAGACAGATGGATAGCGTGTGTGTGTATCTGCAGTGTTGTACCTGCCGCTCAGGCTTTGTTCCTCACGCAGTCAGTTTGTGGGTGATGTGTTCATTTGCCGACGCAGCTTATTATGTAGTATTCACGTGGATTCTATAGAATTCTAGAAATAAAATTCAAGTCCTTGCGTACGAATTCGTGGGTAACAGCTAATATTAAATAAATATATGACTGTTAAATGAATCTTTATAACAGTTAGTGTGCCAAAAATCTAAAAGAATGAGACTATGTGCCACTGTTTGGTGGAATGACTGACGAAAGGAACAATATTTTATATCTTTAAACAAGCAATTATTGTGTATATATATATATATATATATAGGGTGTTACAAAAAGGTACGGCCAAACTTTCAGGAAACATTCCTCACACACAAACAAAGAAAATATGTTATGTGGACATGTGTCCGGAAACGCTTACTTTCCATGTTAGAGCTCATTTTAGTTTCGTTAGTATGTACTGTAATTCCTCGATTCACCGCCAGTTGGCCCAATTGCAGGAAGGTAGAGACTCTTCGTGCTCGTATTGTGGACGGCTGTGATACAATACGCCATTCTCCAGGGCTGCATCAGGGATTCCATGCGACGGAGGGTGGATGCATGTATCCTCGCTAACAGAGGACATTTTGAACATTTCCTGTAACAAAGTGTTTGAAGTCACGCTGGTACGTTCTGTTGCTGTGTGTTTCCATTCCATGTTTAATGTGATTTGAAGAGAAGTAATAAAATGAGCTCTAACATGGAAAGTAAGCGTTTTCGGACACATGTCCACATAACATATTTTCTTTGTTTGTCTGTGAGGAATGTTTCGTGAAAGTTTGGCCGTACCTTTTTGTAACACCCTGTATGTATATATATATATATATGGGATCTCGGATACGGCTCTAACGATTTGGCTGAAATTTCATATTTAGATAACTTTTTTTTTAAGTTTACCTAAAAAGGTGTCTTCCCTGCAGAAACGTAATTTTAAAAACAAAAAAAATCAGTTGTTCTTAAATTTGGTATCTCGGAAACGGCACTAACGCCATCTCGTAGACGTTTTAGGTACCAGTAAGATTAGCATATTTTTATCGGAGTGAATGAATTTTACCACTGATGATGTATTCCTCTAAGTCAATTAACATTAATCTTGCACCGTTAATTAATCCCTGATTAGCATTAAGATTTTTATCTAACATAATAATAGCCTTTTTCTTTAAAATAAATTAATTGGGTGGTAAGCCAGACGATTTCGGAAATGGCTCTAGCCATTTGGATGAATTTTCATATGTAAATAACGTTTTTCTTTTCAAGTTTGTAACACGAATTTACAAAAACGAGCGTTTCTTGCATTTGGTATTTCGGAAACGACTCTAAACTCATCTCGTAGAAGTTTCAGGTATCAGTAAGTCTACTGATGTCATTTAAGTTTCACTTTAGTTAGAGCAACAAAATGTGTACTACAAAATGACTAGGAAGCCTTCACGAAAAACTTTTTTTTTTTTTTTTTTTTTTTTTTTTTTTTTTTTTTTTGTAATGGCATTTGGCAACGCAGGCCATACTTCCAGCTCTATGTAATTATTATTTGCTTTCAGTGTATATGTCGTCATCCAGTATATATATTGTATTTTTCCAATGTATGGACGTCACAGGACGGACAGGACATTCACACAAACACACAGACACACAACACTTAAACATCCATGCCCGCGGCCGGATTCGAACCAGCGGCCCCTACACTACCGAGGCCGGCGAAAAACGTTTAACATTAATCAAACTTTACTCAAAATCCTGCATATCGAACAAAAATCGAATCGGTATCCCAGGTACTTTCTCTTATGGCAAGAGCGGTGACGCAGTCGTGAATGTTCACCCAGCGCGTTGGCCTGAAGCAACAATTTCGTCTCAGATTTCACAATCGGAATTGAGACAGTAGTAGACGGGATGGAATAAGGGTCCTCGCATTACGAGTCGGATTGGCTCGTCTTTTTGCCGGATTAACTTGAGAAGGCTCTGACATTCCTGTCAGCCCACCTCGCTGTGATTCCTGTGGTGAGAGGACTAAAGCGGACGCTTGCGTGTGCCTTTGCTAGACGATAAAAGAGGGGACGAGGTTGTCGGACGGACGGGATTTTGGGCGCTCGCTTTTGGGAAGCGACTGCGCGGCGGCTGATCGGTCGCCTTTGTGAGCGGCCACCTGCCAGCGTGGGCGGCCAATTAGCTGATTGGCAGAGCGCTCGCGTTGCGTAAATTTCATCTATGTGAGAGCGGCCGGCTTACATAACGCGTCGCCACTTAATTAACGAGATGCATGCTTGGCCGGGTTATGCAACGCCCGCCACAACCTGCCCGTAACAGAGGTCTGATGGACAGTGCGCTACAGGCGGCCGCTTCGCTGTTGTGTAAGTCTCTCTGGGATCTGGTAGTCCGTTGATAACCTAGTCGACTGGGGATCCAGAGACTCCGACAGAAATCCAGGTTGCGGCTGCAATTATAGAAGGTCATAAATTTGTCTTTCACCAGAGGTCAATTTGTTTTTCCGCTCAGTTTAAATATAGATCACCTTAAGAGAACTCTGTTGAATGACATACTCTATTCAATACCTATTACATTCCAGTACTGACTTATGCACTAGAAACATGTACCCTGTCCAGAAGAGACAATAATACACTTCAAGACTACAATTTTTTGCGTACCAAGCTTCAGAGAACACGAAATGACAAAATACGCAATGAAATCAATAGTGTAGTGGCCGGTATAAACATCAGTGTGACAAAATCCTTACAGCGTTCTTACCTGAGGTGGTATGAACGTCTTCAAAGGATGGAGGAAGAAAGAAGAGCAAAGGCTTACCGTAATATGAACATCCAAGGGGAAACACGTGTGGGAAGAAATAAACACGTAGGCCAAATCAAGAAGGATATAGAAGACTTAGGGATTCATTGGAAGACTATTTGTGAACATCAACTATTCATGGACAGGAAGAAGTGGAGAGTGCTCGTGACCAGGACCTGGGAGACTGGAGCTGGAGAACGATGAGGATAAGATCACGTTTAGCCTGTAATATCACCAGGCTAGCTGTTGGAGGTGGACTGCGCTGCCAGTGTAAACGCATTAACCGGTCCCGTTACCCTAGTGGACTTTTTTCTCTAGTTTCTAAGATTTCCCGGGCTTTACATGTGACAGCATGTTACAAACCTAACGTAAGCAATCGTAAGCAAAGAAACGCTTATTCCCCTATGGCTTGTGCTAATTAATCATACAATATTAATTGCTCTTCGTCTCGGACCTGAAATTAAATTTACTTTCTGTCAGAAGTGAAACTGAAAAAAGGTCTTTTATGATGTTCTTGACTGTTTGTTTTTCTGGGTACAATTACTATATTTAGAATAATTGATAAAGCGTAATTTAAGCAAAATAATCAAATTTATTAAATATCATTACTTTTCATTACTACTTAGATAAAAAAAATCTGATAAATACTTCTTGTTGTTGATCAAAATAGTTAGTTGCTATTGTATCCTTTCTTCGTGTCTCCAAATCCTACTGTTGTTCTTTGTGCTCAAGGTAACCAACTCTTTTTCATTTGTTCCTCCGTTTGACGCGGCAGCGCTATCCGTCCTATCAACTTCTGTAAAGCTAAATTCGCTTATTACCTCGTAAACGCTAAAATTGTACAGACATATTTTAAATCGAACGCAACCCCGTTGCCTCACAACTTCCATTGTACGAGGTGTGGCTATAAAATAACGAGACTGATGCTTCTACTGAAGTATGACGCTTGCGCCAGAGGCTAATGACCGACAGCTGAGTAGCGTGAAGCCTGCTCTTCCGAATGCAACGTCTCCCATGTCTGTAAACTAATCAGTCTGGCCTTTGCCTTCATTTGTACAAGAGATTGCTAGGTATTTGGTTGTATGAAATCATCCCAGAGGTACTTCCTCAGCAGGGATCCATGGAACAAGATTGATAAATAAATAAATAATAAAAAATTACTCGAAGAATCTCTTTCCACTGTGTTTATTTTTCTTTCATGACATCAACTCCATCCAAAGATATTAAGTACAAATATAAACAGATTTTTCAGAGATTAAGCTCACACACTTCTCAGCACTACTGACTGAAAACTCTCTCTGCCTCTCTCTTCTCGCCATCTCTGAGCCCTTAAATAGACGTTTTAGAAACATCCAGAATAATTCGAAGAGTTCCGACCGTCGTTTCTCGAATTCTAACAATACTTTAACAATTAAATCCATACAAAAACAATCAGAATTAATACAAAATCATTCACAACCATCATGAAACACAAGGAAATTAAAATGAAAGATATTTAGGAGTATCTAAACACAAAATTATCTACATAAACCAGTCCAAACCTTTGCAAATTGTCCTCCAAACATTGTAGCTCAGAACAACACCTACAATTACAAACTTTTAATCAATGTTTCATGCATAATACTGTCCTTGAATATATTAAATAGTATTTACATACTTTCTCTCCATAAAACAATGCTCATTTACGCAAATTCACAATTAATTACACGGAAAATATACAAAACCTTAGTTAATCAACTCCCAGCTTACTATACGCAATTCTTGAAGTAACATTTCATTAAATCGGTTGGATATAAGAGCTGTTATAAGCTGTTGTTTTGTTTTGCCGGAAAAATGATAATTTAACAACGAATTGTAGTGGAATTTCACATGAAACTTGAAAAAAAAAAATGCTACTAAACTTATCTTTCATTACAAGAAGAGTATTGCAGTGAATTTTTGAGTGTTTCCAAGATGGCCCCGAAGAAGTTGAAGGCTTCCACGTCAAAAACGGATGAAAACATTGAAGAAGTAGATAATTTAATTCGATCTTACCATCGATTAACTAATCTTGAGGTTCTTGCTCACATCCGTGGAGAAAATAAAAAAAGACCCTAATTGTGGAAGAATAAGTCATGGGTTTTCCGTCAGCAGTGTCTGTGAAGACGTTTGTTGTGAAGTACAACATCCCAGTGTTAGACAGTCTACCTTATTCGCCTGACCTTGTACCGTGTGACTTTTGTCTGTTTTGCAACTTCAAATCTGCAGTAAAAGGAACAAGATTTAAGTCCGCTGAAGCTGTGATATAAAAAGCGCCACGCGTCATGAAGGAGCTCACAGTAGAAGACTTTCAGCAGTGTTTCGAACAATGGACAATTCGTACGGAACGTCGTAGTGATAGAGGTGATAATAACTGGGTAAGCATAAATTCAAAACAATTTTTTTTACAGTGATAATCTCATTACTTTATAGCCACACATTGTACGTAATAAACTTTTGAAAAGCTGATTTCAGAATAATTTTATATTTTTTCGCTGTCGTTATTTAAGAAATTTGGAGCATTAACTCTGCGGAATATTGTACAGTTTTTAAAATCAAGGAGAACCATATGGGTATTTTGGCGTTAACACGAAAATTACATATTCATTCCCAGGGTTTTCCACTAGAATAGAAGCTATTGCCAGATAAATTGCAGTACTCTCCAAGTCGATAGCACAGTGCTGTATCCTGTTCCGTTACTTTTGGATTATGATAAGTAATTGGACCGATACCCTGATACCATAATACGAAACCAAATGTGACGTCATTAAATCCCACAATTCAGTGTTATTGGGAGAACTTCTACTGGATGCAATTTCTGCTCTATACAGTAGATTCTATTTTTTTTTTTGATGTTCTTATAGTTATAACCTACTTATTTTTGAAGAATAATCCGTTTTCTAAACTGATGTTTGTGAAAGCAGTAATATCGTAGCAGAGAGAAGCGAATACAATGGAATATATATGTTAGCTTATCCACTGTATTAGAACAATGTTATAACGTGGAGAAGACAAAATTCTTGGAAGTCTCAACGGACTGGAAGAGGAACTCTTGTAAGCCCTGAGACTAAACGAAAGATGGTGTGGATGCTGTTCGACGATGCAACTAACGCGTTTGCTTCAGTGTGACTTCATATTTCACGGTTGCTGATTATTGCAACCGTTTATGGTGGCCATATACTGGGCACGAAAACAGGCGAAACACCTTACAGACCACAGAAGAAGAGGCATCAGTAACTTAAACATAGTGCTCATGTTCCGCTCAAAAGCTTTCATGGTGAGAATATAAACTAAAAAGTGTTTGAATTTAAGCGTCGAGTCTGTTCAGCTAAACTGAACAGTCCGTTGCGTTCATTCTTAGTATCGTGTGGAGCTAGACGTTTTCTACCGAGTAGTGACATTTACATACGGGAGGACGCTGGTTCGATTCCCGGTCTGCCCAACCAGACTTCGGTCTTGCGTGGTTTTCCAAAACCACTTTCGTCCCAGACCGTGGTTACTTTCCTTTTCGTGTCCACAGTCTTTTCCTGACTTTAATAATCTCGTCGTCTACTAATTGTAAAACGAACGTGGTGGGTCAGCGGTAACGCTCTGCCCTCGCATTCTAGAGGACGCGGGTTCGAATCTCCGTCCGGGCATCCAGATATGGGTTTTCCATGGTTTACCCCAATAACTCCAGGTGAATGCCGGGATGCTTCCTTCAAAAGACTATGACCGAATTCCTCCCTGTTCTTTGTCCCAAATCCCATCTCGCCTCTAAAGATTACGACATCGTAAAGCCATAGGTAAAAAAATCTAATTGTAAAACCATAACTAAAAGAATAGTAATGTTTCGTACTCTAATTTTTAACGCAACTAGAAGTTGCACAATTGTATGTGTTCTTCCAAGCGAAAGTCTGATATAATGATCTCATTTTGTCCTCTTTATCGCACTCGTTGTTCTGTTTACCCTCCCGTGATGGAGGATGCTGGATTCATATCGCAGCAGGGAGATTTGTAGCGGAGCGGTGGCGTTTAGCGTGTTTCTCGTGTGCGGGCGAGCCGCTTATTTGCGCTGTGCGCTCGCCGGTTGTTCTGTTTACTGTGGGCCGCTGTTTGGAGCCGTTGTTTGCGGCCTGCTCTGTGGTCTAAATACAGTGTGTGGCCGTCAGAAATGCAATCACGGCCCACGTCTAAGTGGCAGTCACATGCACATTAACTGCATCCTGACAACTGTGAAAGACCACTGCTGGAATATGGTGGTGTAGTTTGGGACCCACATTTTGGGTGTCAAATACAGGAGATGGAGGGAGTGCAGAGGAGGGTTACCTGATTTGTCTTTGGAAATTACCACAAAACACATTCGGTAACTAATATGATAAAGGATCCATTGGAGGATAGAAGGAGGGTGGAGACACTTATGGGAGTGTACAAGGCCTATACAGGTGATGAAACATGGAAAGATATTGGTGGGAAAACTAAGAGAGGTGCTTGGAAGGGTAAGGTTGACCATGACCACAAACTGGTACTTGATTTCAAGCGTAAGGGTGTGTGATAATTTTCCTTTATAGGAAAAGGTGTAAGGGATTATAATAAATTTCCAAGAGAAGTGATGAATAATTTACCGATAACATTGAAAGAATTTAAATTAAAAATTGGTTGAGCGTAAAAGTGGGTTGGAGGAGGAAAGGAGAAGGATGTATGGAGATTGCCACCGGAGCGGGCGCTCCATCGCAATTTTATCAATTACCAAGGCAGTCGATATGTATCTAATATTTTTTACGTGGATACGACTTACTTTCAAAGTCCGAGATGTTCTAGAAAACGGGGGAATCCGAACCACGGAACCACCTGGCGTAGCTCATTTGATCAGATAGAAATTCCTGCGCCAACCGGGAGTTGAACCTGTGACCATAGCAGTGAACTTATGGAAGCGAGCGCCTTAGCCTCTGTGCTACCAGACCGCTCTAATGATACATAAAAACCAGCGGCCGTTAATCACAGCTGGTTATTCTCTTTTTCTAATGAAAATGGCAAAATTATCTAAGGGGCATGTAGGCAACTATGCCATATCCATGTAATATATTCATGTGATTCTTCCCATAGCAGGATTATGCCTGTCTTCCTTTCTCTGTTTCGTCTGGAATTATCCCCACCAGTTCTTCACACCACTCCTCCTGCTGGCCTGTTCTGATTTCCAGAGCCACTTATGGTGCATTCTAGGTATGGGGTCTTGCTGTTTTGTTTCATAAGCGCCTCTATTTGCTGGTTTACACTATTATTATTATTTGCGGATAAGCCCATTAGGAACACGCAAAGTACTCAGAAGCGTTGGTTCACTTTCCTTTGCGCCTAATTTCCTTCATACGCTTGCTGTGTGCTTCTTTTCTCTCATCTGACCATGTTGTTCCAGGTCTTTTCTTAAATCTTTCCTCCAGGTCAACTTGCCACTTGTGAATTTTGTATTTAAATGTATCTCTGTTTTCGATATTTTTTGGAGCGATTCCAGCTAATTTGAGGTCTTTCTTAATTTCACCAATACGTTTTATTGTATCCGATATTGCTTTCCTTCGGTTTTCATAGAATTCAACTATTTGTTTTGTCAGACTGTTGTGGTTCAGTCTTTTGATGTGTCCGTAAATTTTTAGTTTGCGTTTTTTAATATGACTACGAATGTCTGCATATTGTAAGATTTCCTGATTACTTTTGAGTCTGTATTGGTCTCCTATGAGTTTTGGGCCCAAAATTTTCTTTCTAATTTTGCGTTCTTTTTTCCCAGTGGTTTCTATATCTTTTTTCCTGTTCAAAATAAGTGTTTCTAATCCTTAGAGACATTCTGGTTTAATAACTGTGTTGTAATGTCTCGGTATTGTGTGCTTGGAGATGCTTTTTTTATTGTAGATGTTTTGTGTTAGGCGATAAGCTGTTTCCATCCTTTGTCATCTAATTTCACTAGCTTTTGCTTTGGTTCCATTATCTTGGATTGTTTCGCCGAGATACTTGAAGTATGGGACTCTGATTTTTCCATACATTGTGTCCATGTATTTTGGAGTTGTTTTTTTTTAATTGCAGGTCATAAATTCTGTTTTCTCAAATTAAACCTGTAGACCCACTTTCTCCACTATTTCTTTCCAGAGTTCGATTTGTTTTTGGGCTATTGAGATGTCACGGGTTATGATTGTTAAGTCGTGTGCAAATGCTAGACAATCTATCTTTAATTTTCCTGTGCCTAATATAATTGGCTGGTCAATTCCAAGGATTGATTTTTGTTTCCACCATTCCTGTAACACTTTTTTCGAGGACGTAGGTGAACAGTGACGGAGAGAGTCCGTCTCCTTGTCTTACTCCTGTTTTAATAATGAAGTGTTCTGAAGTTTCTCCCAAGAATCTTATTTTGGACCTTGTATCCGTTAGTGTTTTATTTATTTAAATTAAAGCAAGAGTTTTGGGGTCTAAGCCTAATTCTTTCAATATTTGGAAAATGGCTCACGATCAACTCAATCATATGTTTTTTTTTTTTTTTTTTTTTTTTTTTTTTTAATCGACAAATGTGCAGACTAACCGGTTGCTACAAATTCATTGACGTTTGAGGATAAGTTTTAGGTTGAGAATTTGTTCTGTGCAAGATCTACCTGGCATACATCCTGTTTGATATTCTCCGATCCTTGGTTCTAGTTGTTGCTGAGCGTTTCCACTATATATTTTTTTTTCTATTTTTTACGTAACGCTTCGTCGACGTCGAGGTCATTAGAGACGGGAAAGTATTGGGAACAACGATCTGGAAGGAATTCGGCCATGGCCTTTTGAAGGAACCGTCCCCAGGCATTCGGCTGGAGTGATTTGAAGAAACCATGTGAAATTGAAATCTCATATATTTTCAGATCCCTCTTATTTACTAATTTTTTTTATTTAATGCTGTTTTGTCCAACCTGTCACCAATATTGCAAATTTAATCTTCGCTGCTTGTTTCTCATAAGACTGCCATAAAGTTGTAAAATTTTAATTACTATCCCCGGTTGTCTTGTTTCTGTTCATACACATCATGTGACATTTTTTCACTTTACTCTCTCTTTCTACGTCATACGTCGTATCACATATGAGGGAGTTATAACTTGTTCAGTGAGTCGTAACTATTTCTTGCGTTAACAGATTCTGATCTACAGAGAGCCGCTACTTTTGTTCTGTTTGTGGATATGTTGAGTTTCAATGCTCCAAACATACCTGTAATTTGTGGAAGGCTTTTTGTAATCCGTTTCCAGTATCTTCTATTCAAAGCAAGTAGTCAGAAAATAGCACAGACGTAAATCCAGTTTGCGAAGGTCTTCATCCGGAGCTGGATATTCCCCCTGCTTCTTAGGGATGATGCGGTCCAGCTATATGTGAAAGTGTACACGCCAGTATTTTCTTACTGAGAAATTTCGAGAAAACGTATGCAAATAGCATTTCCTGTGGTCTGATAGGCAGAAGTTATGCTTCTAACTGTGACAGCTGGTAAGGTCGTAGAGCCAAGGGAGCGTGCATAAACCACATAGTTCCACTTTGGTCTCCTGTGAAACCCACCCTCCCCCCCCCCCCCACGTAACCCTACGTGGCTTCTGCCTCTACCCCCCCCCCCTCCCTCCCCACGTAGCACGTAGTTTTCTCCCTTTTGATTCCAGAAGACATTTTGTACCGTTTTCTCTTGTCAGACTATTGTAAATTGCATATGGACATAATTCACTGAGGGAAATAAATATTCACATGCTGTTGTGTGTCCTGTTCCTCATTTTAAATGTGCAAAATGTTATGATAGGAAAGCTGTGTGGCCTGGCTCGGAACCCTCCGTCCCCACACGTAGCCACGTAGCCCAGCATAGCCTTCGAGCCAATTCCCCCCCCTCCCCGGACCGAACCACGTAGTTTGTTCACGCTCCCCAAGTTATAACGGCTGTCTTTATGTTTAAATCTATGCGACATCAGTTTGGCTACAAATCCACCCTGATGTCGATAATTACAAAATACGGAATTAGACATGTATCACATCACATCCCATGCTTTCGAAATGGTCCGTAACGAGATTCTGATGCAAAGTTCCAGGAGAAAGTATTTCAAATTTGTTCAGTCACTTTTTATACAAAGGTATGGCAGAAATGGTGTTAGTATCTATGAAGTATCCCGTAAACGAAACCAACCTACCGAGCGGGGAGGTGTAACGGTTAGCGTTCTCGCCTCGCATTCTGGAGGACGGCGGTTCGAATCCCCGTCCGGGCATCCAGATTTGGGTTTTCCATGGTTTCCCCAAATCACTCCACGCAAATGCCGAGATGCTTCCTTCAAAAGGCCATGGCCGAATTCCTTCCCATTCCTTGCCCCCATCCTTGCCGCCCATCCTTTCCCGTCTCTAAAGACCTCGATGTTAAAAAGAGACACAAAGCAGTTACAAAAAAAAAAAAAAAAAAAAAAAAAAAAAAAAAAAAAAAAAAAAAAAAACCTTTTCATCAAATGACTGGGGAAAAATACTTAATTTTCCTCAGTATAAAATAAATTGGCGGCCGCGTAGCTCAGTCGGTAGCGCCTCTGACTAAGGCCCAGACTACTGAGGTTCGATCCCCGACGAAGCCGAGATTTTTCCTCGAAGCTGAACGTGTGGAACGGCTCCCCAGGCCAACCCAGCCTGCCATCCAATGAGTACCGTGCGAGAAACTCCGCGGGAAGGTACAAGTAAAGAAAAAGGGTCAACCGTGTCGCTGACCACGGCACGGCCACTCCAGTGCCTACGGTCAGGAAATAGGAATGCGGAGCTCAACCTACGCTAATCCTACGGGAATACGGCTCGAAAGCTGTGGAAACCCGCTGCCTTTACCTATAAAGGAACGCTTCACGTGAAATGCAGCTTACAGTTTACATTTTGAGCTTCTCTACAGAATATAGTCTCACGTTTGTAAGTCAACATGAAGCGCCTTTTGCTCTACGAACAGAGGTTCCCTTGTGCCATGGAAGGTGATGTCTGATGAGTGGGTTCTAACTAACAGCGTGTCAGAGAATCGCATACGTCACACTTGAGTTTCTCCGCATCGCATACCCGGAGACTACTTTAGATTATATTGCCTATTAATAGTTTAAACCTCTTCTGGCAGATTAAAGCCATTTAAATTTAGTATTATTTATGAGTTCATATGCATAACCCTTCCTTATGTTCCACTTTCTTCACAGGCGGTAATTTATACATCTTTTATAAAGTTGTGGCAAATATTTAATGTGTGTCGCTTTAATCACAACCTCACTTACATTGCCGCTGCGGCTGTCAAGTGTCCCAGTGAAGGTAATACAAATTAATTTATACACAGACGGAAAAAAAAATCCCAACACCAAGAAAAAATTATTGTAGAGTAATGAAATTTGGACAATGCATTTGTCAAGTTAACATGTTTAATTGATTAAATTTTCAAGATCACAGGTTAATTTAAGCTCAAGAAAATGCATTTCAAATGTGAAATACTGTTAAATTAATAGCCGGTGTAACCTCCAGAATTTTGAATGCAAGCCTGCAAACGTGAATGCATTGTGTCATACAGGTTTCGAATGTCACTTTGTGGTATGGAGTTCCATGCTTGTTGTACTTGTGCTGTCAATACTGGGACGGTCAGTGCTGGCTGTGGATGATGCTGGAGTTGTCGTCCAATGATATCCCATACGTGTTCAATTGGAGACAGATCTGGTGATCTCGCAGGCCAAGGTAACATGTCGACACTCTGTAGAGCACGTTGCGAGACAACAGCGGTATGAGGGCGAGCGTTATCCAGTTGAAAAACTCCCCCTTGAATGCTGTTCATGAATGGCAGCACTACAGGTTGAATTACCAGACTGACGTACAAATTTGCAGTCAGTGTGTTTGGTATAACCACAAGAGTGCTCCTGCTGTCATAGGAAATTGCTCCCCAGACCATGACTCCAGGTGTAGGTCCAGTGTGTCTAGGCCGCAGACAGTTTGGTTGCAGGCGTTCCCCTGGCCTCCTTCTGACCAACACTCGGCCATCACTGGCACCAAGGCAGAACCTGCTTTCATCAGAAAACACAACAGATCTCCACTCCGTCCTCCAATGAGCTCTGGCTTGACACCACTGGAGTCGCAAACGGCGATGGCTTGTAGTCAGTGGAATGCACGCTACAGGGCGCCTGGCTCGGAGCTGTCCTTGAAGTAACCGATTTCTAACAGTTCGTTGTGTCACTGTGGTACCAACTGCAGCTCGAATTTCTGTAGTGCTGCCATTCATGAACAGCATTCAAGGGGGAGTTTTTCAACAGGATAACGCTCGCCCTCATACCGCTGTTGTCTCGCAACGTGCTCTACAGAGTGTCGACATGTTACCTTGGCCTGCGAGATCACCAGATCTGTCTCCAATTGAACACGTATGGGATATCATTGGACGACAACTCCAGCATCATCCACAGCCAGCACTGACCGTCCCAGTATTGACAGCACAAGTACAACAAGCATGGAACTCCATACCACAAAGTGACATTCGAAACCTGTATGACACAATGCATTCACGTTTGCAGGCTTGCATTCAAAATTCTGGAGGTTACACCGGCTATTAATTTAACAGTATTTCACATTTGAAATGCATTTTCTTGAGCTTAAATTAACCTGTGATCTTGAAAATTTAATCAATTAAACATGTTAACTTGACAAATGCATTGTCCAAATTTCATTACTCTACAATAATTTTTTCTTGGTGTTGGGATTTTTTTTTCCGTCTGTGTATTATTTGTGGTTTCTGGACACAGGTTCATTACACCAGCTCTCATACAACGTATTACAAATGCTTAACACATTTTACATATCTTTCATATTTTATATTTTAAATATTACATATTACATATTACATACAGTATCTATTTTACATGTTTTACATATTATGTATTTTAAACATGGATTTTTTTTGTCTGTGTTTTTGTATATCATGTCCATTTACTTATATTATTTTTCTCTGGATGTTAATTTGAAGCTTACCAGAGCTCTGTCTTTTGTCTGTTTCAGGTGAGTGCTTCGCTTCTTACTCTGTCTTTGTTGACTGCGGACTAGTCTGCAGGTTAGTGTCTTCCAGAGTGCAGTATTCTAACCAGTAAGTGTGTACTAAAGTATACAATGAAAGACTTACCAATTGGTTTGTTTCAGTTACAAAAGAAACTCGATGTTGTCGACGCTGTTCAGCAATCGTTTTCTAATATTTTTTATCAATGGTGGAAATTTTTACACTTACCTAATTTCTTTTAAAAGCCATTACAGTAAAGAGAAATAGCAGAAATAAATTATTCTTACATTTAATTATTAATAATAACTATCATCAGTAAACAAAAATCTAGCCGATTTGAAAAACAGCACTATGAATCCCGTTCTCAAAAATTTTACGAAACTCTAATATCGATAAATTGAATTAATTGGTCTATTCAGCCGCTGTTTACAGTCCACATCTTATTATGCTAACATCTCTTTTTTTTTTATTATATTTTTTATCATGATTCATGTATAAATATATTTCGAAATTACCACCAGTCTTTAGTGTAGAAGTATTCGCCGAATCTAATGAAATTAACAATCGAATTTACAACGTATAAATATTGTATAGTTACGAATTTATAATTTTTAAGCCAACAATATTGTCTGATTATTTGCAAGCGTAAATCTATCAAAATTTGGCACCCTTTGATGTGATTACGAAGAAATTGATTAAGTCAGGTGAGATTCCAGGTGGCAATACGATAGATACTTTGCCAAGAGTCATTTTCATATCTTCTCATATTGCAGTTTTACCGTCCTATGTCACCGCACATTTTGTTCACTTCAGCTTGCGTATCGCCGTCGCCATCGGTACTCAGCCAGCTCGTCTGTAGAATATTAGAAGACTCATCAGACCTGTCGACAGCTGTTGCCCTAACTCTGTAATTGCCCGACAGCGTCTCTGTAATTCGCTGACTCGTTTACCGCTCCGTCTAGTACACAGAATCTTTGACAAGCTGTTAAGGGCGCCACACGTACGGGGAATCCTGAGGGTTTGGACGGAATGGTCCCGGCCTTGAGCGATTCCGGAATGTGTATGGGCACTTCCTTGAGGCCGTCGCCGCACCCGGCACCTGCTCATGCCTCACCGAAAAACAATTCTTATTTCCTCCAAGGCTCGACGGAAGGTGAGAACCTCAGCGTGTGTGTCTTGCGTTCATTCGTCCTTGAGGATTTCGGGTGAGTGCTTGTATGTGTTGCGATTTTGTTTCTCTGTTTTGTTTGTACTGTTCGGTTTTGAGATGTTCCCTGTAAGGATGTGTTTATTAAAATGTATGAAACCGAGCCCTGTCTATGGGAAGTGAAGTGTAAGGGGTAGCACGATAGAAATAAACGAGAAGCTGCCTACGCCAAGCTGGCGGGAAACAGCAGCAGCACAGCCGCAGAACGACTCCAGTTCACATGAACTATCCCCGACAGCAAGTAGTTCTACGCGTACCAGAAAAAGATAAAACATTAAACCGTCAGGAAATGAATTTTTGCGAAGTGATGTGTTGATGTCAACATGCATTGCGGTTAAAGAACTTAAAAAAGAAGATCGCTTTGATGTTGTTGGTAAAACCATTGCCATAAAATTACCTGCCCTTCCGACCAATCAAATGCTAATAGCAGAAAAAATCATCAATGACACTCTGTTTCAAGCTAAAATGGACTGTTTAAGAATGCCTTACAATTAGCTTCTTCCGGTCGGTACAACTCTGCAAGAAGTAGTGCTGGTTTCTTTTTTTTAGGAACCTCATCGAATAGACCCAGCCCACAGCCATTACGACCTGAATTTTCTCACCATTCACAGCAACACCAACAAGATTATTATTGTTGAAACCTTGAGGACTTCATAGCTACTTCCCTTAGGCAACAACCGCAGTGTAGTGGTGAGTCTTTCATGGCGGGAAATTGCTTCCCGCATAACCGTAGCTTTCTTCGTAATATATGGAGTGATTACCGATTACAGATGTAAATTGGTTTCTTCGTCCATTCTCGAATAATTATGAAAGTCTTTGGAATAACACTACAATTACGAAAGAAGATTTGTACGAGAGTATTTTCTCCTTTTGAGCATCCACTCATGGATCATACACTTTTTCTGATCCGCTTTTTTCCGCGAGTTTTAGCGCTATTTGCCGCGATTAACAAACTAATAGCAGGCAACGCATGATCATCATCGTATGTTGCGATCGTGGAGCCAACACTGGGACAGAGAAAGCCTTGAGGATTTCATGTCCCGCGTGTGTGCAGGGCGACATTGGTGAAAACCTTGAGACCCGGCCTTCACATACTATGTGTGAGTACCAAACTGTTCGTATGCTTTCTCTTCGCTCCCCCGCGGCCAAACACCGCTATCTCTAACTGAAATTGTCCTTTCTTTTCTCACGCATTGACCCGCCTATCTGTTGGCGAGCTCAACATGTCTACGCACTGATTAAAGTTTTTTTACCCGAAAAATGTCCCCCGAGATAATCTTCTTCTTCTTCCTATCCAGTGTTTAGCCTGGCGACCGGTTGCGGTCTCAATCCATCTTCTTGGTGGTCTTCCTACAGCTCTCCTGCCTCTGGGATGGCAAATGAGGAGTTTGCGTGGGATCCGGTCCGTCTTCATCTTTTGTACATGGCCTGTGCAAGATGTCCTGTAGGTTTCCACATTTTGGAGAACTGGTTTGACTTTGAGTTCTTTAAGGATTTCATCAGATTTCTTTCTGTCTCGTAACGTGCAGCCAACTGTTCTCCTCATGAATCGCATCTCAGCCGCCATTAGCCTCCGCTCATCGCCTTTGCGGAGTGTCCAGGCCTCACTGCCGTACAGTAGGACAGGTTTAGCCAGGATTTTATATAGCCTCATTCTTGTGTGAGATGGTCTGAAGGTGCTGTTTATTATTCCTGTAAATTTCATGAAGTTTGGGATTTTTTTTTGTTGCATATCGATTTCTAGGTTGTAGCCGAGGATGTAACCGAGGTATTTAAATTTTGCTGCTTGTTCTATGGGTGTGTTTTCTATTAAAATTATGGTTCTTTTGTAATTTTTTTCCGACGAAGGCCAAAACTTTGGTTTAGGAAAATCTCCATGCTGTACTCTTTTTCTGTCTTATGGAGAAGAATAAAATAATCATCTCATAAACTATTTCAGTGTCGCAACTCAACAACGAGCCGTAAAATAGTATACCAGGAACTTCCAACTTCGGCACAAAAAATATGTTAACTAAGAAAGGTGACCTTTTTTTTCAATTATTTTGCAGAGTGTGATGAGGGGGTTTAGCAGAGAAGTGAAAGAATTTGGTTACGAAACTTCGGTCAGACCATTGTTTGAATGTTGTGGTGTAGTATGGGACCCACATTTTGAATATCAAATACAGAAGTTGGAGGGGGTTCAAAGAAGAACTGCTAGATTTGTTTCTGGAAATTACCGCAAAACACAATCAGTAATTGATATGATAAAAGAGCTGGAACGGAATTCATTGGAAGCCAGGAGGAGGGTGAAGAGAGTCATGGGAGTGTACAAGGTGTATGTATATTGGTGATGAGACGTAGAAAGATATTGGTGTAAGAATTAAGAGTGAAGCATGGAAGGGAAAAAGATGACCATGACTATAATCTGGCACTCTTGGGATAACTTTCCTTCGTAAGTGAAGACTGGAATAAATTACTAAGGGAAGTTATGAGTAATTTATCAAACTCTGAAAGGATTTAAAAATAAAGTTCAGAGAGGGAAGAAGTAAGCCTGTGCAATAAAGGGTATGAATATAAATTGCCACCGGAGCGTGTTGTACTGAATTGGTATAACTTTAAGCATGTTCAGTTACTTCCTCATGCCCTTGAGGCAGGTAACATAATTCCTTTTAGATGCAGCATATTTCAAGGCTATCAGACGCCCATTCCGTGTGGTAGCCTTCTCCCACTCTGCCTCCTGTAAGGTAATTACTAAGGTGTAATGAGTCAATGAAGGGCTAGCTACTTGATGGACACGTGACGGACAGCCAGTGGTAACTAGCTCACCCCCTCTCCTGGTCCACAACTACCGAGCGCACTTCTAACCTGCAGTTCAGAAAGTTCGTTCTCCGCCATGATTGAAGAAACATCCAGACTTCAGGTATGAATAATAGGTACTGGCTAAATGCATTCTATTATCATCTGCCGGCTGGGAAAGATACTTCAAGTGACTGGATTTTCATTCGTTATCTTATTGAAGCGAATCAGAGTGGTGTGAGAGGAGATTTTCCCGACGTATCGATGCAACAAAATCTTCTCGGGTGTCCCGCCGGATGGTGGTGCAAAAACACTACGTTTCGACAGCTGACTCTGGCCTCCTACCAAGCCAGTCGAGGCAGAGACAGTCAGCTGAGAACAACTGCCAGATACCTGATGACGACAGCAGAGTCAGTTGTCGAGACTTAGTGTTTTTACACCACCATCCGGCGGAATACCCGAGAAGATTTTGTAGAATCAGAGTTATTTTCACGATTTTCAGATGTTAGTCTATGTACCCCCGTTCCAGTGAACTTATTAAAGGTGCTTAATCGTCACTCTGCTATTTCATTTGCTGATACTGCTCACTTACTACCATAAGTGAAGTAGGAATGTGGTATCTTCGATCTAATATCTCAGATAAAACGAATCTGGGAGTGATCGATCGAAGCGAGCCCTGGTTTTGCACCGGCTTCCCGCTCGGGTCTCTACCGTTTGATTAATCGCAATTAAATGAAATATATCAATTAATTTTAACACGTATTTTATTGGCTAAACCGACTGTTGTGGACACTGCATCATGTCAGTGGTGCGTATTAGCGCCGGAGTGAGGGGAGATTATCACGCGGAAGTGGGTGTCGCAATAGCCCGCTAGGTGGCTCTGCCAGCAGCCCGCTCGCTTTAATTAAAGGACAACTTGTCCGCTGGGGGTCTGTCTGCCGGACTGCCGCGCCGACGTAATTCCAGAACTTTAGGTGGCGCGACACGTGTTTCACCTGAGCTGCAAACTGGATTTCCCAGAACACCGCAACTGCTGCTTCAGCCCTCTGACGTATACGCGAAACTCTGCTAAAATATACAGTAGTTCTTTACGACAGTGGAGTCTATGTATAAGCTGTTTGAGATATTATCTATCCTGTCTCACGTACTCTTCTAATCATGCTAGAAGCAAGGGAACACTGACCAAATAAATTTACACCTGTTTCAGGTATTTGACGTTGAGAAAATGATTATATATGAACACTTCTGTTTGAATAGTGATTCATTTAGTGATGAATGCAGATATTTTATGTAATGCAGTGTTTGAATTTTTTTTTAACTTTTTTTTTCTTATTGCTTTACGCCTCGTTGACGGCTAAGGTCATTAGAGGCGGGATGGGACTGGGGACAAGGAACGGAAGGAATCCGGCCATGGCCTTTTGAAGGAAGAATCCCGGCATTCGCCTAGAGTGATTTGGGGAAACCATGGAAAACCCAAATCTGGATGCCCGGACGGGGATTCGAACCCGCGTCCCCCCGAATGCGAGGCCACAGTGTTTGTAGTTCGCAGTACAATAATGCAGTTTTTAACACGAACGATCACTCTTTCCGTTCATGCAATCAGACTACATTCATTTCATTCGCGCTTTTCCATATCAAAAACTATTCATTAAAAAAAGTCATGAATCACAACATCAGACACCGCTTCGAAATTGTATTAAATATAACTTCACATTATCCAATCAGTACGTAGTTGAGACAAATAGGCTGGCAATATTCCCATCATTACCACAGTCGCCTTTGAACAATTGTTTCATTATTCATGGAAAAATACAGCTGAATTTTTCTTATGGCTTTATTCCTCGTCGACGTCGAGGTAATAAGAGACGGTAGAGGACTGGGATCAAGGAACGGGAAGGAATTCGGCCATGGATTTTCGAAGGAACCGTCACGGCATTCACCTGGAATGATTTCGGGAACCTATGGAAAACCGGAGGGCAAATCGAATCCACGTCATCCCGAATGCGAGGCCAAAGCGACGCTCGGTTCTTAATGAAGAGAAAAGTTGAACATAAATCTCTATTCTCCGACAATCTCTTATTTTTCACTTCTTTCGTCCGTGATATGATGCCATATTTTGAATAAAATTGGTACTTTTTATCATACCTTGACTTCGCTCTAGGTGAATTCGGTCATTCTTCATGATAGCGATAACACGTGACTTTTTATCCTCATAGATTCTTTATCCTACGTGGGTGACGTCCCAGTATCTGGTAGAGACCGTTTTCCGACGTTTGACTGAGCCGCCTAATGTTGGTGCTCACTCCAATTAGCGTGTTCTCTGCGCTGTCACAGAATTGAGTTTGCACGGCGCACAGTGGCTGCGCTACCGACGACTCCGCTCGAGTTGTCCGCGTCCTTTCCTCCCTCATAATTGGCTTAGCAGCCACTAGAGGGGGCGGCTGCAGGCTACCCTCCCGGGGTGTGCCAGACGAAGACTGCTTTCACCCAGAATCCAACCCACAGCACGTCATGTACTTTAATCTGATCTGTTGCTCTATAAAACAATTAGTGAAGTCTGGTGAGATTTGATTCATTTGAAAATATAAAACAGACTAGCAGTAAACCGCGACTTCGTACGCGTGGACGTCGAGTTACTTTCAGCTTGTCTTCTCTCTACAGTATGAGCATCAGATTCTTGGATTGTTCGTGCTGTGTTAGAGCTACGCCCTAGGTCTGAATTACGCCTGCGAGACATATCAAAAAGAGGAAGAAATGTATTGTTTCCAAAAATCTTTAGGTTAACACAAAATATTACTTTAGTGCAGCGCAAATATATATTTATACTATTTAATAAGCTGTGTCTGCACCTTAAATTTATTAACAGATCACACACAAACTGACTGCGATATAAAAGAAGCCTGAGTGACCAATATAACATTAAAGAGACCTACACACGCTATCCATCTGTCAGTCACTGTTCGGTTAGATTTCAAAATTTCATGACAAAATATTTTATTTATGCCTAAAAAAGGATCATATTTCCTTCCTAATGATACATAGTAGGCCCTATATCCTTCTCAAATTTCATCCATATATGTTTAGCCGTTTAGTAGTGAAAACGTAACAATCACACAGAGAGAGACCTTCGCATTTATAATATCAGTGTTTATAAATAGTTATTGGTATGTCTTTGCAGATCGGGCAATACGATTCCCGCCTCTACACAGAACTTGTTAGGAACTACTCGATAAGAAGAAAAAATTTTCCCAAGTGCGTCTTAGGTGGTGTGAATATAATTGTAACGTCAACAAGTGTACGGTGCACTATATACCACATTTGATTCGCTGACGCAAAATAACACACACCTTTAAGGTATTTCTGCTTGCCAAATATCTCATTATTATGGTTAATTCCGATTTATGCCACTGAAGCTTGATTTTCAGCTTCTACTGTAACTGGCACCAGCCAGTGTGGTTGTGCGCGTTAAGGCTGGATACAGCGGGACCCGGTTCGATTCCTGGTCCCCGCGTACCAGCCGTCCCGATTACGGCATTTAGGCGACTTTCACAGTCATCAAGGCGAATGTTGGGACGGTCCCTAGTTTCCGCCACATAAACTACAAATGTCACAAACAAAAATATACGTTATCACACACAAAACATAGTTACAAGTTTCACAGATAGCTGACAACACAACATCCCTCCAACACTTGTGCATAGTAACGGGATACTATCAAATTGATACAAGTGCATGGTATGACTCGCCTTCTGGAAGAGAGCTTGCAGAGTAGGGATGAAACTGAGTCCAGCACAAGGATGTGCAGTATTAACGCATGAACTCATACCTCCGCTTCCGCATCCGCAACTTTTATTGCGGAAGTATAACGGAGGTTTTGTTTACATTGCAATATACATATCTTTTTTCTCTATCTCTCTGTGTCTCTTTGTACAAGATTGGGCCCATCATCGTTTAACTAACAACAATGTGGCTGTTTATTTATTACAACCGCACAGTAAAAGTAGTAATGAACTGAACGGTGCTATTACCTAAAAGAAGAATTTACAAATAAAGCGGCCTATTCATGGTCCAACTTGTAGGAGCTCCATATAAAGTTACTGTACCCATTGATGCTACTAGAAGGGATCCAACAAGATGCTTCAAGCAATCGATTGTATACAAGTCACTAGTACGTCCTCACTTAGAGTATTGTTGTTCTGTATGGGGTCCTCATCAAAAGGGGTTAATGGAGGCTTTAGAGAAGGTCCAAAGAAGAGCCGTCCGATTCGTGACAGGTATATATAGTTGGAGGGAAAGCGTAAGTGCGATGTTGAACGAGTTAGGTTGGGAAGTCCTGGAACACCGAAGGCGTTGCTCTCGACGGAAGCTAATTGAAAAATTCAAGACAGACGTATTTCGGAATGACAGCCAGCAAATATTGCTACCAGCAAGATTCATATCTCGAAATGACCGCGAAAATAAGATAAGAGAAATCAGGGCCAGAACCGATTCATTTCTGTACTCATTTCTCCCACGAGCGATTAGGGAATGGAATAGAAAGGATTTACCGGGCGAGTAAACTTAAAATCCGACAGGAGTAGCTTTCGATAAAGCACTCCAGCCATCCTGATCTGGGTTTTCCATGGTTTTCCCAGATCACTCAACGCGAATGCGGGGATGGTTCCTCACAATAGCCCATGGGCGCCTCCTGCCATTTCCCTTATAACCCTTCCAAACCATAACCCTTTTTGATAGGTGCAATGCACCCTCCGCCACACACTTTTAGTGAATCGCGGAGTAATAATAATAATAATAATAATCCTTTCTAATTGTACTTTCTCGCGGCACACCAGTGTCCTTATCGCACACTCGTAGGGTGTTTCCTCAAATCACGATCCAACGGACGGCAGGAACCCGTGTTGTTTGTCTGGCAGTCCAACAACCTGAAACATCCAACATGTCCTGCATGCCCCTTCCACGGTCCGACAAGAGTCTAATCGGATCATCATACGTCCTGCAAGTTGCACTGTGGATGGGCCGCTAGAGCGGTGGAAAGGCGGGTGGTGGGCACGGGGATGTGCGGTGGCATTGCCTTGAACTTGTCGCTCGAATTAGTCCAGCAGCGAACTCCGCAAAGTTCATATGACAAAGACTATTTTCTTGACGCGTGCGTAGTTATGAAAATAGTTTAATTCACTTGTGAAATCATCCAACGTTTTTTGTTGTTGAAAAATCAGGCAAAAAATATATCAATATGGCAGTATTAAATGGAAATAGACTTTGCTTAGGCTATACGTAGAATTTGTGATATAAATATACTTATTTTGATTTTAAGTTTATTTTTGATAAAATATTAAAATCTAGATAATAATAAATTTATTTTTCCACCTCCGCATTCGCTTCCGCAAAACATCCGCATCCGTCGACGTCAGGTACTGAACATTCACAAAGACGACCTGATTTACAAGCTTAATGGAGTGCTGTCATCTGAAAACCTACCTCAGGTTAAAACACTAATGACTGTACATTAGGGTGGAGTGATTTTTTGTTTTTTCTTAATCATTTTGGAATACCTGTAAAAACTTGCTCTTCTAACTCACAAATGTACACACAAAATTTTATTTAACACTTAATATATATTCATTAATATTAGAGAAATTCGCGAAAATTGGTAAAGACATGCATTCGTCTTATTTCCGCTAAATTATATTCTAAACGTTGCCCTGTTCATTTATGGAACACAAATTTAACCTTGAGCCGTGTTTGTCGATGCAGGGTACGCGGGGAGGTTATTTCACTACTCTCATCAAACGTTGTTTGGACGCCATTTAGCGAACACACGCGCGCGGATTATTATTATTTTATTTGTGAGACGCTTCGGTTTTAACGGCTGAGATCAAGAAATACAACTCATGTAAGTAGTATTTATAGTTTAATGTTGACAGTTAATGTAATCCAGATCGAAATAAATTACTTTCGATTTGAATTTATACCTATTATTTTTATTCTTTACAGTAAAAAATGTCTCAAGTCAAAACTCGACAAACGACGTCTTGTCCCGTGTTTGCTTTGCCAGAGAAGTTACCTTTATCTCAATTGCCTACTTATAATGAGGTTATGAAATATTATCTATTCATTAAATATGAATTAAAGACAGACAAAACAACAAAGGAGCCGACGGTCCATGACATATCCGAAATATTGGCTCAAGAAGTATTAAATATTTGGCAAAAAGCTTCGCTGCCAACAGTAAGCCGTAAGAGAGTACTACAACTAATTCGTGCCTACCACGACAAATATAGAAGTTTAATGAAACCTTATCATGGCCGTCAAACCAACATAAACTATCAACAGAAAATTAATACATTTACAGCTGAGTCTCAT
The DNA here is from genome assembly GCA_031002005.1 of Vandiemenella viatica. Lineage (NCBI taxonomy): Eukaryota > Metazoa > Arthropoda > Insecta > Orthoptera > Morabidae > Vandiemenella > Vandiemenella viatica. The sequence goes on from JARYHS010011408.1 coordinate 188,012,047, forward strand.
AGATTATTTGATATTTGCAGTTGCAAATGCAAACTTATCTAAATCGGTGAAACTCAGCGAAATCTGTTGTTGGTTGCGATGGAACTGTAGTTAACACAGTCTTTAAAGGTGGTGTCATTCGCTTGATGGAAGAAAAACTTAAAAAACCATTACAGTGGTTTGTCTGTCAGTTACATTCGAATGAATTACTACTGCGACACCTGTTATTGCATTTGGATGGAAAAACTACAGGGCCTAAGTGCTTTTCAGGTCCTATTGCATCCGAATCACAAAAATGTGAACCTATGCCAATAGTAGAATTCACTGCCATTCCGACAACATTACCTGTAATTACTAGTAATGATTTGAGTACGGATCAAAAATATCTAAACGATATAATGACGGCTATAAGCGCTGGTTATTTTTCTTCCGATTTAGCCAATATAAAACCTGGGCCTCTCAACCATTCTAGATGGCTTACGACAGCAAATCGAATTTTAAGATTATATGCTACTAAGACAGATCCAGAAGAAAAACTGGTGATATTAGCAACATACGTGATGAAGGTTTATGGTCCAATGTGGTTCACAATAAAATGTAATCCCTCGTGTATAAATTGAGCCAAGCACCTGTGGCAAACTATTAGACTGAGTCGCTATTTGAATACGGATTTGAAGAAGATAGTTGACAAAGTAATCAAACGTAATGGATATTTCGGTCATCCAGAGAATGTTCTAGTCGCCATGCTCGGAGATGACATAGAAAGCATACGTGAGCTAGCATATCAACATATCTCCAAAGCAAGATCAGAAAATGCTCCAGGACTTCGAAGTTTAAAGTGCCTGCTTTAAATTTCCACGCCGAAGATTATACGAAAATTATTACGTGGGCAAGACTTTGAAATAACTGAACCACCGCTGACTTCCAATTTAACGGATTAAGTCTTGAAATCGATTATCAAGAGTGGTTTGGGTACAATTCAAAATATAAAATATTATACATGCCACACACAAGCCGTAGAGCGCTGCATCAAATTAGTGACAGAAGCTTCAAGTGCTGTTTGCGGAGAACATAAGCGAGACGGTTTCATTAGGGCAAGACTGCTTTCACGTCAGAAAATGCCAAATTTCGATACAAAAAAGCAGTTTCATGTATAACTAAAATTACACATTTTTATCTTGTTTCTTTTAATAAATAAATTGTTCGAAATAAGTTACGGCTCTTTTAGTTATAGTATTCCCAAGTAATTATAAATATATACAGTTATGATAGCCCTGAAATTCAGGAAAATACATTCATTGAACAATCTGATAGTGAGATAACGAAATGTAAAAAGTAGTTATATTTACTGATTTTCAATTGTGTTGGGGCACCTCAAAACATTGGAATAGATTAACAAGATTTCGTATGTTCGATTTTCTCATTCAAAGGCAACTTTATATCGCTATGCCGTTGAAAAAAAAAAAAAATATTTTTTACTTATATAATCACTCCACCCTACTGTACATGGCACTTTTTGAGTTTTATCCAAGTTTGGTTCGATTCTTTCGCGCGAGCAGCGTCCATTTGCAACAGGCTCCTCGTGTTTCGCGTATCAAATTTTGTCTCGGCACTTTCTGCAGTGGAAAAACAGCGCATAAATTTAACTCAGTGAGGAAGGTTTAGCTGGAAAGGCAGACGGACCGATTCTCTCTCACTTGAATTACGTCCACGGAAGGGATCGGATCTACGCTTACCTTGGGGCGCTACTACCATTATCGACTTTAGTCTCGCAGTTCGACTTCACTAGTCCGGGGACACTTTAAGGGGTCTTAATATCCTCTTCGAATAAAGCAGTAATAAAATCCATAACTCACCTCAGAGCAGTCAATAAAAGAAGAGATTTAGCTCAAGTCGTAAAGATTTAGTTAGACGTCACATCGGCCTTCTTAAACCGAGGGTCAGAAGCCAGATAAAGTTGTCCTTCACATAAACACCATTTCGATTCTAGTGTCTTTCGCGGGATGTATCAACCCGCTCGCAAAGACACGTGACAGTGCGATAAATTATTTCAGCCTTGACTTCCTTACATACAAATAAAAAGTTTTACTTTGCCTTATGCCTCTTCCCAACTACTCATCCTCCCACTTGTGGCTCTTTGTGCGAGAGCAGAATGATATGTAGATAGGAAACCTGATGCCTGTGAGCTGTAGGATGTGTCAGTAATACACTAGCTGGTTATGTGCAAGTATGTACATTTATTCAGTAATGTACATCATAACCATTTCCCATTATTACGACCATAACCCCCGCTTCAACAAGTTTAGTCTTGCCTTGCAACTAATGTCAGAGGGCTAGCATACGTCCTTAGCTCTCCATTAGTTTAAACCATCCCCAACTAGCTGTCGACGGATGTGCAGGTTCGTTACCACCCGTCGTTATTGTCTCGCCGTGATGTATACTGCACCACCTTTCCTGCTGCAGCCACCCATTTTCGCCGTTCCAGCCAATCGGCGCCGCCGGCGACCCGGTTCGACCAGTTTAACCCTTTATACCAAGTTCGACCCAGTTCGAACCGTTCGACCAAGTTCGACCTGTTCGAAAATGCTCGACCTGTTCGAACAAGTTCGACCTGTTCGAACAAGCTCGACCAGTTCGACCTGTTCGACCAGTTCGACCTATTCGGCCAGTTCGACCAGTTCGACCAGTTCGACTAGTTCGACCTGTTCGACCAGTTCGACCCATTTCGAACCGTTGGAACAAGTTGGACCTGTTTGAACAAGCTCGACCTGTTGGAACAAGTTCGACCTGTTGGAACAAGTTCGACCTGTTCGACCAGTTCGATCAGTTCCACCAGTTCGACCTGTTCGACCAGTTCTACCAGTTTGACCAGTTCGACCTGTTCGACCTGTTCGACCAGTTCGACCTGTTCGACCTGTTCGACCAGTTCGACCTGTTCGACCAGTTCGACCTGATCGACCAGTTCGACCAGTTCAACCAGTTTGACCTGTTCAACCCGTTCCACCCAGTTCATCCCGGACGACCTAGCTCCACCCGTTCAAAGAAAATCGACCCCCGCTGTTCTGTAAACCTGGGTTGTTTTCATCTTCACTTTTTTTTTTTTTTGCTGTCGTCAGTCTTTAGACTGGTTTGATGCAATCCTCCATCCCTTTCTATCCTGTGCTAACCTTTTCATTTCTACATACCCCTTACAACCCACGTCCTCATATATCTGCTTCATATATTCTAATCTCTGTCTACCTCTACAGTTCTTACCTTCGACTGTTCCCTCCACTAACAAATTAACCAATCCAGCATGTCTCAAAATATGACCTACCAGCCTGTCTCTTCTTTCTGTAAGCTTGTTCCATAAACTTCTTTTCTCACCCATCATTTCCAAAACTCGTTCATTTCTTACTTTGTCTGTCCACCTAATTTTTTAGCATTCTTCTGTAGCACCACATTTCAAATGCTTCAAGTTTCTTTCTTTCCGGTATTCCTAAAGTCCATGTTTCGCTACCGTAAAGTGCTGTGCTCCACACATAGAGTTTTAAAAGCTTCTTTCTAATTCCTAGATCAATATTTGAAACTAAAAGGTTTCTCTTTTTCATGAAGGCTCTTTTAGCTAGTGCTATTCTGCTTTTAACATCCTTCCTACTTCGGCCATCGGTTGTAATTTTGCTTCCCAAGTAACAGAACTCATTCACTTCTCCTATAGCATCCGATCCTATTTTTATATTTAATCTGCTATTATTGGTATCATTTCTGCTACATTTCATCACTTTTGTCTTTGATTTATATTCAGTCCAAAATCTTCCTTCAGTATTTTGTTCATGCTATTCAATAACTTCTCAATATCCTCAGCCCTCTCTGCTAACAAGACAATGTCATCAGCAAATCGTAGCATACTGATTTTTTCTCCCTGAAACCTTATGCCGCATGGAAATTTTTCTTTGACTTTCTTCATTGCTTCTTCTACATACAAGTTGAATATTAACGGGGATAGACTACAACCTAGAGGTGGGCGCCGCTTACCAAAATCTCGGCGGCGGCGCGCCGAACATTTTCAACCGGCGGCGGCGTAGCGCCGGCGGCGTGACTATTTTGTATATGATACTAGACGACCCGTGCGAAAATTTCGCTAGTAAAATACGATGAATAGTGAGGTTGAATGCTTGTAGTATAATGAAAAGTAGAATTGCACTTATGTAGCAAATATTTATTTGTTTAGTGTAATAGGTACGCATCAAAACATATTACGAAACAGTTAGGAAAATTTAAAACACACTGTACGTATGACAAACTGTCACTGACCTTAACAGAATGCAACCAACCTGAAAAAAATGCACACAGCATATCAACAACTCTATGATATGTGTTGCTATGCGAATAAAATATTTACATTGAAATTGTATAGCAAAATAAAAATGTTTCCGTAACAGAAAAAAATCCGGAAAGCTACTTATTGTATATAAAAAAAGAAAAGTTTATTGACATATCTGTGATATCTGCTGTTGCAATATAGGGACTTGGCTCTGAGCTGTCTCATACAGGCGACCACTTTAAGCAACAAATTCCCAAAAATTCTTTCTTAATTTATGATTTTATCTAATTTGACACCTTAAACTTTAAAACAATATGTCATTTATCGATTTTAGTTAGATATCGAAGGAGATAAATGGCTCGTAATTTATTAAAAAAGTTGTAGAAATAAGATTGATACTTTTGCCCTTTAAGGGTCGAATTCCAAAAAATTAATGAAATATGGTGTGGCCAAAGCGGACAGCTAGGTATTTAAAATGATACCTCATTACTCCATTTCGGTAACGACAAAAAAAGTTTTAGGAATGGTGATATTTTTTGCCCCTTGAGGGTGGAACTTGTAGAAAGTTCGTTCTTAAAATATATTGTGACCAAAGCGGATACTTTAATATTTTAAACGATACCTCATTTATTGATTTCGGTTTGGTATCAAGGGAGATAAATTGCTCGTGACAGGAAAATGCGTAGTGGAAATATTAATACCTTTGTCCTTTAAAAGGTCGAATTTTTAAAAATTCCTTTCTAAAAATATGGTGTAACCAACCGAAGACCTCAGTCTTTAAAATGATACCTCGTTTATCAATTTTGTTTAATTATCAAGGAAGATAAATGACTCGAGATACAAAAAAGCATTTTAGAAATATTGACATTTTGGCCCTTTGAGGATCAAATTACGAAAAATTGCTTTCTTAAAATATAATGTGACCACTGCGGAGACTTTAATCTTTAATATGATACTTCATTTATCTATATCGGTTGGATATGAAGGAGATAAATGGCTCGTGACATAAAAACGCGTTGCAGAAATATTGATATTTTTGCCCTTTAAGGGTCGAATTCAGAAAAATTCCTGTCTTGATATGTGATGTCACCAAACCGGAGATCTTTTTAAACTGATACTTCATTAAACGATTTCAGATATGTGCGATTAAGCCGAAACATAGTCAATAATTCGTCATCTAAGACAGAATTCATGATCTCAATTATTTCAGAACCGAACAGAAGATTCACATTCATTGTACATATTTTTGAGATGACATGACCTCAACTGCTTCGCGAAACCTTGGCAAAATTTTACCAGAAGTTTTATGTCTAAAAGATTCGGCTCACTTTGCTTTATCTCATCTTGTCCTATCTTTCTAAACATCTTATTTATTATGTCACAGTTGCATACGTGGGTTAAACTTCCCAGCATCTCTAGAAATCTATGCCAACGATTTGGTGTTTCAGTTTTGATAGAAAGAGTGTATATAACACTTCCTGATCCTGATACGTATAGCGAGCTCTCTTCAACTACTTCATCCAATATTTCTTTGTGTACTTGTTACATCTAATCATTTTCTAAAATATCATCGGTCTCATCATTGAACGAGGTTATCAAGGGAATCCAAAAACTCTTTTTCCATTTTCTTCTTGCATTCTTTTTACGAGCCTTTCAATTTGTGGAGCTCTGTTTAGGTCTCCATTGTAACGAGATTATGGAGCCCATGACCAAGACACAGATTGATGTTCCATATGAGCTAGCCAACGAAACTGCTCTTCACGCGTTTTCTCCAGCATCAATGACAGCTAGAATCTTCTATTCATTTAGTCTCAACTGTTTCTTTATATCTCTTATCATGCCTTCTATTTTGCCGCCAGTCTTCATTTCTTCCACACGTTTAGTACTCAGGGTTAAATAATTTGTTTTTGCCGCATTTACGCTAGCTAAGAAATAGCCTTGATCGGAATTCACGAGTTTTTTCTTATTGGTTTTTTCTATCACTAAACTTCCGAAAACTTTTCAACAAAAACTAGTTTTGCTTAGACAGTCATATAACGCTATTACAGAAAGTTTTATAACATTAGTTTTAGCTAATTCGGTCATTTTAACACCTACTTATTAACTCAATTTAATGAAAAATTTAAAAAACGCCTCGTCGTGTTAAGAAGTGTTTCTCAAGGACACGCCGCGAAGCAAAGGGCGGCGGCGGCGGCGGCGCGCCACTGAGACACGGCGGCGTCACGCCGGCGCGGCGCCCACCTCTACTACAACCTTGCCTCACACCCTTTTTAACTGATGCATGTCTCTCGTGATTCTCTACTTTTATTACAGCCACTTGATTCTTATATAGTTTATAGAGTATTCTTCTATCTCGATACTTTAGACCTGACTTCTTTAAAATTTTGAACATCTTGTCCCACCTAACATTATCAAAAGCTTTTTCTAAATCAACAAATGCCATAAAAGTATCTTTGTTTTTCTTGATCCGCCCTTCAAGTATTAATCTTAAAGACAGAATTGCTTCCCTTGTACCGCGATTTTTCCTAAACCCAAACTGATCTTCACCTACTATCTCTTCTACTACCCTTTCCATCCTTCTGTATATTATTCTGGTCAGTAATTTTGAAGCATGTGATGTTAGACTAATGGTGCGATAATTCTCAATTCTCACATTTGTCGGCTTGTGCTTTCTTTGGAAGTGTGAAGATGATATTTTTGTTAAAATCAGTTGGAATTTCTCCCGTTTCATAAGTTTTTTATATCATCTTGAATAATCTTTAGATTCCTTCCTCTCCTAGAGATTTAAGAAGTTCTGCAGGGATCTCATCAATTCCAACTGCCTTATTTGCTTTCAAGTCATTCAGAGCTTTATTAAATTCTGTTCTCAAAAAAGGATCTCCTAAGTCATCAATGTCGACATCGCCTTCCTTTTCCAATACACTATTGTTCAAGTCGTCCCCATCATACAGTTTCTCAATGTATTCCTTCCATCAATTAGCTCTTTCTTCTGACCTTAAAAGAGGTTTCCCATCGGCAGCTTTAATGTTCATACCTCTTTTCTTCATTTCTCCAAAATTCTGTTTGATATTTCTATATGCAACATCTACTTTTCCTACGACCATTTCCTTTTCTACTTCTTCACACTTTTCTTGTAGCCATTTTTCTTTTGCTATTTTGCATTTCCTATTTATTTGATTTCTAAATTGCCTGTACTGCTCTCTTCCTGCTTCATCCTGAGCATTTTTGTACCTTCTCCTCTGATCCATCAGCTCCAAAATTTCTTCTGTGATCCAAGGTTTTCGGGCAGTTTGTTCCCTAAAGCCTAATGTTTCTTTGCCAGCTTTCATTATTTCGGTCTTTAATGCATTCCATTCGTCCTCGGTTGGGCTCCTTTCACAGTTACTTCTTAGACGTAAGTCTGCCATTTCTGCAAAATTTTCTCTAGTGCTAGATTGTTTCAGCTTATTTACTGCCAGTCTGTTCTGCTTATGCTGCTTCCTTATTCGCTTGAATTTCAGCCTGCACTTCATTACTATCAAATTATGGTCCGAGTCTATGTCTGCTCCTGGGTACGCTTTACAGTCTAGAATTGATTTGATTCTCTGTTTGACCATGATATAATCTAGCTGATATCTGCCTGTATCCCCAGGACGTTTTCCAGGTGTATGTTCTTCTTGCATGGTTCTTAAACAGTGTGTTCGCCACTACTAGCTTATATCTTTCACAAAATTCTAGCAACCTGCTTCCTCGCTCATTTCTTTCTCCTAGACCAAAACTTCCTATAGTATTCCCCTCTTGTCCTTCTCCCACTATTGCATTCCAATCACCCATGATTATTAAATTTTCCTCCCCTTTCACATATTGGATCAATTCTTCAATTTCAGCGTATATTTTTTCTATTTCTTCGTCATCTTCCTGTGACGTTGGCATATATACAGTACTTGTACTAATGTGGTTGGGACGGGCTTAGTTTCTAACCTCATCAAAATAATCCTGTCACTAAACTGTTCATAATAACTCACCCGTTTCCCTACTTTCTTGTTCATTACAAATCCTACACCAGTGACTCCATTGACAGCTTGTGTGCTAATTATCCTGTGTCCCCCAGACCAGAAATCCTGTGCGTCCTTCCATTTAATCTCACTGATCCCAACAACATCTAACTTAAGTTGTTCCATCTCCCTTTTTAAGTTTTCTAACCTACCTGCCCTATTCAGACTTCTAACATTCCACGCTCCGACTCGTAGAATGTTTCTATCCATTCTGATGACTCCTCCCTGAGCAGTCCCCACCCGGAGATCCGATTGGGGGACTATTTTACCTCCGGAATATTTTACCCAGGAAGAAGCCATCATGATATATGTAATTTGAGAGGAATACATGTCCTCGGGATACCCTTTGGGTCTTTAATGCAGTGGTTTCCCGTTGCCTTCTGCATCCCCATACCGTTGATCATTTCTGATTCATCCGCCTTTAGGGGCCGTTTCGAACCCCAAGGGCAAGAGGGTGCCCTGAACCACTCCCCGCTCTTCCGCCCTCCTTTCGGAGGCCGTTGGCAAGCAGTGGGTGACTCCTTATACCGGGAATCTTTCAGTCGCCAGAGCCTCGTCCGTGCAAACAGGGTGCACCACGTGAAGGAGAGGTTGATATTTGGTTGGAAAAGACTAGTATTGTCTCTCCCAAACCCTTGCACCCCTCATCTTCACTACTACATTTTTTAGCGGAGGAGATAACGACTGTCCAATCCCACGCGGTCTTGATGCAGTCATTTGTTCTGATTACATCGTTGTTCGCTTGAAACTGCTGACTGAATTCACCCACTTTCCAGTTGATCATTCTGCGGGTTTGCATATTCCCTCTGTCTCAACTGTTTACTGTAACTGTCGCAACTGACCTAGCTCTGTAATTTCTCTGTAAAACCCTCGTTCAACACAATAGCCAACCAGACCTCATCAGCAACGAATTCCTGCGACACGTTGGGCACTCTCTATACTCGCCTCCTGTTCAGTGATTCCCAACCTGACTCCACAGCACCTGTTGGATGAGTGGCTAGAGTTCATTCGCTTGTACAGACATTCCTTTATCACATGAATAACTGGCCGTGTCGTAATTTCCACAACTAAATCTAGATGCCCTTCTCTGCACCCCTGCTTTAGATTACGAGTCCCGTGCTATTCTATCACACTCGTTCCGTCGTGTGAACACGGTTTTGTATCCCAGTTGTCTGGTACCACCCTTCATTTTCTTTCTCGATACATTACTTACAAATCTCTCCCTGTCCAACATATCCTGCCAAGCTACGTCTATTGCCGAACGATTTGGCGAGATATTTGCTTTTAATGCCTTCAACAAAACCTTAAATCTTCATTGTACAATTATACAAAAAAATTTGTTTCTATACAAGTAAATAATACGCTGGCTTTTCTTGGCATCTATCTATGTCTAACTTATCCAATTAGATATCTCGTTCATATCCATCTGCAGCTATTCGCAGTCCTTTTATGCATGAATCTTTCTACATAATAATCTGACAACACGGCAGTGCACCCGCCAGGTCGAGTCAACGGCGACACTGGTTTTTTCGAAGCGATTCGGGCCATATCTGTACCTCAATTTCTTCGTTCTTTTCGATGATAAATGCCTCAAATTTCTATTATACATAGATTTCAGCAATACTTTCAAACATACTAAATTGTGTTTCGTTCTGTTCGTAGTTTGTATGTTATTCATTTGCAAATTTAGTCTATTTTGTTACACATTCACTGACTGACTGATGATCATGAAAACTCTAAGGTACTTCCTGCAGTCGTAGAAAGCTGAAATTTGGTTCACATATTATGTTTTACCCCTAGATTATAAAAAATCTAAAATTCGTAAATTTCCATACATCTATCTCTTATCTACCCTAAATTAAAGTCGCTTTTTACCGTAATAACTTCATATGCCTCAGATTTTGTTTTTTCATGGCGCTTACTAATATTAACTAATATGTTACATTTTACGTCCCTTCTATCCTTACTGTGAAAGTTAGAGAAATGTTTTAGTAAAATAAAAATTTGACTACGGCACCCCGACATCAAAATTCTACTGTTCATCCCGTGGTCCTAGAAACAGGTAATTTGGAACACATATACAGTTTTAACCCCAAAACACGAGAGAAGTCTAAAATTGGTGGTTTTCCCTGTATTCATTGAATGGCAACCCCAAACGTGAAAACATTTTGTTCGTCTTTGTAGGTTAATTGCTTTGCTCTGGATCAGGCTGTATGTCTGGAATTTCTTTTACTCCTACAGATCAGCAAAATCTTAAATTTTACTTTGTTCCTACGCTTAGTTTGGAAGTTAATCATTATACAGTTATGGCGGTAGTTAGGTAAACTAGCGGGTATCTGCATTGCTTGGCCTTGGGCACACACATTGTTCGAAGAGTGAGTGGCCACTGTTGGTAACATATATAGAAGTCCTGAATTCTGAAAAGTGAATCATTGCATTTGAGTGACGACTCAGAATAAGCGATCAACTTACAAAAAGAAATTAGATCCCAGAAAAACAATTCTTGTAAAAATAGGCCAAGTCTCGTGCTTGTGTAGTTAAAAAAAATTGAGATCTTGTTATGAGCCAAGTCTATACTTAAGAGTGTGTATTCGCTTCACTTTCTGAAACAAAATGGTTTCTCTCGGTGTTATAGATCGTTTGTTTAGAATAAAATAATTCTGGTGACTTCGCCATTATGTAAGTCATATTTGTTATTGAACTCAAAGGCATAATAAATATGATTAATTCTAAGACTTGCGAGGGAGATCAAGTCTTTTGTAAATTTAAAAGTTTCATAAAGAAACACATTTTAAATATTTATACAGGAATACTAAAACCTGGCATCCATAATGGCGAAGTCAACAATGTTTTTAAAAAAAATTGTAAATAAACGATCTATAGCACCTAGAGAACCCATCCTGTTTCACAAAGTGAATACTCACTGTAAAGCGTAGACTTAGCTCAGAACAAGATCTCACAACTTTTTGTCACTACACGAGCACGAAACTTGGCCCATTTTTACAAGAACTGTTTTTGTGTGACCTTTCTTTAACAAAAATAAAGAACAAGGTATAATATAGATTACGTGATTCAGCACTGAACGGAATTTCATAACTTTCACAAAACGCTGAAGGAATTTAAAATTGAAAATCGTAGAGAGCAAAAGTAGGTGGGAACAGGAAAGTTGAAAAAATGGGTGTGCAGGCAAATTGCGCTCCATCACAATTAAATTAAATTAAATGCTGTCCTTAACACAGGCTCTCTTAAATGATCAGTATCAACATCAGTGCCGATTGAAGCAGATGCAGCGCTACTGCCGCTTCTTGTTGCAACGGAAAACGCGGAGCATTCAGAAATCAAGGATCTAGTCGCTTCACTATTGTTTTCACATGATGCCTTCCCATACAGTATCTGAACGGTTTAATGTTTTTCTGGACAAACGAGTTGCTGTTTCGATGTTGTGTAGTGGAATAAACCGTCTTATATCTCACTCGAACATCGTAGGCGCTAGGATGAAGTTACGATGCATTTCCAGTAGACTCGCGTCAATCAGCAAAGCTACATACATAGGCACGTCTCATGTGGGATTGCGGCTTAATTGTTAAACTGCTCTATCCACCCGTGCACCGGCAGCTGTCAGAATTGAATCATGCTTCATGAAACAAGATCACCGCTGTCGTAGGCTGGGTACGGTGGTACCAGCATATGTTGTGCATCCCACCGCAGGCGGTAACACGCGTGATGTAAGAGAGTTGCACCAGTACTGAAGAGTAAGTAATCCATATAAACTAAAGACTTGCTCATGTTTACTCTAAAAGCTAAACAGTATTCTGTTCTCCGCCTGGCATAAATTATTGTCAGTGAGCATATTAAAATTCATCCAATGCCTCACTCTACTTTGCCAGAACGGGGGATGCCTATTTCAAGCCTTAGAAACACGCACAATTTGGCTATTCCCCTTAAAACGGAGTGGTTGTTCCGCTTGTCTGGCATTTAATGCGTCACATTTTACTGCTTTTTTATTTTTATAACAAGCTTCAACTTTTGTTGTAATATTTTAACTTCTTATTGTTTGATGAAATAAAAACGGATTGATGGCTATCTGCAGAAAACATTATTTTATTCCGCTTACAAAGAAACCAATCTTTAGAAGTGTTATGCGCAACAGAGAGATTAGTGTTCTTTTTTTTTATAGTTAAACTCCTCGTCGACGTCGAGGTAAAATAGTGGGGACAAGGAACGGGAAGGAATTTGCCCAAGGCCTTTTGAAGGAAGCATCCCGGCATTCACCTGGAGTGAATTGGGGAAACCATGGAAAACCAAACCTGGATGCCCGAACAGGGATTCGAACCGCCGTCCTCCCGAATGCGGGGCCAAAGCGTTAACCATTCACCCACCACGCTATTAGTATATTCATTAAGTTGTTCGGTAGAGAATAATCACTGTTAATCATTACAATAAGACTGCGCAACATCTTCTGTATCCAATTTTGTAAATAATAAAATAATGAAATTTCAGGAAATAAAATAAAGATGCACTTTGGTTTTGAACTCTTAGTTTAGAAGATGATTTTTTTTTTACATTGCCTTTGGTTTCTCGGACAATTTAGCCAGCTCCTACCATTTATAACGTACTAAATATGTAATTGTGTGTCAACACAAGACGATACGTAATTAAAAAGTCCGGATTCGAACAGGCGACCCTTACACGTCGAGGGATGTTTGATAGCCACCAGACCCGACAGTGGATCATATAGTTCTCAGAAACTAAATTACCGTTTAGTATTCAACATTGATATGACATAACGTGTGACTAATAGGGGAAGGTTGGGTAGCTCCGGACGGCGGGTGACCCCGGACATTTAAGTTCTAACAAACAAACCACGCTGCGTCGGTAAGACTTTATTGTAAATACGCGCCCTGTAGTGTAAAATTAAATGCAACTGAGCTGCGGCTTAGACGGCCAATGAGTTTCACACTAGTGTTTTGTTCCTGGCAGGAGTTATTCGTCGCTCCTGTCGAAATTGGTTGGAGATTATTGAATATCATGCGTGAAATAAACGCATAATAAAGCGGGCTCGAAAAATCCAAAAGGGCGAGATTTTAACACTTTAACCATATAAAAATGTGGAGAGGTGAACAAAAAAGTAAAGGTAGTAAAAAGGACGAAGCGAAAAAACAAAAATGTAAAGACGTTAAATAGAAAAAAAGGATTCAAAATCTTTCCAAAACAAATCAAGTAAAACAGATCGAACGCATCTTACGTGGAAATTTTTTTGAAAAAGTCTGTGTTGTATTTTTTTATAAATGCTTCTTCCTCTTACTTCTTGTTGGACTATCGGTTTTTTTGGTCGCCAGGGACGAATGTCCCTTTTGCCGTTTGTTTTTCTTTTCTTTTTTCCACCACATTGTCGCCTACTCGTGGTTTCACCCTCCGTCAAACACTTTCCATAGATGTTCACTACAGTAGCACGCGAACAAATCGACCAGCCTCTCCATTTCCGAAATGCTCGTTCCCAGGCGCCGGGCCCACAAACCGCTGGCCCGTAATTTAAGGATATTTCGTAACTTCTGCGTAGAAATCTGGTGTCAGATTCCTCCGGAAGCCTACAAAGGACTTGTAGAATCCATGCTACACCGATTCGCTGCTGTATCGCGTTCGGAAGGTGGACCAATATGCTAGTAAGTAGGTTGTCATAATGTTTTGACTTATTACTGTACTACCTCTTTGTAATGGCTTCACATGGCTCTGGAGGAGGCGTAAGGAAAGATAATTAATGTAATCCTGTCGGTAGCAAGACGGGTGAACACGATGTTTAGGCGGTCTAATTCTGCTTTGCTATATTCTGGTGAAGACAATTTGACCGTGTGGAAATATTTTGTTCACTCCGCTTGCTATCAGAGACCATTATATTAACTTTCAACGTCTGGGGAACTTCGTTCTTATATACGAAAAAAATCATTCTCTTATCAGCAACACATCTGCTATCTTACTATTTTCCCATATTCTGCTATCTGGTAGGAACGTGCAAGACCGATAAAAAATTTAGCTATAGCTGCCACTCATGGCCGAGTTAATCTCGAACCAATGACCCTTCGACACTGAAGGAGCGACAGCTAGTTGGGCACCCAATAAAAACAGCAGACGCTACAATCTAATCACACTCTAGAATCAGAATTCAGATACAAGCAGTTCCAACCATGCGTATTGTGTCAATTATCTTAGACCTTAGCGCAAACGTTAGTAAGTACAATAAATGCAACTGATTTTGTTATGGATCTTCCGTCTTGTAATTAATCAAAATACTTTAGTGTTAGCAACTAAGGAAGTTAGGCCGAAAACACCAGCAATAGATATATGTGTAATGGTAATAATAACTAGAATTTATCTTATGGCGTAAATTACCTGCATCGTGGTAATCCTGTGACCTGGAATGTTTGCTCCAATCCGTAATCCTGTCTAACACTTTATGTACTGGAAGACAACGAACTCACTGTGTTGTGCAAACGATTCTCTCCCGCCTCGAACATTATGAAGACTGTGATGTGTGAATTTCTTGGCCTCTACCTTAGATTCAGATACTTCACAAAAATACAGAACATTCTGATACAATAAAATATAAGACTATTCATGTCTGGTTATCTAACTGCCTGCGCTATTGCTGAATGGTAGCGCCTGAAACATCTGCAATCCAGGTAGCTGCAGTGTTGAGTGGGTTACCCTTATTCCGGCGTTGCGAGACGCATCCTTTAAATTCAACGCGTACAGAGCACACCATATTCTTATTTGTGTGCCATGTTAACCCAGTTGCTTTGATCATTACACGGCGCAACAAAAGTGAAGAGGCCGTTTGTACGATGCCGGTGACAGTGAATGCTGAAGAAATGCGCGTTGTGGGAGGTTACAAACGACGCTTATTAGGCACGCCGCAGAGCGTCCTATTTGTTGGTTACCGCTCTATTAGGGCGCCTTAATTAACAACCCCCTCCCTGTCTTAGTTTACGAGCAATTAGGGGCGCCACACACGCTTGCTGGGTGAATACAGACAGAGAAGAGCTGGCGAATAAACAAATTGTGATGCAATGCTCAACACAAGGACACCAATAACACCGGCTCGGTGAAAGACCACCTCCCCTAAAATAACTATACAACATAGTACTACCTGCTACTTTCTATGCCTGTTAACCTTTAAGTACTGCCAAATTTCACCTGAACTATTTCTGGTTGTTGCTCACTTAGGGAGTGTCCATAAACTACGTGACTCGGTCTATGGGGGAACGGGGGGGGGGGGAAGTGGTTGGCTGGAAGGCTACGCTGCGCTACGGGAAAGGGGGGGGGGGGTTGAGCCAGACCACGTAGCTATCCATTCATATCATTTTTCACCATTAAAATGAGGTACAGAATACACAACAGCTTGTGAATATTTATTTCATTCATTTAATTATCTGTGTATGTAATTAACAATAGTCTGACAAGAGAAAACAATACAAAATGTCTTCTGGAATCAAAAGGGGAAAAAAGCTACGTGCTACGTGGGAGGGGGGGGGGGGAGGTATAGGCAAAAGCAACGTCGGGCTACTTGGGGGGAGGAGAGGTTCACAAGAGGTCAAAATGGAGCTACGTGATTTATAGACGTTCCCTTAAATGATATGTAATGTTAGCATCGTAACAAACGGGTTAATTTGGCAAAGTTCGTAAGTGTTGTTGCAACTTGTATCGATTCACGATGTGGTTAATATTTTATTGTTAATCGCATATTAAATGTGGTAATTAAATGAATTTTATTTTTTGAGCAGTTTTCCAGCAATCTATATACATTTATTTTATTGCTCTTTTATCAGCAAAAGTTTGCTTCATATCTGTCATCACGCTCAGCTTTCCCGTAATTTACCGGTAAGTCATTTTCTTCCTAAAATACGAAAGTACGGCTACTTTTAACACTCGTTTCTATGGTATGTAAGATTCCGAAAAAATATCCTTTGTATGGTTCAGAAAGACCCGAGCAATGACTTACGGCTGTATGTGGTATTCAGCGATATGGATGGGAGGCGTGAATGGAAACAACAAGAAGTCAGCGAGTTAGTTGTGAAACGCTGTATAGGATGTGAAAGAAAAAGTGTCAAATATTTTACGAGGTGATAGTATGCATCAAAATAGTATGCGTCTGCGACTCAATGTTTATCAGATAACTTATTCTCATTTTGAGACATACTTTCACCTCTTTAAGTGTTCCACACATTTTTTAACACCCTTGAGTTCTGCGTGATTGTACAGTGCGACTGTTAATACAAGAAATGGGCAACTGTTAGATTGGTCGGCGGTTCGAGTCTGTTTTCTTATATCGTTCTTCACTTTGACTGTCAAAATTTCATTCACATAAAAAATGGATTAGATGATATTGTTTGGGTTAAGTATGAAGCTAAGTCTAGCGAGAGGCATTTAATTTTTTTTAAAATAAAAAATTTCTGAAGAGCTAGAAGAAAGGAGAAGGGTTTATGAATCCACTATTAATTGTTCAGGTAACTGCAGTACCATTTTGTACACGATTCCATGGGTGAACTTTTCCCGATTGATAGCTGGTTTTTCAATTTTATTTCGTTTTGCAATTATCGTATCTTAGAACTACATGATTTAAACCGCATAGTGTCAGTTGAATTACTTTTTTTTAAACATATTAATTGTACACTCTGTACCGCCTAATATCTAGAGATTAAAATACGGTCTAGTTTAACAGTAAGTTTTACGTTTCATGTATCAACACCCAAAAAAGAAACGCCTTTCCCCGTTTTTCTGCCAGCGTCAAGACTTTTCTCTGTGTGTCTGCACAAGCACAACGAGCGAAGGAGTATTTTCTGTGACTAGGTTAGTTATTTATGCTAAATGGTCTAGTCTAAGCTCAGTTCGCCTAAATAAAATTATCTTTATGCACGATAACTATGAAGAGTACAAAGATCTGCAACATTTTTAATTTATAACTGAAACGTTATTTTTTTTTATTTTTTTTTTTTTAGATTAAGTACTGATATATGCAAATTTTATGAAATCTGCATATGAAAGTCACGCCGTCGGTGTTACGCCGCCGCCGAGAGTTTAGCAGGCGGCGCCCACCTCTAGTGCGGTCTGAGAGGGGACGTCGGGACGGAGGCGCCTGCTCGCGTGATGACAGGCAGAGCCCACGTGCGTGGGCGGCCACGTGGCAGCGCCACCGTCGCAGCTTCGATTTCTGTGACTCCACGCGATCCCACGGCAAATATCACCCGCTGACATTTGCACAGATTAAACCGACCTATCGTTATATCCCCAAAATGGAAGCCTTTCAACTATTAATACATACTCACGCAACAGACAACTGTGTTGAGGTCTGGGAAATATTAACAGAAATCTAAATTAGAGAAAAGAGCGAGTCAACTTCAGCTCACATTTTAATGTCCGCTTAAAGGCTGGAATGACTCGCGTAAGAGAAAGTGAAAAAGAGAGGATAAAGAGGACGAGAAAGAGCAAAAGTTGATGTCTTACAGTTAGCAAATAATATTCCAATTGTTGCGGGGAGTCAAAAACAACTTGTGGACATTCTAGATAGAATGGAAGCCATATTGAGTACTAAAACATATGAGAATAAATATACCGAGCGTGGTGGTGTAATGGATAGCGTTCTGGCCTCGCATTCGGGAGGACGGCGGTTCGAATCCCCGTCCGGGCATCCAGATTTGGGTTTTCCATGGTTTCCCCAAATCACTCCAGGTGAATGCCGGGATGCTTCCTTCAAAAGGCCATGGCCGAATTCCTTCCCATTCCTTGCCCCCATCCTTTCCCGTCTCTAAAGACCACGTTGTTAAAAAGGGACGTTAAACTGTTACAAAAAAAAAGAGAATAAATAAACTGAAAAGCAAGGTGATTGTAGTAAGTAAGAAAGAGACCAGGTAATACATTTAATGGTAAACTAGCTGCAAATTTACTTGTTTTGCAAACGAAGTAACAACAGATTTATGATTTAAAAGTCACATATTTAACGGGATTAACGATGCTAAAGAACAATAACAAACAGATACCTGAAAAAACATGCTCTACATGACTTTGTGAACTATGTTACTTTCTAGTAATAGAGTGTTTACTTTTGTGATTCAAGGGAAGGCAAAATTGGTTGGAAGAATTCGAGATCTGCAGCCGAATAACGCTGAAAATGCGTGAGATATATAAAATGCAGAATAAGAAAGAACGATGATAAAGGAATTATGTGTAAAGTGTTACACAAAAAAGAAACAGTTGACAGTGATTCCGGACTGCCGATAGAAGTGAAAACTAGAAACTATCAATATCATAGGTGCAACACGATATACTTATACCTACAGATACACTAAATAATAATAATTCCGTGTGGTCGTAATAACCTGATAACAGGGTTTCTATTGGCTGCGCATTCCGCCCCTGTCTTAGCTGCCTTAACCCGGTAGTGCTACCAGGTACAAGGGACCTATAGTTTAAAGTTAAATCCGAACCACGGAAGCGTTCTGGCGTACTTTATATTACACAGCAATCTGTGCCAGAGGTGAAGGTGTGGTTAAGAGTCAATAAAGATCAACGCCGAGACACGGATTCGAACCGCCGACCTTAACCACTGAGCCACCTGAGTGCTACAGATATACTGTTAGGCCCGGTGCACACGAGCGTCATTTAACCTCGCGTGCACGCCGTGTGCACGCCGCGTGCACGCGACATCCGATGCACACGTAGCAGGCGGCAGTAGGCGTCCCACTGACGACGATGGACTTGTATAATAAGAAGCGGGTAATTTTTGCGTAGTTTATCTTTAAAAATCATTTATTAAGGACACAGGATACACGTTACTGGTGGTAGTATAGGACTATTCCAAAGAACTTATTTTTATAAGAAGCTTGAAAACAATTAAATAAACATTCCGAGAGGATAACCTCTGCCGGCACTGCAGGTCCAAAAATGCCCTTCTATTTTATTGGTGATGAAGCGTTTTCCCTTTCACCATATATATGAGGCCTTACAGTGGTAAAGTTTTATCAGAAAAAGAAACAAGGATTTTCAGCTACAGATTGTCACCCGCCAGGAGAAAAGTAGAAAGTACATTTGGCATTCTGTACAATAAATGGAAAATTTTTCATAAAACAATGTAAATTTGGATTTATCTATCCTATTGATAAAGGCGTGTTGTTCACTTCACAATTTTTTAAGAACGAGAGATGGGTACAACATTCAAGACGAAATGAGTATAGAAGGTTTTGTCGATATCGGAAAGGACGCCTCAGTTCCAACAAGAGGAACTACTTAGCAGTATATCCAAGTAAGGAACATGATAGCAGCATATTTTGTTTCTGATGTTGCCACCTTATCCCGGTAAAGGAATTTTATTTAAGAACTTTTGTTTTTGCAACAGCAATTTACTATAAATTTTATAGGTATGATACATAAAACCTAGATTGTAAATACGTAAACCTGGAATTATAATAAACCCGAAATATTTTGCTTAGATATTTCATTTTCGCCCTTGTCGTCCTTCTCCTCGAATCCCTCAATTAATATCCGACATATACTGGTCCAAGCTCTCCTCTTGATTCGATCATGATAATTTTTTGTCGGCTGCCCCAAATTTCTGGATAAGTCTTAATTACACCAATAAAATGTTCGATGTCAATATTTTCTAAAACTAATAACTCGTCTGCCATACCTGCCGCGCTAGCGTGTTCTGCCGCCCGTGTGCACCGCTCCATTGGACACAATGTACTAGGAGACCGCACTAGCGTGCGCGGCGACCCTGCGGCGTGGTGGGCGAGAACAGGGAGAAACGACCGCTGGGTCTTCGCGGCGTGACCGCGGCGTTACCGCTAGTGCGTGCACTGCCGTATCTGTTCCTGTGTACTCCTAGCCGCTAGCGCGGCATCTCGGCGTGCACGCGACCTGAAATGACGCCCGTGTGCACCGGGCCTTAACATCAGCATGTTGCTGACGCGAACTTATAAGAGTTTGGTGCGCAGACTTCCGCGGTCGTTGTCAATGTAATCTTGGTTGCACACCGGGGCCACCATCTGCTTTCTTGAACCAATACACTTGTGTCATTGAATAAAATTGCGTATCAGAGAAGCATTGGAAATTAAAAAACGACCAGATAATATGAACGCGGACGGCGGGCTACAACTTGACCAAATATGGTCATGCTTGATCAGGAAAACGCGGGACGCAGGCCCCCATCGGACCGGCCACGCTGGCGGCGGTAGTTTGAGTGACGTCACTCCAAACGGCTAGCGCGTTCTTCGGGAGCTATATATAGGCGGCAGCAGTTCCAGCCGTGACAGTACTCTGAAGAAGGCCACAAAATGATGGCCGAAACGTTAGGTTTCGACAAATTGACGCGGTTCAACCCGGACAACCAAGATTACATTATAAGAATTTACCCATCCAAAATTCGACCATCGCGCCTAAAGAAGTTTTCACTTCAAAAACTAAAAACTTAGTTTACAACTCGAAGATTTGTTGAATATTCCCGAAGGAGATGCAGCGATGTCTTGTGTCAGAGGTAGAAAGGCCAATTCCTTTCTCAGGGGCCTACAGTTTAACATGGAATCACAACTATGGAACGTCCCGGCTTAGCTCATATAATCAAATACAAGTGCTAATAAATTCCTGCTCTCCACGGGATTTGAACCCGCGACCGAAGAGAGCAAATTTGGGAAGTAAGTGCCTTAACCAGTGGGCTGCCAGACAACCTGGTTTTGCAGTATACGTCTGCTACCTACTATCAAAATCGGATAAAAACTGTGGGTTTGTGTGGACAACGTTGACAGAAATTAAGGTCAGGGGGAGAAAGAGGTGACGGTTTAGGTTTTTGTAAATCAAAGGTAACCAGTGTTTTTATGTTTGTTTTAAAGTGTACGTATGCAAAGTTCCATCAAAATCGGATGAAAACTGTGTTTTCTAAACAGTGTCCAGCGCGCATATCAAACGCGCAACATGTCATAGCATGTCGGTGACGCCACATTATAGATTTACCTCAGCCTACAGCTCGTCTATAGAAGTTTTCGCTTCAAAAAGGATTGACTCAGCCTTAGGAAAAGGCGGGGGGGAGGTGGGGGGCGACGTCTGCAGGTCCCGTTGTGCTTGGCGCGCGAAGAGAGGCTGTATTAAGTGAGACAGTAGAGCGTAATAATACGTAATGTTCTCTGTTACGTAATGACCATTGTGTCAGTCACACATTAAAGAGAGTTAACACAAGTTGTTCCGTCTTTATGGTTGTGAACCTTAGAAGATACTGAACGCGGGGGTTTCCAGCTTTAGCTGACACTGTGGGCAGAAGATCAGACGGCATAGCTGCAGAAACAGAGACCCGTAAATTAGAGAACATCCATTAACTACGTGGCTCAGTCTGAGGCCAGGGGGGGGGGGGGGAGAGGGAGAGGGTTTGGGTCGAAAGCTATGGTGGGCTACGTGGTTGGGGGGGGGGGTGTTCCGAGCCCAGCCACGTAGCTTTTCATTCGTATTATTTGTCACAGTCAAAATTCATTCAAATTACTTGTTACAGTCTAAACACACAACAGCATGTGGAAATTTATTTCCATTTACGTCATTTAATTATCTCTGTATGTAATTTAGATATCGTATATACTGATAGTGCCGCGCGTGCGTGTGACTTGAAGTCATAGCTTTGGTTTTTCCAACAAGTCTTTACTATTCAATGAGTTATACAAAACTTTTATGCAGATCAAAGAATCATTCGCCGGTAATGTAGAAAGAAAGAAGACAGAACTGGAGCAAAATAAAACAACAGATGCAGATCTTCTTAGTTCTTCTACGCGACAATTTCAATTTTATCAATTAATAAACAATCATGAATGAGATAAGGAGGTTTTTAGTAACTACTCAAGAAAAAAAGAATTCCTGACTGTACTTGAGAAATAGGTTTTCCCAATAATTGATAATTTGATTCACAACTTTTATAAAAAAAAGTACTTAATGCAATTATCGGTTATGTTATTTATATGCGCAATAATTTTAAAGATAGTCTGTTAAGAGAAAACAGTGCACAATGTCTTCTGGAATTAATAGAGATAGAGCCTACTGTAGTGACGGTGCTAATTTTGGATTATAAATCAGAGAGGAGAGGAATGTTTATTAGAGTTCATTCATCTTTATTGAGTTGCGAGCTGTGGGCCTCATCAAGCGAGCCAGGTTTCCAGTCGGCAGTACAGGATGCATGCCTTGCTACTGGAGTTGGCTGTAATGCAGCCTCCTGCTCAAGGCTATGAGAGTTGACAAGTTGGAAGTTTCACTCGCGTAGGTCGCAAGTTTCCTTTAGTAAGCACTGAGTGCGTGAGGTTTGCCGTCCCCACCCTGTGGTCAGCGTAGCGCCGCCGAAAGCCACTTAGGGAACTCTAAAGTAACAACGTGAAGGGTCTAGCCCAGCGGTCGGCAACCTTTTAGCAGGCAAGGGCCACAAGGTGGCAAAACAAAGTAAAGGCGGGGCCGCACATACACAGTAACAATGCGAAAACTCAGTTTTCAAATTTTATTAGTACATATGAATATACAAATGAAGACAAGTTACAAAATTGATATTACATACTAAATTCAGTGTGACGTTTGAGGTTGTATTTGACTGGCTATTTTTTGTATGTCAGCTTTCATGTTAGAAGTTGAAATTCGTAATATATCTCTCAAATGTTCATCTGTGAGACGAGAAGCGTATTTATTTTTTCGACAATTGACGATTGAAAAAGTTTGCTCGCATAAATAAGTGCTTCCAAAAATTGAAATAAACTGCTGAGCAAACTTTTTCAATTCGACAAAATCAGACGGTAAGCTACCATAAAATTTGACCAAATCATTCATCTCGTAAAGGCGTTTTTTAGACTGTCATTGGATTGAAGTTCAATCACATTCATTTGTAAATTACTGGGTACATCCTCAAGATCGCAAGAAAAAGGGTTAGCAAAAATCTTCAGTTTGTTCGAAACCTTCTCGAAATCACGAAATCTGTCACTGAACTGACCTTGTAACTCCATTAGAATGTCCTTCATTTTTTCACTATCCCAGTTAAAATCAATGCCAGCTTCCTCCACAGCCTTTAGACAATTCGGGAAATGATCTAATTTTTTTTCATCAATATGTTTTATGAAGAGCCGGTTTTTAGTTTGGAACACCTTTACGTCTGTATGCATATCAGATATTAGTTTGTTTTTCCCTTGAAGCTTGACATTCAGCGTATTTAATTCATGAGTTAAATCTGTCAAAAATCCAAGATCTATTAACCATTGAGGGTCTGTTAACTCTGGAACAGATTTACCTTTCTGATTCATAAAAGTGTTGATTTCTTTTCTGAGATCGAAAAATCTTTTCAGTACTGCACCTCTACTTAACCATCTTACTTCTGAATAATAAAGGACATCTTGATGATCTGCTTCCATTTCGGATAGAAACTCTCGGAATTGACGATGTGTCAACCCATTATTTCTGATATAGTTTACAGTGGATATCACGATGTCCATTACTTTTCTCCATGAAACGACTTTGGAACATAACGCTTCTTGGTGGATAATGCAATGAAAAAATAACGGGATTTCACATCCTAACTCTGCCAATTTTGTTTTAATTCTACCCACCAAGCCCTTGTTTTTCCCACTCATGTTTCTACCTCCGTCAGTTGTTAGACTTACCAATTTTTCCCACGTCAATTGCTTTGACGACATTGCCTGTTCTAAGTGACAAAACAAATCTTCCCCCGTAGTCGTTCCCTTCAAACTACATAACTGTAAAAGTTCCTCACACACGTTGAAGTACTTATCAATTCCACGAACAAATATTAGAAGCTGGGCAGTATCTGACACATCATTACTTTCATCGGTAGCTAAGGAGAAACATTCAAATTGTTGTGCTTTTTCCCGAAGTTTTTCGCATAAATTAGCGCCCAAATCTTCAGTGCGCCGGGTACAAGTTCTGGCAGATAAGCTTATATTTTCAAATTTCTTTTTTTGATCAGGGCATACCTCTTCGGCCATAGCTAAGGCACATTGTTTTATTAATTCGCTGTCGGTAAACGGTCGCCCAGACTTGGCAAGTATTTCGGCCACCCTTAAACTCGCACGTATATTTGACTCGTTACTTTGAATTTGCACCTTAAAAACACTTTGTTGGTTCTTGAATGAAGATTTGAGTGAGTTTATTTTGTTTTTCCGGGAATCACCAACCAGGCACGCAAATTTTGCTTTATGCTCGGTATCATAGTGACGTTTGACGTTATATTCTTTTTGTATAGCAAGGATTTTTTGGCATATTAAGCATAGCGGCTTTCCATTGCAATTAATGAAAAAGTATAAATCTGTCCATGCATCGTTAAAAACTCTGTTTTCTTCAATTAACTTCCTCTTTTTTGTAGCCATCAGTAAAACGTATAACCAACAATGCCAAATACACGCTGTAAGAATAAAAGCCGTGTTGAAAACATGTCACTTAATTTCGCAATGTAACTGTATGAACTATCAATATCTCACACTTACCGAACTGTAAACAATGTAGTAGGCACTCGTAGGTCGCAGAACTAAATCGCAGGTGCAGGGCCGCGGCGGTGGCGTGCTCACATGAAATAACTTGTTTCAATCAATGACACAGCCAGCGCCGACGGGCGGCGGGCGAGCAAAAGAAGGTTATTGTTAACGATAACCTATTGTTTCAATCATAGCAGAGAGTGCGGGAATCGTTCCCGCTCGCACTTGTCCTGCTCTGTTCGAATAGTTCATTCGCTGCGGTGTTAGATCGCGTTCACTCTTTTATGCATTTATATTTTATTATTTTATAATATGGGCTTTCGATATGATTTTTATAAGACGGACACGGGCCGCAAATAGAGAGCTGACGGGCCGCATGCGGCCCGCGGGCCGCGCGTTGCCGACCGCTGGTCTAGCCAATTGTGGAGGGCTCTGCTAATTGTAGCCGACGACGCCCTGTAGCGACTTGAACAAGGAGTCCACCAACACCATCGACTCGAGAAACATCTACAATAATTATGGTAACACTTAGCCATCTGATATTCCTACGCTTGTTGCTTAATGATTTATAGTCAGTCGCTCAAATCACTCATTTCATCGGATAGCTCTTGTGTAACAGTTAGATCATCATAAAAGATTACATGTGCCTAGAACGAAGTATAAGTTAAATATGCTGTGCCATGATTTCAGTCGTTTGTGTGCAATGTAATGTCGTATATTTTTATCAAGTGATAGAATCAATTATAGAGTTTATGAATAGGTGTGTTTTCCTTCATGAATACCTTGTCATTAGTTAATAATTAAAGTATTGGAATTCAATAGTGAGACGAGTTCTCCATTAAGAACTAGTCTAGTTAATGCCGCACTAGCATACGTGACAGTTTCTTAACTGTAACCTAGTATCTTGTCTCAAGTAGCAAGTAATAGGTGTATTACCTAGCTTTGATCAGTTCTGCTTGACTGTAGAAGCAATTTAAACCACCGTTTCTCTCAACATTTTGATACATATGCTGGCTGAAACTGAACCAACAGTAGTCGTAGTTGAAAGAACCCACGCAATGTTGCGAATTAGCTAATACATGACACCCGGGCGGGAAAGGGAGGTCGAGGCAAAAGCCACGTCAGGCTACGTTGGGGAGAGGGGAGTTAAAGGGAGGCCAAAATGCAGCTACGTACTTTATGGACGTTCCCCTTCGAGGGAGGTTGGATTCGTTGCAATGAGCTGTTGGTAAGTGTGAAGGGACACAGTGGTGGAGGGAACAATACCACACTACTGTGGCAGGACGAATACACAGCTCGCGTATTAACACGACTGCTTCTTGAAAATATTAGTACGCGTAGGTTGATAAGTCACGATAATAACATAAATAATATACGTGATTCAGTGCGTTGCCTGCAGTGAATACACAGAAGAGGATTAAGGTTTAAATCACCGAGCGTGGGAAGGTGAGCGATTAACGCGCTGGCCCCGCGTTCGGGGGAACGCCGGTTCGAATCCCCGTCCGGGCATCTAGATTTGGGTTTTCCATGGTTTCCCCAAATCAGTCCAGGAGAATGCCGGGATACTTCCTTCAAAAGGGCATGGCCGAATTCCATCCCTCGTCTAATGATCTCGACGTCAACGACCATAAAGCCATAAGTGAAAAAAAAGTTCAAATCGAGAACAACGACTGCTGCAAACCAATAGAAACCCTGCAGATGTATAAAGCAGTTTGTGTGTTCCATCCGCCATGTTATGTAGCTATTGCAGTCATTCTGGTTAAATGATTAGTTTACTTATCGAATGGGACTTTTGCGTAATACTTGCATCATGCAAACGTGGGGTTAGTTGGTACAATGCAGTCTCCTCTTTACACTTTAATTGTTATTAAAATGAAAATTGAGCCAGATGGGTGCGTGTCTAACGCTCTGACCACGCATTCGGGTCGGAGCCGGTTTGAATCCCCGTTCTGGTATCCAGATTGGGGTTTTCCATGGTTTACCGAAATCACTCCCGGCGAATGCCGGGATTTTCCTTCAAAACGCCATGGCGTCACATTCGGGAGGATGCCGGTTTGAATCCCCGTCCGGCATCCAGATTTGTGTTTTCCATGATTTCCCCAAACCATTCCAGCCGAATGCAGGGATGGTTCCTTCTAAAGACCATGACCGACCTCCTTCCCGTTCCTTACACCCAATCCAGTCCTCAACGTCGACGAGGCGTAAAGTCATTAGCAAAAAAAAAAAAAAAAAAAAAAAAAAAAAAAAAAAAAAAAAAAAAAAAAAAAAAGCACGTTTATCGCGATGTTTTTTCTTTTGCACCAGGAGTAAAATAGTATTACTTGGCATACCGTAAGGTGCTATGGCTTGTTTTGCTTTGCTTTATCAGACTCAATATTACGGGATTTATTATGCCTGACGTATGTAATTAGTTTCAACTGGATCGCTATGTAAACTACAATCTAAATATGTACAACATTACAAAATCAGCTTTATGAGGGTTATTTAATAGCAATTGTATTTAATTACTATTTGAAAAATAACGTCAATGCCACTGTTTAATTTATTTATTGCTGCGTCGTACCCGTTTCACCTCTCATCGAGGCATCGTCAGCGACGAATGTGCGTCAAAGTTTTATAAACATTTTAATCCTTTTATTACGCAGTTGTGAACATGAGATATTTTTATAGCTGATATTTACTTACTATTTACATTTGTTATTTAGGGTATACAGCTGGGCATCTTCGTTTTATTATCCAAAACATTTTTATTTGTATTATATTTACAATATTGCAGAAATGGCGCTTTCACGTCATTCGGTTGTCTGTTGTGGCCATCTTGTTTGTATATGTCACGTCTCGTGCCAATAGCGCGAGTTTTGAAAAGTGCGTGAATGGGTGATGATTTTGTTAGTGTGTTATATATTTACGTGTGATGTATATATGTGTGTGTGTGTGTGTTTGGGTTTATTAGCGTTTGTATTTATTTTGTTTTGTCTGTCGAGTTTGTGTATATTAGCTTGAGTAACGTTTGATTTGTGAGGTTTACCTGGTCTTTTTATACTTGTTTGCCTTCATTTTTGGCTTTCTGAATATAGAAGTTTTCCTGTATAGTCAGTGTGTTGTGCCTGTAGTTGTTGATAGTGAGAATTAGCATATCTGTGTTTATGTTTGTTGGTGTTCTATTAAGTGTTCGACGAATGTGTAATGGTTACTGTATTTTAATGCGCTCATGTGCTTTTTACATCTGCTGCACCAATTTTGCAATTTTGTAAATACGATACAAGCAGAACATGCTGTGCATAATAAAACGGAGATGCGCAGCTGCATACCCCAAATAACAAACGTGAATAGTAAGTAAATATCAGCTATAAAAATATCTCATGTTCACAATTACGTAATAATATGATTAAAATGTTTGTAAATCTGTGTATAAAAAGTTAAACGCAGATTCGTCGCTGATGATGCCTCGATGAGAGATGAAACGCGTACGACGCAGCAATAAATAAATTAAACAGTTGCATAGGCGTTATCTTCCATTGCAATTGTATTTGGCTAAGCAAACGTGAAAAAATGATTTGTTGGAACATTCCGTGCAACTCGCCATTTTTAAACTGTATTGAAGTTTGTAATTAGACAATTGAAGAGATTCTGTTTCATAAGTTTAAGTCGCCTCTGACATGGATTTGGAATATTTGAAAGCACCCTTGTCATAAATACGTTAACGTTGTGAAGTCGTGCCGTGTGTAAATCACATGTGATTCAGTATGCGCTTATTAGCGTACACCAGTCTTTGTGTTAGCGGTGTGTGCTCCTCTTTTGTTAATACACCTGCGGGATAATCATTTGAGCAGGAAACTGAATTTGCGGACCGGGTATTGCCTCGTTACGCGAACAGTTACGCTTCCGCCAAAGAGGACGCACTGTTCGGTTTTAATGATACATCGATACACGTGGCAGATTATCGACTCTCGTCGCCCACATGGGCAGTTCAACTGACATCTTCTATGCTATATCTGATGCAATCTGTTCTCCAGCTGGGACACAGACTGTTGAGATCTACAAAATAAATTCTTCACTGTCAATTTTTCCTTTATTTTCCGAGAATAGCACTGTTAATTTGATTCCAAATGTTTTACTTTTGTAACCTACAAGTTACTAATTACTATAAACTTCCTCGGTGATTTTCCGCCACCATGCCACAAAGCCAATACAACTGTATTGTTTCTTGCACGTATTCATTCCACTTAATTTAATTTAATTGAAATGGAGCACAGGCTCCGGTGGCAATTTCCCTACACACCCATCTTCCCCCTATCCTGCTCCCACCTACATTTGCCCTCTACAAATTTTAACTTTAAATTCTTTCAAAGTTTTCGGTAAATTATTCATCATTTCTCTTGGTAACTCATTCCAATCCTTGACACCCTTACCTAAAAAAGAGAATCTTCCCACACCCTTGTGCCTGAAATCGAGTGCCAGCTTGTGGTCATGGTCATCTTTTCCCTTCCATGCACTACTTTTCATACCTATTGCAATATCTTTCCATGCCTCATCGCCAGTATATGCCCTGTACACTCCCATGACCCTCCTGATCCTCCTCCTGTCTTGCAATGAATCCCATTCCAGCTCCTTTATCATATCCGTCACTGATTGCATTCTGCGATAATTTCCAGAAACAAATCTAGAAGCCCTTTTTTGCACCCTTTCCAACTCCTGTATTTGATACGTAAAATGAGGGTCCCATACTACACTACCATATTCGAGCAATGGTCTGACCAAAGTTTTGTAACCCAATTCCTTGATTTCTCTCGTACATCCCCTCATCACTCTCTCCAACAAGTGCAGAACTTTGAAACCTTTTCCTACCACCTGTCCTATGTGTCCTGCCCAGTTAAGTTTGTTATCAAAAGTAATTCCAAGATATTTACATTTCAAGTCTTCAGCAATCAATTCTTTCCCCACCTTATATTCATAATTAACCTTTTGTTTTTTATTTGTGTATCTAATAAGCTGACTCTTCTTTGCATTTATCTTCATTCATGTTTACCAACCCAATTAGATATCCTGTCCAGATCACCCTGCAACTGTTTACAATCCTCTATCGTTTTGATTCTTTTATACAGCATTATGTCATCTGCAAACAATCTAATTTCAGATAGTAAACAATCAACACAATTATTCATTAGAATAATGAATAGCAATGGTCCCAATACGCTACCCTGTGGCACATCCATTTTTACTCCCACTTCTTTTGATACTACATATCCTACCCTAACTTTCTGTTTTCTACCTTTTAAAAATTCTTCTACCCAGCAAATGACTTTCTTATCCACTCCAATGGTTTTTACCTTATTTACTACCATTTTATGGCTTACTCTGTCAAACGCCTTAGACAGATCTAGTGCTACACTATCATTTTAATAAGTGTTTGGCTGTATGAAATAATTACTCGGAGAGTCACTTTACACTTTGTTTATTTTTCTTTCAAGACATCGACTACATCAAAATATATTAAGAACAAACGTGAACAAATGTTACAGCAATTAATTTCAAGCACTTCCCAGAACTACTGACTGACAACTCTTTCCACTCGCCGTCTCTGCGCGCTTAAATAGACACTTCAGTAGCATCCAGAATTGTTTAAAAAGTTTCGACCAACGTTTCTCGAATTCTAGCAATACTTTACCAATTTAAATCACATTCAAACAATCAGAATTAATACAAAATCGTTCACAGCCACCACGAAAAATACGGAAATGAAAATTAAAGATGTTTACAAGTATTTACACACCAAATTATCCGCATAAACCAGTCGGAATCGTCGCAAATTGTCCTCAAAACATAGTATCACACATCAAAACTTAAAATTACAAACTCTTAATAGATGTTTCATGCATAATACTGTCCTTGAACATATTATATAGTATTTACATAGTTTCTCTCCATAAAGTTACACAAATTCACAATTAATTACACGGAAAATATACAAAATTATAATTAATCAACTCCCAGTTTGCTAAACACAGTTCTTAAAATAACATTTCGTAACATCGGTTGGGTCTGTGGGCTGTAGCTTGTTTGTCGGTATTGAGGACGAACATTTATCGTATAAGTACAAGCTGTATTACTAACCATCGAGTGTGGCCAACAAAGACTTTTCACAATGCATGGAAAAGTTAACTGACAAATATTTGAAGTGGGTGGTAATAACCTTTCAACTTCTCCAATAATATTTTTTCAGAAGCTCACGATGAAGTAAAAGGGATTTAATGTTAACAAAACTGTTAATACTGTTTAATTATTAAAGGAAGAGCGGCTGTGATTATATCACAGCTCACTACGCGTTTAGTTTGTTTTCTTTGAAATTTAGAGAGGAAAACGTATTATAAATATACTGCTCTTTAAACAAACAATGTAGTATTCAGGCGATTCATTTGTTTGCAGTTGCTTTATTACATGGAACTGTTATTACATAATGATCATAACCTTGATATTGTAATGTTGTACGTATTTCGGTTGTAGTTTAGATAACGATACAGTTGTAACTTCTATTGAATTAATGGCCTCAGATGTGTGCAAGCAATTAAATTCGAAATAAATTTGGAATCACAAAATCTATGGTATACCACGTAATATTAGTTTTACTCCTCATTTAGGACACATTCAGCACGATAATATGAAACTACTTCCATCCGCATAAACTTCTGTATCATGGCGCTTATGAAATATGTTTAAATTGTTTATAAAAACTAAAAATTCACGGTGTATTACGTTTAACAAAATTGTCAGTTGTAATTTTGGTCCAGGCTGCATTTCAACCTAATATTTCCTCCGCTAATATTGCCGTTCGAAAATCGTAACTTATATCACCCGCGTATGAATACACTCGTTGTATTGATATCTAAATGTGATCCATTGCAACTATTTTACATGCGGTTGATACTGTGACATAAGTAGTAGAAAGTAACTAATAATTAATTTGTTAATTTAAACGTAATACGTACTTCTATTCCAACGTTTCGGCAATTCATGCTTCTAGTTTACTATAAACGTGACATAGAATACAATGGAAACATCTACACCGAATATAAATATTCTGTAATCGAATCAAAAAAGATTTGCTGGGTGCAGTATTTTGGAAATTCATTTCTTCGATAGCTGCGACGGTCGCCCAGAAACTAATAATGCACCACAATTTTTTTTTCTCAGCTCCCAACAATGGCCACCCACGGCTGTAACACCTGACAAGATGCAGCGTGCTGATGTGCTCATTCGCGAGGACAGACGTATGACCACTCGGCAGTTGGCGCGGGAGCTGTCAATCAGCAAAGGAAATGTGGGTGAAATCGTCAGTGCTCTTGATTACACAAAAAAGTGTTCACGGTGGGTTCCGCGCCGTCTTACGGAGGAACACAAAACTCCCAGGAAAAAAAAAAAAAAACATTTCTTCTGTGTTGTTGCAACGTTTTGAAGCTGAGGGGGAAGCCTTCTTGTCCCAGATTGTGACAGGTGATGAAACATTGGTTCACCATTTTAAGCCCGAAACTAAACGGCAATCGATGGAATGGCGCCATCCTGACTCTTCACAGAAGAAAAAAATTCAAAGCAACTGCTTCCGCTGGTAAGATCATGATCACTGTGTTTGGGGACTGTGATGGTGTCATTGATGTCATGCAGAGTGGTACCACCATTAATTCTGTGGCATAAGTGAACACATTAACCAACTACTCCAGTTACTTGGACGTCATAACAACCGAGGGGATTGTTTGCTTCAACACGATAACGCACGCCCTCACACAAGTTTGAGGACATTGAAACACATCACCAAACAGGGTTGGACAATACTACCCCAACCGCCCTATAGCCCTGACCTAGCTCCCTCAGACTTTCACTTGTTTGGGCCATCGAAGAATACCATTCGTGGGAGACATTTTGAGAATGACGAAGACGTGATTCGCACAGTAAAGAAGTGGCTTCGTGAACAGAACAAGGAGTGGTACCGCCAGGGCATACACGCTCTTGTGTCTCGCTGGAGGAAGTCCATAGAACGGGAAGGAAATTACGTGGAAAAATATGGAGTGTAGAAGGAACATCAATCTTTCTTGTGTATAAGTTTCATTGTGGTCAATAAATAATTGTTGAGGAAAAAAAAAGGTGGTGCATTAGTTTCTGGGCAACCCTTGTAAATACAGTTCTTATTACATGACCCTCATATCCTTAAAAATTATGTAAGATATTTCTTAGCTTACTGTATCATTGGTATCTCTGGACACAGAGTATAAGAAAACATCTACATCAAACAAATATAAAAAAACAGAAATCAACTAATGTGTTTATCTAAACGAAATGCATACTTTTCTTCAGTTTTGTGGCCATTAATTTTATCGCAGATGCTTACCTGAATAGAACTGTTATTAAATGACGCACATAACCTTGAATAACATCCTTTGCCGTTATTAGATTGACAACGAAGGTGGGGAGCACAACGTCATGGCCCTACGGACATGATTACACAATGAGCAAGCTTAGCCTTTTATTATTATACTTTTTTTTTAGATGAAAATAAAATACGGTGATAAGGCTGCTACATGAGTGTTGCGGTTTTTATCGCCCGCTCGTGTCTTCAGGGGCCTTTTTTCCGTCGTTTCCGCTCCGTGTCTTTTGTTAGCGGAGCTGTATTGTAGTGGCGGCCCCTCTAGCGTCGCTAATGCGAACCAGGAGGGGCCCTTTATTAGTGCCATCCAGCCACCTGCCCCGACTCTGTAATTAATCTCTCCGATATTTCTGCTTTTTGGGCACCGGCTGTTCTTGTTAAAAAATTTAATTCGCGCGTCCAAAGGACCCTTTGTGCTTGGGTTTCTAACTCAGCTTGGCAGGAGTAAAGCACGTCTTTCAGACCGTATTTCTAGCTGTTGCTGATTATTAGAGTGGGATAATCCTTCGATGTTTTAGCAAATAGAGAGCTAACTAACAATGAAAAGCAATTTTAATTTAAGTTGCCAGAGATTTAGCAAGATGAGTATTCTCAAATTTAAAAAATACGAAGTAATTAAGGTCGTTGTATTTGAAACGAGGATGCGTTCTGTTATAATTATATTAGAATATTATTATCGATTATTAATTATCGTTTAATAATTAATTGAATGAGTGTGTTAATTCTATAAAAAATTATTTTGGAGAGTTTGACAATAATAGTTAGAGCAAACAAAAAAAAAACTTCAAATAAGAAGATCAGAAAAACGTTTAGACAATATTAAAGTTGCATTACAAGGAAGAAAAAATATTATTGAGACACGAGTGTCTTGAATGAGTAACAATCGTTTGAGTTTCACTAAAGTTACCGAACAATCAGGAAAATTAAAAATGAATCATGGACTCTCACCTGTGTGAACTTAATCGCCTGTACAGTATCGGGAATATAGAAGTAGTGAAATTACCAGTGTCAGCGGTGACTGATTTAAAGTAGCTGCTGCCTGTTGTTGCGGGGGAGTAGTGGACTAACCTTAGGGATTTTCTAAGAACACTCTTCTTATCTTCTGGATGTATTGAGGTTCTCTAGGTCTTCTCTCCTTGTCTTCTAGTCTATCTAATGTTAGTGGCAAGTCAGTGTGATACCATCCGTTTAATTTAAGTACGGGAACCGTTAATAGTAATTAATTGGCAAAAATAGCAGGCTCAGGATGGGCGACGAATCGCTATATCTTGTTGAATGATTCTCTGGAAGCTACAGACACAGTTGATATCTCGATTTCCACAAGGACGAGTTCCGAGATATCGTCAACTATCGCCTAAGTACTCATAATGTGAATAAACATCATCAGTCAGCGGACAGCAAAGCTGTGCTGGGTGCAAGGATTCACTAGCGAGAGTTATCTAACCCTGTCTGCCAATGTAACGATGAGGAATATTGGCCGACCCGTTCTGACGGTGACAACGGCATTAGTACCTTTATCAGCAACTTCTGCCTATCCTGCGACACGTTGTTGCAATACAGTAGGCTAGCCACATTTTATTTCATGTAGTAATGAGTAGGTTTGTCCAAATGTAGGTATTTATATCGGTCTTTTTTTATTGTTTTACGCCTCGTCCACGGTTAAGGTCATTAGAGGCGGGATGGGACTGGGGACAAGGAACAGGTAGGAATTCGGCCATGGAATTTTTGAAGGAAGCATCCAGGCATTCACCTGGAGTGATTTGGGGAAACCATGGAAAATCCAAATCTGGATGCCCGGACGGGGATTCGAACCGGCGTCCTCCCGAATGCGAAACCAGAACGTTAACCGTTCACCCACCACGCTCGGTATTTATATCGGTGATATGTATGGAGTGTCAGCTCGATTATTCGATTCTTACGTAGTTTACTAATTTCATAGGACAATGGCAGGAGTCGTGGGATAAGTTTTTTTTTTTTTTTAATGGCTTTTGGCAGCTGAGGCCATACAGCCAACTCAATGTGTTATATTAAAGCTTCCAGTGAATCAGTTAAATCCAGTGTTTATATAGTCTTCAAAGTGCGGACGCCACAGGACGGACAGGACACACAACACTTAACATCCATGCCCGCGGCCGGATTCGAACCGGCGACCTTCGGCACGTGGAGCTAGCACTCTAGCCCCTACGCTACCGAGGCCGGCCAATGGGATAAGTTTGACAATGCGGAGTAGTGTTTCAATGAGTGTTAGAAGACAAACTGTGTCAGTGAATACGTCCTTCGTGCTTCCGTGACGGGAAAATGAACTCTGGCTGTCGTCTTCGCATCGTTGTGCTAACCAGACGCTATAGAACTGTCGACTTATAAGCTAGAAGAACCTATACTGTGATTTTGAGGAGCCGTGAAACGACAGTGCTAACTGCGGCCTAGACTTGTTTCAATTTGAACTTTTCTCTCGTAAGAGCTTGCAGTCTTCGGAATACAAATCTATCACAAATTATATGTGTTTACTTCCATAAATTTTCTGTTTCGTGGTCGGTGTTATACTATTTATAACTGTGCTATTAGAAGTGTGTGGTTACAACAGTCTATTTACATGTGTGTTAGTTGTGACCAAATTCCACCACTAATTTATCATCTAGAAGTTCTAGTAATTGAATTAATCATAAATACACTCTTCATCCAATCATGGTGTCCAGGTTAATATACCTTTACTTAAGTGAGTCAAATTTCACGCGGTAATGACTGTTAATTTAAAGTAAAGAGTACTTTCCCAACGTATTTGCCGATTCGACCAGGTTGATATGCCCTTCGTTAATTAACTAATTCGTGATGATCAATGATGATTTCCTTTAGTCACTTTGCCTTCCAATATACAGCTCACTGTCGTTTGTCGCTAAAAGTTTATACCATCCCCCAAATAATTACAGCTCTCAACGGATTAAATACGTCCATGAAATAACTTCAATTTTCCGTGAGCTCCATAGTAACACTACGCGCGGATAAGGCGTAATAGACTCGTCCATTCCAAACTCCCCTATTATTTCTATCGCATCAATCACTGATTGGTCCATTGCACCTACGCGGTCAGAATTCGTTCGCCACAGTGAAAGTTGCTAGAGAGATCTCCCATCGCAGCAACATATCCCTTTTTTGGTTTATGGTATTAAGCCTCGTCAGCGTTGATATCATTAGAGGCGGAAATGGACTATCAGCAAGCAAGAAACGGGAAGAAATTTGTCCATAGCCTTCTGAACAAACCATCCCGGCATTCGCCTGGAGTGATTTCTGGAAAACATGGAAAATGGAAATCTGGATACCGAACGGGGATTCGAACCCGCATCCTCCCGAATGCGACTCCAGAACGTTACCGCTCACACACCACGTTCAGTAAGGTATTCCTGAGCTCTCCCAAGAAAGTAGTATAGTGTTACTATTCCTCTATCACAATTACCTATTAGGTTCTTGTATTCGGAGGTAATATGTTCTAGGTACTTAACCACACCGTATAATTATATGTTATTTTAAAAAATATAAAAATCAAATCTTACAAGTAGATCTTGTATATAACCGTAGAACACAAATAGAATTTAATAATATTTTAATTGATACTTCCCTTTCCACCAGTATTCAAATGCTCCTGCTTCTGGTATTACAATATTTATTTATCACAATCCACATTTTCCGTAGTTTCAACAATTTATACATTCACTACATAAATTAGCAGTACATATTAACCCTGTCCATATTCTTAATATTTATCATGAATAATACTGATCTTATAACTCGCAGTCCGTTTCATTCAGTTCAACAATCTCATACCATCTTTGACTTGACATCCAGCGATAATTAATGTTATTCGTCGACCAAAGATAAAACAGCTTCCCTGCTATAAAAAGGGGGGATGAGGGAAATCAGTTGCACAAGAATTATTCACATACAATTTAAATGACCACCAGATATAACGCGTTATCTGACAGTAGTCAAGTGTAAAACACCGAGACAGGAGGAATTCGATG
This sequence comes from Vandiemenella viatica, assembly GCA_031002005.1. NCBI lineage: Eukaryota > Metazoa > Arthropoda > Insecta > Orthoptera > Morabidae > Vandiemenella > Vandiemenella viatica. The sequence continues at coordinate 188,049,279 of JARYHS010011408.1, forward strand.
GGAAAAATTCAAATATCGCAAACTGACGTATAACTAACGCACGTCTACTTCAAACGAATGCTTACTTCCTGATCATAATCACAATATCTTACTCAACTGAATTCAACGGTGTATTGAAAAGTTTCGTAGACAAGACTGCGACACAGATAATGAAGTACCAATATAAGATCCTGAACTACCCTCGATTTGGGGAAACGATGTAAAACAGAAATCTAGATAACGGGACGGAATTCGAAATCGCGTCTTGCCGAAATCGAGGCCAGAGAGTTCCTTGTTGTGTCTGAAGAGGCTGGTTGTATGTTCTGACTGTAACTTTCTGTTGAACTAATTGATGTAACGAGTGTCTACCGAGCGTGGTGGGTGAGTGTTTAACGCTCTAGCCTCGCATTCGGGAGGACGCGGGTTCGAATCCCCGACCGGGCATACAGATTTCGGTTTTACATGGCTTCCCCAAATAACTTCCGGCGAATGCTGAGATGCTTCCTGTGAAATTCCATGGTCAAATTCCTTCCCGTTCCTTGTCCTATCCAGCCTCTAATGACCTCGACGTCGACGAGGCGTAAAACCATAAAAAAGAGTGTCTTACTGAGTTCATATCGGTCACGTACAAGCCGTGTGGGAAACTCTTCTTTCATATAAACAAAAATCAGCTTTCTGCTATAGAGGTATTGCTTGTGCTGCTCCTCTTAGGCTTTGACAGGTAAAATAAAGGAAAGGAAAAGGAAACGGGACCCTGCGAGGAAGAAGCGCTTACTGGAATCCTATCCGGCGTTCCATTTTCCAGGCGCAGCCTCGTGATTTTATTTTCGCTGAAGAGCTTTCGAGAGCTGCGTCGCCTCGACAGCGACATGGAGTTAAGGAACAATAACCTAATGTTCTCGGTCGTGATAACGGAACAGATTGCTCGCTCCGTCATTGTTTTCACTCTATTATGACGTTCTTCCGTTAAATTCTTCACTTGATAGTTTCAGAAAATCAGTATTTCCATCCCTGAACAGTCGGTTAATACACATTTTTCTTATTTTTCTTTCACTGAATATTTTAAAGAAGAAGTGGTGTCGTAATAAATCCCCTATGATTTTCTTTTTTGTAGTAACTTCCAAATACTTGTTTTTGCTTCCGTCTATGCCCAGAATTGTCTTAACATTGCATGCATTTGTTTCTTGGGTATCTACTTGTAGAGATTCAGCAAGACTGAATCAAGTTGTTACGAAACTTCTTATCCACATAAAGTCATTACAATAAATTTTTATTTTTTTTTCCTTCAGAGATGATTTTACCGAAAATGATACTGCATACAGAGCAAATTTAGAAGTTTTCTTTCAGTATAAAACAGAATTTCTGGTATTTGAAGGGAACACCGTGTCAAATTACAAGCATCCATACGGCTAATTTGAAAGGTGCTACTTCTATAATAAAATATCTTTAGGCCCTTTAGGATGGAGAAAAGGGAAACTAATTTGATTTTAATACAAGTACATCTGGAAAAATAAAAACATGGAAAAAAGCTTACAGTAGGTTTTATCTGAAAAGCGGTAGGCTAACGTAATCTTTGGAAAAAAAAGAGGAACAACGTTAATACAATAAAAAATGTAATATCGATTTGTTATTGTTAACAGAAAGAAAGTTTAAATCACACGGAAGATTTATATTATTGAAAATTTATTCAAATACCGATTAGAAGACTATTCAAGACTTTGTTGAATTGTCTGAGATTTCCCGATTGTGTTTGAAAGCTATTTGCATTCTTCGAGAGGACACGTTAATCTTCGATAGGTGGTCAAATGATGATTCATTTTTATGAATTCGAATAAGGGAATTGTGAGTTTAAACGAGACTTTTACGTTATTATATGACTCATGTTAAATATATGAAAAGCGTGTTTCGACATGGTCGTATACGCACCGGGACTTAAAATGTTCATGTGTACAAATAATAATGTACTCTTGTGGGTATTTCGACTACCGATAACTATTTTGTAGTATCGTCGGATGTATTTTATTTTAGTGACACTGATAGGAATGAATTACTGGCTTAATTCTCGAAAATTTTAAACAATTGAACAAGCTGACACTTTATTTAAAATTCTTCATATTTTGTACCGTTTTCTAATCAAAGCAGGGGTTAAAATGCCGTCCCACCTATTCATCCGTTGCGGAACATACCGGGCCGTAAGTATTGATGTGGAACTTTTATTTTAGTTCTGAAGTAAAAAATCGATAAACGGTTTGCAGGCAAGTTTTCTTTCCCTGTAATCAGTATCCCGACTGATTTAACGCAATCCTCCATCTCTTTCTATCTTGAGCTAATCTCAACATACCCCTTGCAATTTGCGTCCTCGACCATGTACTTGATATATTATAATCTTTGTCTTCCTTTTAGTTCTTTCCATAAACTGTTCCCTCCACTAATAAATCAACAAGTTCCGCATGTCTCAAAATGTGACCCACCATTCCGTCTCTTCTTCCTGTAAGACTCTTCATCAAACTTGTTTCCTCGCTCATCATTTCCAGAACACTTTCACTTCTTACTTTACCTGTTCACTTGATTTTTGAGTATTCTGCTATAGCACCACATTTAGAGCGCTTCAATTTTCCTTCCTTCTGGTATTCTTATAGTGCAAAGTTTTTTTTATGGCTTTCGGCTACTGGGCCATACAGCCAGCTCAATGTGATTTCTTGCTATCAAGTATTGACACGAGGTCACTACAACACGGACAAGTCATACACAGACAAAACACTAAACAACCATGCCCTCGGCTGGACTCGAACCGGCGACCTTCGGTACGCGGGGCTAGCACTCTAGCCCCTACGCTACCGAGGCCGGCAAAGTGCAAAGTTCACTTCGAGGAAGTGGAGTGTACCAGATATACAGTTTTAGAAACTTGTTCTGAGTCCTATGTCAGTCCAGTCAATAAACTTCCTAGAACTATAAAACAGTTTGTAGGTAATAAAGACATATATCTTATTGGTAGCTTCTTTTACTCCATCCAAGAATTTATAGAAACAATTAATTGTATCTAATATGCCTTCTTTGTAATTAAGTTATAGAAATTAAGAATTTTAGTTTGTTTGTAATATATAATTCTTTTTGATTCTGATTATATATATATATGCCACATCTCAGAGGTCTTTCATGCAGTATGGGTCAACAAAACAAGAGTAATAAATAAAGTATTCGAAACTAAAATATTTCTTTTCAAAAAGAAGGGTCTCTTGACTAATGGTAATACGCTTGTTGTGCCGCCAGTTGTGATTTTACTTCCTAAATAACAGAAATCGCTCACTTCTCCTATTACATCTCATGTGTCCGTATATAAGACATTTCAAACACTGTGCCTCGTTGTGTTCGCCGCGTATGAGCCGTGACAGTGTTTGCTATCAACCTCTGCTGTATGCAGACTGGTCGGATTCCACTCACATGATGGGGGGGTGGGGAGGGGGTTGGGGACCGCTGTAGCGGCTAGCAACTTTGCGGGGAAAAAGACGAAAGCTTCTCGGAAAAGTTTCTCGGTCGGAAGCGGGCTGGGAGGCCCGCTCAACTCGTCCGAGTGATTGCGACGGAATTTTCTCTGCGTTGCTCCGCCTGAAGTCGCAGTATATTTCATTTATTCTTCTCGCTACTCATTTTTCCAGTTATAACCCGCGCAGTACCTCTCTCGCATTATAATATTTTATTCACAATTGTATTTAATTTTTTCTCAAATTACAAACCTACTGCTATATAAGGGATTTTTCATTCCGCGGTAGATATCAGCATCTTTGTTTAAAGGGTTTCTGATAGTTCAAAACTTTGTTTCAGATCCATTAAAAAATATCGCAGTGTTGTACTGTGTGCGCATTTAATGCCCTCTTTGAGAGGAATTGGTTCAAACTATTTGTTTCGGCTGTCAGTTTCTTTGAATTTGTATAAATAGTTGTTAGATAACTTAAATTAGAAATTTTCAGCCGCATTTTGTTTAGTCATTTAGATATCTGCTGTAAATGTTCAAAAATTGTGGACGTCGAGGTCATTAGAGGCGGGATGGGACACAGACAAGGAACGGGAAGGAATTCGGCCATGGCCTTTTTGAAGGAAGCATCCCGGCATTCACCAGCAGTGAATTGGGAAAACCATGGAAAACCAAAATCTGGATGCTTGGACCGGCATTCGAATGGAGGTTCCACCTGTACCCTCCGTGTTCGGTGATTCGCAACCTAAGACCATTAGCGCCGATTAAAACATCCGGTGTTTCGCAATCTACGTCCTAAAAGTTGATATTGATGTTGTGCAACCTGTGAAGCAGGTAAAATAAAACAATTTTTGTGATTTCTTGAAGAATCTATTCATTTGTCGGAAACCACGGAACAATCATATAAAACATCGTCATACAAAATAGAGATTTCATATTACCTCAGGTTGATTCTAACTCTCGTCGAAATACCCTACGCTGGTTGAAATATCCATTTCTCTTTTCGAATGTCTCGCAATACATCTAGTATTAGCCAAATATTCAGTTGGAGGTGATAAAATTGTGAACTATAATGAGCATGGAACGATTCAGCACCATTGATTGTGCTGGAAGGTTGCAGTTTACATGAAGCCCATATTTCAGGAGAAAATGATCGCAAAAATATATAACATTGTAATAAGTAGTTGTGGCTTTACACACCTGTAATAGTTTAGTTTCACGATCACTTAGAAGATCATGGTTGTGGGATCACTATGTCACTCACGGCACTGTTAGTCCTCACCAACACTTTAAACCATTCTTTTGTACGACTTGCACACATTCATAATAAGTTTCCATTAACGAAGATTTTCTGTTTTAAAAAATTATTCTGGACACATGTACAGTACTATTGGAGACGGCATGGTGAAAACTAATAACTTACGTTGTGTGGTAATATGATGAAGAGTAGACAGGGGAACAGAACTATGATCCCACGTTTACCTCCTCCGGGATGCGAATCACCTCACGACTCCTTGTTTACTTGGGTTGCGAAACACCGGATCAATCTGCGCCAAGAACAATAGCAGGTTGCGAATCACCTCACGCCCGGGCCCATTCACCAAGGTATCGGAATCGATCGAGTTTTCCAGTCTTGCCATGGATGGTGGTGAGAGGGACTTTCCTGGGTGTCGACTCTCGAAGTGCTTGATCTTTTCGTACGGTATCCGTAGTCCTGTCTTCGCCGCCATGTCGTGTAGGGTTTGAACAGGAATGGCAACATCCTTAGAGTTGTTGGTTAGGATTTGCAAATCCAGGCTCTTGATTTCGATCTTACATGTTCAGGCTCCAATGAAGTCTGGTTTCATTCCAACATTGTTCAGTGCAACTTCGAAGGTCCTGATGACTTTGTCGAGCACTACATTGAACAGAATGGGTTATAGGCCATCTCCTTTTCTACTTTCGATGTAGATGTTATTAGAGCAGGAAGAGGATAGGGAACAAGTACAGAGAAGAAATGCCTTCTTTGGCAACCATCCCCGTACCCGCCTCGAGTAATTTCGTGAAACAATGGAAAACCGAATTCATGCGGGTCGGATAGGTATTGAATTCGTGTTCTCCAGAATATGATGCCACAACGTTAACGCTCTTCCACCATACTGGGTTATTTTATTCCTCACAATTCTTACTTACTGAACAAAATACTGGTCACTGTGTCTTCCTTGAACAAGGCAGCACGTTGATAGAAATACGGTCCAGGCTTAGGGGCTGTGCTGTAGAGCGTGGATTCATTAGGAAATTTTCTGAAACTCTGGCATCAATGCGTCGTGAATATTTTTATTTTTTTTTATTTTGGTTATCGCAGAATGCATTGCTTTTTAGGTACTGTTGTATTTTTTATATGATCGGCTGTCGGTCGGAGCTGGGATACAGAATCGTTTATTTGTGAAGCTATTTCTTTATAGATTATGATCACAGTCGCCAGGGATACATGTCCCATTTAAACTCGTTCAGCACTTTAATCTTCAAACTTTTTAACTTAGTCTTTCATATTTGAATGATAATAAACTTTTATATTACTTCTTGCAGTTTACTAAAGTAGCACTCAATAGATGAGGATCCGAAGATACAAGTTCCTTTGCTCGCAGTAACAGTTTATCACCAGCTCAAGCTCACACGCCTATTATCTCACTCGCTCTCTGTTTGTTACTCCCGTCGTTACCATGACTACGAATTTCTCCCAGAGTAACCTTCAGTCTTTTATAATTTTTCCATAAAACTCGTTATGCTACTGTACATGCTTACAAATTTTATCATGTAGATGTAAAGTTACATTCGATGTAACTTGATAATTTTGTGAACCAAGTAATATACCGGATGGTTATAATTAAACATTCCCTATTTAACACGTTATAACACGGGAACTAATTACCGTGCAAGTACGAAACTTGGTAGCATTAATGTCAAGGACATGGGGAAGAAACATAATGCAGAATCAATTCAATTGAAATACTTTTAATGTGCTGCTACGGTACATCATACCATTACATATCGGTACCATTACTGCTACAAAAGGGGCTCAAATAAGGTGCCCATCAGTGTTCAGAAGTGTGTGAAATACAGGATTGCATTCTGCACAGCAGAACGAAGCATGTCCGTAGGTATGCTGGCTACCTCCCTTGACATGCGGGGCTTCAGATCAGCACAAGTGTGAATGTTCCCCTGGTAAACCCTATCCTTCAGGTAGCCCCACAACCGGAAATCACAGATTGTGAGGTCAGGTGATCGTGCCGGCCAAGGATTTGGAAACGATCGACTGTTAATCAGGTGTATGAGACTATAAATCATGATGACTGATCACGGCACCTGGTGGCCATAGTTGGAACTGGACGGTGGCGCTGTGACGCATGGGAATCAGGTACCACATACCCTGGAGATTAATGCTACCATGTTTGGTACTCGTATGGTAATTAGTTTCCGTGTTATAACGTGTTAAATAGGGAAACTTTCATTATAACTACCTGGTATATTGAGAAATAATGTCATTATCATGCTGTATATTGTTTGTTCTTATCCATGGATACCACGGTGTTTGTTTCTTGAATAATGAAGAGTTGGGATTTCGTAACGTGATTCAGCGAAACCAAAACCGGTTACTTTTGGTAGAGTTACTTATTTAATAACTTATTTGTAGGCCTGTAATATTTTTGCAATGAGTACAGGGGTAGCTAAGTGTACTTGCGACGAGTTCTATAGATCTTTGTTCTGTCAAGACTACCGATAGTTTGCGGCCTAAGTGACTGGCAACAGTTTCGCCAACTTATGAAACTACGGCCTGTAACACAGAGACTGGCGACCGTGCGACAGCACTTTAGTAACCGCTTGCCCTGAGATACTGTTGTCCATAACATAAAATACCTGCCATATTAAGCAAATGCTAAGTCATTTAAGCTCTTTTGTCTATCATCAATTAGCATCACGTTTGAGAGAGAAAAATTTTGTAACTTTTTAATAAAAATTTTATTTTCAGCCATCCAAAATTTTTTTGACACTAACAACAACATTGTTAGCGTATGTGTGGGATAATGATTTGAATTGGTAGGTAGAGCTTTCATACATCACACTCGTTCTAGGAAGGTTAAACAGCTTATTTCGATCGACTAATTAGTTTCCGCAAACTTTTCATGCATTACACATCTCTCCTAAGAAACACATCAGCCTGCCCTTTTTTGTACTCCCTCCCATTCCTGTATTTGATATTTTTCTGGTACTATCCAGCCATACTGAAGCAAGAGCCACAACGAGGTTTCCTATACCAGTGTCCTCATTTTATTCGCTGCCTCAACGGCGTTTTGTAACCATGCTACTGTTTGTACCTTAATCTACTGGTTCAGATTGGTTTGTATTGGGATTGTAGGTATGCACGTTAGGGAAAACCCCGGCTTTGGCCATTATTTAATGGTCTTTGAGGGAAACCCTTGAGTATTCTTATTGTAGTCAAACTATACAGAGATTTTTTTAGCGCTATCCAAATCGATTCGGTGGCATATCTTCAAATTTCGAAGTGACATATAATCTTCAAAATGTTAAAATTTTGGTGAGCTTCGTTCATATTAATTGATAAAGAAATTTCATTTACCATCTCAAAAGCGCAAACTGCAATTTTGTGTATCAGGCAATTTTTTTTTTTGCTTATGTCTTTACGCTTCGTTGACGTCGTGGTCATTAGAGGTGGGATGGGATTGGAGACAAGTATTGAGAAGGAATTCGGCCATGGCCTTTTTAAGGAAGCAGCCCGGCATACGCCTGGAGTGATTTGGGGAAACCATGGAAAACCCATATCTGGATGCCCGGACGGGGATTCGAACCAGCATCCTCCCGAATGCGAGGCCAGAACGTTAACTGTTCGCCCACCACGCTTGGTCATGTAGTTTGTTTATTGGAACATATTAAATAAAATTATGTTAAACGAGTAACCTCTGTTTTTCCTGCTAGATGGCCTCTTATTACCAGTGGACAGAATCATGGTTGTAAACGCAAATTTTGAATTGCGTAATTCGCTTTTGACAATGTTAATCCGTTACTTGCCTTTCTGTATGTAGATGTTATTTTTGGTTGAGAGGATGAATTTTTCAACAGTTTTTGCGATAAGTTACTATAAATATTATTCGCCTGTAACTACGCTGATGAACCTAGAGAACATGGTTGTGAAATACACATTTGAGCACCAGATACATTCAATAAGTTAGCGGAGCGCAATCATTTAAGACTTTATTAGCTTATTAATCAAGTTCTGAATCAGTGACTATCGCCTTCAAGAACTATAAGAGAACGGCACATTGTTGACATCACGGATTTTAATGAAACAATGTAAACTTCAACCTGCGAGGCGGTAGCAAGGAATTTTCGTACAGTTGGAAATATGAAAATTGAAATTATTTGTTTTCGTTTGGTTGATATAAACTATTTAGGCGTTCCGTTTGGTTTAATAAAGGTGTCTGTCTTTGCGATCTCCACTCCGAATCACAGGGTCTCGGTGGGTATTGTCAAAGCTTTCAACTCGTCCTTCACTCTAACGCAGCTTGTTTTGTGTATATGGAGTACAGTAGAACGCTTCCTTGCTTCATATTTCACGATATACTGAAGTTCTCTTCGTTCCGTAGAAATACATGTTTACATTAAGTGCGCTACCACTTGAAACTTCTGCCGAAACACGCTTGTTTTTTTTTAAGTCCAATAATTACTTCTTTCGGGATTTATTTCTGGTAGATGTTCATGTCTTTAAAGGCGGGAAGGGACTGGGGGCAAGCAATAGGAAAGAATTCGGCCATGGCCTTTTGACTAAAATATCCCGTCATTCGCCTGGAGCGATTTAGAGAAACCATGGAAAATTGAAATCTCCATAGCCGGATTTGAACCCATGTCTGCCCGAATATAAGGCCAAAGCACTACCGCTCATCCACCACGCTCATCACAATACAGTAATGCCATACTCATTGTTATTATGATATAAACTGTTTGTATCTAATGGCTCCTGTCACTGTGAACACACAAAAAAATGGATTAATAATGTAAAATATATGTTCTTAATCACATATAGCAGCAAGTTTGAATATACAGTAAGTGGCGGCTTACTGTATAATGAGGCCTCTCAATACGGGTGTCCATATCACTTTCTCCAGACTGTACCTTCTGATGACCGCCAATCAAACTACCGCAAACCGACAAAACGAAAGTTAGTAGGCAACAAAAGAAAAATTCGATAGAACTAATGTGGATTCTGAGAATCAGGTATAATTAAAACACTAACGAATGTTAATTAAACAGCGGAAGAAAATGAAATTTAAAATATTTTAAATAATGATTTCTGAAGATTATGCAGTGGTCCAACTGCGGCTTACTATCAAGCAAACTTTGATTTTCCAAGAATGTTTTTGTTATCAGGAAAATTGGCAAGAAAGTCGTTGACTGTGAATTGTTATAAAATCCGGAAGCACGTGGTAGCAATCATTTTCACCTATGTCTACTTCAGACGCCTGGATCTGGTGTTTAGTCTGGCCATGCAGATTTTGGTAAAACATATATAATTAAATACTGTATCTTGATCAGGATTGACAAAATATAGTTTGTGAAAACGGAGACTTTCCCGGCGTATAATTACAATGAAATCTTCACGACACAATCCGGTGGTACACCCTTGAAGATATATAGTTTGTTTGTAAAATTGTTAGTACAGAATTCAAAGGTGTGATTGAATACATTTGATTACGGAGTCTGTGCCAGATCGGTGGTGGTCTGACAATCAATCACTCGTTTATACAAACAAAAATGTATTTCAGTAATAAGAATCCATTTTCATTAAGCTTTGTTTCGCACTTTGCTCACCGATTGCATACTTTGGAGATTCAAAGTATGCAATTTTCATCATTCACAAGGTGGCGCTGGATCACTTTGGCAGAGAACGTTGCTTATAGCACCGTATGCGGGATAGAACGGTACATTAAAAAAAAATATTGTTGTTGGGCAGTTGTATGCAATGTGTACTGACCAGTGATCACTGATGTGTAATAAACATTTTATACTCGTTGCACCACGTAGAAAAATCTGTAACAGCGGTGGTTTTCACAGTTTTCCTGTCATGTTTTTCCTGCTTGAAATCCTGCAACAATATGTCCGCTCCTCTTGTTCTTCTCTTGGGGTTCGTTCATTAACTACGTGGCTCGATGTAAGGTGAGAGAGGGTTTGGGTAGAATGCTACGCTGGGTACGTGATAAGGGGGAAGCGGGTTTGGAGCCAAGCCACGCAGCTTTTCATTAATATTATTTGTCACAGTTAAAATAAGTTACAGAACACACAACAGCATGCGGATATTTATTTCCGTCATTTAACTATCTCCATATGTAATTTACAATATTGCGACAAGTGACAACAGTACAAAGTGCTCACTTATTAGGGAAAAAAACTACGTGCCACGTGGAAGGATGGGAAGGGTAGTGGATAAAGCCACGTCAGGCTGTGGGAGGCCAGAATGGGGCTACGTAGTTTATGGATGCTCCCTGCGAACAGAAAAGCATGCATAAGTCAGAACGCGCAATAATTGTTTGTATCCTGGTTGGCTATCGTCCAAAATTCGTATCTGGTGCTCAGTCAATAACATCCTCCTTCGCTCTCGCAGTCCTGTCCTTCCACCTTGACGTGAAGAGGCAGCTGTGGCGGACCTAGGTCGCAGCCCTTCAAAACACGATTTTTCCGCCCCCCTGAAGTTGCCGCCCGGGGCAAGCGCCCCAGTTTCCCTCCTCCCCTCGCTAGATATGGCACTTAAAGGCAACAGTGTCTCCCTTCCCAGCCATAAGTGACTGACCTGGCCGTTATATTGTCTCTTCGATTCATTCATAGTCACTTACGCAAAACTTTCTCTCGGATATCATTGTCCCTTCCAATGAAACATGTGGTGGCGAATGTAATAAGCAAAATTTGCTTGACACGAATTATTTACTTTAAAGATTAATAGAAATTAAGAATTAAATTATGATAAAAGAAATAAAACACATTTAGTGGCCACAATGTGTTGCAGCTTTTATCAGATAGCATTTTTTTTCCTGCCCATGTAGTTATGCGTTATGCGCATTTTTATTAAAATTCCCTTACTGCTTCGGTTATATTGGCGATTATATGCACTGAGTGCTTACATTGGTTCCTGGTTGCGTTACGTCACAGGTTATCCATCTGCCTCTTTCGCAGTAAAGTCGTGTGTATTGAAACCTGTCTGCTACTCTTTATGCATACAGTGGCTAACACCTGTGTCTCCGTTGTTGCTGGTTTTTTTGCGTGCAGTGTGCGTCGACATTTATGCGTGCTGAGCTGTCGGCAGAGCGGGGTGCTGACCTGGCGAGTCGCCGGTAATTATTCGGCAGCAGACAATGGCGCTGCGGCGGCGGCGGCGACTAGTAAGCCCATAAATCACGCTGCACCGAGCAGCACCGCGATACAGCCCGAGCCGCGTTGGCCCCGGCCAGACTCCTCATGTCGAGCTGCTTTTTGCGACACGCGCGTTTTTCCCACCTTCTCTCGCCTCAGCCCCTGGCGTTACTTCCTTCTCTGACTGCCAGGACAAGTGTATGAAGGCTCCTCTTCACAATCGCCAATGATGAACGATTACAAAAGTGGCCATCATCGTCGCGATCATGAGTTGCTGTCTGTGAATTTTCATTTACTGACTGTTGTCTGTTCAAAATGGATGTCATAGTGATAGCAGCTTGTGGTTATCACAGATTAATAAGTTACTCTATATTATACAATCATAACTTTATAGATTCCTTGAGGTTTTGCTTTAGTCAGGTTTTTGTTTGTTGTGTTGGTTGATGGCTGAGTCTTGATATTGAACTCAATCATCGCAAATTCCATTTACGGACCGTGCAACCTCAGAAGGAAGTCCGATGTAAATGTTATCTGTGTAGTTTCGGCTGGTGTTGGTGGAACATTGTAAAATAATTAATTTAATGAATTAAAGTTATGATAAGTACAAAGAAAGGCTTACGAATCTTTCATCAATCAGATAATTTCTATAACATACTTAAAGAAGAAGAAAAGGTGACCGTGTAACTAAAGAAGAGATGACCATAATCTTCAGGAAATAACTGGAAAACATTAAATAAGTACCAGAAAGAAACGATGAACAAAAAATAATAACACAGGCTATTCACTTAGTACATATAACCACTATCGGAATGTGCATCGAAAACAAAAAAAGTCATGTAAAATAGATAGAGGAAGAGAAGATGGTGGATGTTGACTATTCACTGCAACTGAACAAGGTGCAGAGCCTACTATTACTGTGCTAAGTACATATGTATAAGGCAACTCTTGCCTGCTACTTCGTTTTCATTTCTCCGTCCATTCACATGACTTCCCCCCCCCCACCTCCCCCCTTTCCCAGATAAACCGTGAATAAACAACTAGCCGAACTTCTAGAAAAAACGATCATCAGAGTTTGATAACTTCGATCGCATGTCATCAAGCGACTTTGAATATCTACTGCAAAAAATATCCCGATTGGTTACGTAAAAAGCCATATTTTGGACCTCTGCCGTGCGACAGGATGGTGGGCGATTGTGTGGATATTTTTTTTTTTTTTTATTTTGTTACAACTTTTTACAGCCTAACATCTAGTATCTAAATTAGGCCATATTTACAATAACAATATGATTAAGTTGTTACATAGATTTCCGCTACCTGGCGAAATCAAGTGAATTGTTGTTTACAGTTAGAGTACTGTTGTAAGTATAGGCATTTTATTTACAAAAACTTAAGTGCTTGACTACGTTTAGGTTAATTTTTTAATAAAAGAAAAACTAATATTAGTAACATAACCCCTTAATTAACCCACCACCACTAGTTTATTATAAATTTTACTACGCTACTGCTAACTACAGAATAAAAGTCAGTTTTTTAGGATAGATCTTCAGCGGGATCCACGTCCTCCGGAATTCCTTGAGGTCTGGCCCATCAGATGCGGTTATGCGATTTCTGGAATGACCAAGACCGTCCAGGGTCTTCAGAGGGGTCACCACCGGCTTCCGGTGGCTGTGAATCCCAAATCCTATTTGGGTCAATACGGTGCTGAGGAGGTGTATTACATCTCCTTTGTTCTATCAAGTCATAGTTTGTTTCCTCTTGTATAATTTCTTTTATATCTGTAAGGAACTTAATTTGATAGCTGTCTCCTTTCCATTTTGCTGCCACATCATTTTAATTTTTTCAAGTGAGAAAAATAAAGTATAATAATAGTCTCTTTTTCCTCTTCATCATGGCTCGCAACGCTTGTGTGGATACGCGCACGATCATTGGCACGCATTCCTTTGATGTACCGAAAACCAATGGATTTTTCACGATTACTCACAATTATAGGCAATGGTGGCCACTCACAGACGATTATGCCCTCTACATAATGGTGCGTGCCTATAGTCGCCCATCATGGGTGATTGTTTAGAGGAGCCTTAACACGATGATGCGCGTCGGCACAGAGGTTGAGAAAGTGGAGGACTGCGTCAGGCATGAGGTTAGCTGGTTCGAGCCTCGCTGGGAGAAATGGTTTTCAGCGTCCAGTAATTAGACAGTCCAAGCTAGTGTCTGAAAATTTGCGTCTACTCACTTTCGGTTATTCCTGTGACCGTTCCTCTCTATCCGGGCGAGCTATGCCCGCTGGAGCATCCCCAGGCTCGGTGGTCAAACGAAGGCTTGGTGGACAAACGAAGGCTTGGCGGACAAACGAAGGCTCGGCGGAAACGGAGGCTCGGTGGACAAACGAAGGCTCGGCGGACAGACGAAGGCTCGCGCGACAGACGAAGGTTGGGCGGACAGACGAAGGCTGGGCGGACAAACGAAGGCTTGGTCGACAAAATGAAGGCTCGGCGGACAAACGATGGCTTGACCGACAGAGAAGGCTCGGCAGACACGAAGGCTCAGCGGACAAACGAAGGCTTGCTGGACGAACGAAGGCTCGGCGAACAAACGGAGATTCAGTAGTGTTTGGGGGTAGTAAGAACCCTCTGTTGACAGATACTTGGCCCTAGTTTTACGAACAGATTGAGAGGCAGGTCCAAATCTACGGCTTAACTAACCCTTGAAAATATTCGGTGTACATTCTGGTATTAATCGTAGTTTATCTCGAGTTATCGTGGAGATAAGTAAGAAAAATATACACATTTGTCAACTTTTAAACCTCCGCTTCTCCAACTCCCTTCATTCATCTTCCTATTCCGCCGCAGTAAAATGTTATAACTTGGCAGTGCTTGCCTATGGTCACATCTGAGCTACATGGATATTATTTAGAAAAGTCGCTACTGAATTGTCCCCATTGCCTCTGTTAGCATTTCTTAAAGAATAAATTTTTGTTGCCAGTCGGAAAGATCACTTAGCTGGGAAGCAAAATGTTACTTTTAGCTCAAAACAAAGTATCCGAAGACAAGCTTCCTGTATGGCCGGCGCCTGACTTTATTTGCTTAAAGATTCACATTGTAAACTCACTGCTGCAAGAAGAGGATCTTCTTCTTCTGGTCACTATCTTTCCCGGATGTGTGCAGCCATCTTGGCTGTCTTGTCTCTGCTAGTAGACGCTCGGTGTAGCTCCGTAGTTATCTTGGAGGTCCAGGTTCTCAGATGTTTTAGCAAGGAAATTCTTGTTCTACAAACACTTCTCTTTCCTGGAATTTTCCCCTGGAGAACAGACTGCAGGAGTTCGTAACGACTATTGTTCTTCATGATGTGACCAAGGTACTGAAGCTTCCGTGATTTTATGGTGGTCAGTATTTCCATATTCTTTTTCATTTTGAGGAATGCTTCAGCATATGTGGTGTGGTCTGTCGACGGTATCCTCTATTGTTCGATACAGCCACATTTCAAAAGCTTCTGGCCTTTTACTGAGTGTTTCCGCTAATGTCCACGTTTCAACGCCATACAGAAGGACAGACAACACATAGCAGGGCAGGAGCCTCATCTTCGTGGTAATCGATTATTACGACTTTTAAAAAGATTGTTCATTTTGTTGAAAGTAGCCCTGGCTTTACCAGTACGTGACTTTACTTCATCCGATTGATGGCTATTTACTGTGGTTCCAAGATACGTATACCTTGATACACATTCAATGGTCTTCTGGGTGATCATAATATGGCATAGGTTTCTTTTTTTTTTTAGCGACCATTACTTTTTTCTTATTTATATTAATATCAAGTCCGTATTATGGCTGCCTTGCAATAACTCCATACATAAGATTTTGTAAACTTTCCTGACTGTCTATAAAAATGACTGTGTCTTACGCGTAGCGAATGTTGTTTATCCCGTTTCCATTCAACAGCACACTCAACAAGAGAATAGGGCTTTAGTTACGTTCTATCAAGTGCTGAAAGTTAACCATTGTTTTGATGCTGTGGCCGATGTGAGTGCTTTTTCCAGCCTTGGTGAGCTTTGGAAGAGAGTATAAAATAATCGAAAGACACAAGGAAGCATTCAACCCAAGCATCGGAAGAATGCAAAATGCGCAACTTTTATTTTACAGGTTTTTTTGCGAAACGTAAAATAGCTTTGTTTTTTTAAATTCGTTACCCTTGAAACGTTTATTTTTTATCACTAATCTGCCGAGTATCTCCACTGTTTTGAGAGGCAGCGAATCATGTCTCCGAACAGAAACCTTATTGACGGTGGTGGGATGCAAGTGCCAACGGACAGCAAGTTGATTGGTTTTGGCAGGTATATATGCCCTAGCAGATCACTTAGTCTTCGTCTGCATAGGTTAATAAAGTGTTTATTATGACTGTCCATCAAAAACAGTGATAAGTTCATACACAAGAGAACGGAATCAGAATGTTGTAAACTGAATGCAATTAATTAACTGATGATGCGCCTGTCAAATGAGGGAACTGCACGTTCCCGTAGATCTCCATTGCAAATACGAGAGTTCGGAGCCTCAATATTTCTCTTGATCTGCTGTCCATTTTAACTGTGTAATTTGTGGCTTGTCGATATCCAGGTCATTAGTGACGGAAAATAATTGGAGACGAGGAATATTGAGGATATCGGCTGTGGCCTTTTGGAGAGAGCATTCGCCTTGAGTGATTCTGGGTAACCATAGACAATCAGGATAGCGGGACAGATACCAGACTGTTCTTTTAAAGTATCTGATCAGTGAAGTAAGCCTCCCGTTGCAGGATCCACATTTGTGGCGTTAAATGTCTGTTTACGTCGGAGCTACTGCAGCCGTGTTATACTGCTTCCTAGTCCTCACACTTAGTGATTCGATGCACTTTTGTAGTTGGCGAACATTCTCTCCATTTGTATAGAGCAGTGTTCAGTGAACAGAACATTGGCTTCCAGCCAAAAGGATAATTGAATTAGAGGAGCAGTAAAAGCCCAACTCAGTGCAATGTCAGCTGCACGTTGTGGTTCGCGACAGCCTTAGCGAGTCCCGTGGGTGAGCGGTAACGGCTTTCGGGAGGACGCTGGTTCGAATCTCCGTCCAGTCACCCAAATTTTTTTTCCAAAATCACTCAGTGCCAATACCGGCATGATTACTCCAAAAGATCATGGTCGAAATCCTTCTCTTTCCTTGTCCACAGCCCTTTCCGCTCCTCTAATGTCCTCGACGTCGGGGAAGCGTAAAGCTATAAGCAAAAGAAAACAAAATTAAGCAGTCAGTGGGGACTGCTGACAGAAGTGAAAACTTAAAACTATGAATATCATACGCCCAACACGTCATACTTACAGCTAGAGATATATTTTTTGCTTTAACAAATCGGTGACATGAGCTCATAAGATTTTATTTATCCAAAATCGCCCAACGCGCCTAAAGAAGCTTTCACTTCAAAAACTAAACTAGCTCACAACCTGAATGTTGGTCGAATCTTCCCGAAAGATATATATACCAAGCTATTGTCTCAGACACAAGAAGGCCAATTCCTTTCCTCAGGGGCCTGCAGTTTAACATAGATTCAGAATCACGGAACTTTCTGTCGTAGCACATACAATCAAACACAATTCCTAAAAATTCGTGCTTATCACGGGATCTGAAGTCGCGACTGGAGAGAGAAACTTTCGGAAGTAAACGCCTTAGCCGCTGAGCTACCTGACTGTATTGTTCTGAAATGTAGGCCTACGTGTGCTACTACTATCAAAATAGGATAAGAACTGTGGACTTATATGAACAAGGTTGACAGAAATGAAGTTGAGGTGGAAAGGAGGAGGGGGTTTGGTTTTTTGCAATCAGACATAAACAGCGTTACACTATTTTTTAAAGTATACGTATGCACAATTCCATCAAGATCGGATAAAAACTGTGCGTTTGTATAAACAAGATTGGCAAAAATTAAGGTGGTGGTCGTGCAGAGGAGTGGTTTTTGCAGAGGAAATTAGCTGTTTGTTTTAAAGTATACGTATGCAAAATTTCATCGAAATCGGGCAAAAACTGTAGGTGTGTGTAAAGATCATTTGAAAAAAGTAAGGACTGTGTGAGGGAATAGGAAGTGTTTTATATACAGGGTGTTACAAAAAGGTACGGCCAAACTTTCAGGAAACATTCCTCACACACAAACAAAGAATATATGTTATGTGGACATGTGTCCGGAAACGCTTACTGTCCATGTTAGAGCTCATTTTAGTTTCCTTAGTCTTCGTGCTCGCATTGTGGACGGCTGTGATACAATACGCCATTCTCCAGGGCTGCATCAGCGCATCAGGGATTCCATGCGACGGAGGGTGGATGCATGTATCCTCGCTAACGGAGGACATTTTGAACATTTCCTGTAACAAAGTGTTTGAAGTCACGCTGGTACGTTCTGTTGCTGTGTGTTTCCATTCCATGTTTAATGTGATTTGAAGAGAAGTAAAAAAATGAGCTCTAACATGGAAAGTAAGCGTTTCCAGACACATGTCCACATAACATATTTTCTTTGTTTGTGTGTGAGGAATGTTTCCTGAAAGTTTGGCAGTACCTTTTTGTAACACCCTGTATATATATATATATAATCAGATATTAGACTAGATACAAACATAATCTATACTTTTACCTCTGTCCAAGCGCAACACTTCATCCCTATAGCTACGGATATACTACTATAACAGCATGTTGGTGACGTGAACTCATAAGAATTTACCAACCCAAAAAGCGTTCACGCGCATATCACACTCGCAACACGTCATAGCATGTCGGTGATGCAATCTCATACATTAACCCCTCTCCTCCCCCCCCCCCCAATCCAAAATCGCCCACAGTGCCTATAAAAGTTTGCACTTCAAGAAATATTCAACTATCCATAGTATTTCGTTTTTGCTCTTTCGTTGGAGAAATTGCAAGAAGACATCTGATTACAACGAAATTTGTTCAGCGCATTAGGGAAATCACAATGCACCAGTGATTAAAATTACAAAACTGTACATGCACCGAATTCAGTACGGTGTGAAGCCACCTCGTGGTGTAATCAGAGCCTCTAGATGTCGTGACGTGGAATCAGAGAGAGTCTGGATATGCTGCTGGGGAACAGACTGCCACGCGGTTTGAAGGCACATAGGCAGTGCTTGCA
Source organism: Vandiemenella viatica (assembly GCA_031002005.1). NCBI lineage: Eukaryota > Metazoa > Arthropoda > Insecta > Orthoptera > Morabidae > Vandiemenella > Vandiemenella viatica. The sequence continues at coordinate 188,068,278 of JARYHS010011408.1, forward strand.
GGAGGATCAAGACGAACAAGTTGTTGAACGACTATATCCGAGACATGTCAGGCGAGCGTGCAGGTCAGGGAAGCAGTAGTATCCGTCACTTTTCAAAGAAGGCTCCCACATTCCTAGCCACATTTGTCCTGCTGATACATCGTATATGGAGTTGCCTGCAGGAGGGACGGGACAGTGCCTTAGGCTCTAAAGCCTCCCTGATATTCATTCTGCCCTCAATAGGTAGGAGGTGCCACAAACAACGACATGTGGCGTTTATCCGCTGTGGGGCTCAACAATACAGTCTGCCCGACTGTGTTCATCACGATAGCGTCAAACACGTAGTGGCCATCACTGTATGATAAATTGCAGCAGCACTCGTCTGATATCACTGCAACACCAGTGACAGCGTTCACGTTCCCATTATAGTCTGAGGTAGGGATGTAATGGAGCTCCACATCCGCAAGTGCGAAACTTCCGCCTGAAATTCTACCTCCACATCCGTAACTTTTAATGCGAAAGTATAGCGGATGTTTTGTTTACATTGCAATATATATGTTATTCTTTTCTCTTTGTACGAAAAGTGCCCTATCGTCGCTTGGTAATAAAAACGTGGTTTATTTCCTTTATTACGATACTGTAATAAAAGTACTTGTTACAATGCACAGAACGGAGTTATTACCTAAGCACAAATTTACTAGTCTGAACTTGCATGTAAAGTGATTCTGCCGATTCACGGTCCAACAAGTAGGACCTCCGTGTAGAACTACCGTGGGATGCTCTCACCCATTGACGCTACTGGAAGGGGTCCAAGCAGTCCTTTCCACTAGTAGTTTCTAGCAGCGCACCAGTGTCCTTATCGCACACTCGTACAGTGTTTCCTTCAATAAAGATCCAACGCCATAAGGGAGCGTCCATAAACCACGTGGCTCCATTTTGGCTTCTTGTTAACCTCCCTCCCCCCCACCTAGCCCGACGTAGTTTTTGTCACTATCCTCCCCCACGTAGCACGTAGCCTTTTTTCCCCTATTGATTCCAGAAGACATTTTTTACTGTTTTCTCCTGTCAGACTATAGTAATTATATACGGAGATAATTAAATGACGGAAATAAACATTCACGTGCTGTTGAGTGTTCTGTACCTCATTTTAACTGTGACAAATAATATGAATGAAAATCTATGTGCCCCCCCTTCCCCTCACGTAGCCCAGCCCACTAGTCCTGGCCACGTAATTTGTGGACGCTCCCTAACTTGTAGGGCGGCAGGGACCCGTGTTGGTTGTCTGGGAGTCTTGCAACCCCTTTCACGGCCCAAAAAGAGTTCTACAACGGCAAATAGGATCATCGTAGGTCCTACAAATTGGACTGCTAGAGCGATTGAAAGGCGCGTGGCGGGCGCGGAGATGTGCGGTGGCGTGGCCTTGTGCTTGATGCTTCAATTAGTCAGGCTGCGAACTTGACAAAGCTTATAAGACAAACATTGTTTTGTTGACGCGTGCTTGGTTATGTAAATAATTTAATTCACTCTCTAAATCATCTAATTATAGGGTGGGGACGTAATTGCTTGTTGAAGGCTTGAAGGGTAAGTATCTTGGCATAACGTTTGATAACAAACTCGACTGAGCAGAGCACATTAAGCAGGTGGAAGGAAAAGGTTACAAAATCCTAGCACTAGCAAAAGAACCTTCATTAGAGAGAAGAATTTAGTTTCAAATATTGATCTAGGGCTTAAAAAGAACTGTATGTGTGGAGCACCGTACTTTATGGTAGCGAAACCTGTCCTTTAGGAATACCAGAATAAAAGGAAGATTGAAGAATTTGAAATGTGGTGGTATGGAAGGTTGCTGAAAATTAAGCGGACAGATAAAGTACGAAATGAACGAGTTATTTTAAATGAATGGTGAGAAAAGAAGTTTGTGGAAGAATCTAACAAAACGAAGATACAGGATGGTAGGTCATATTTCGATACGTGCATGATTGATTAATTCGTTAGTGGAGGGAACATTCGAAGGTAAGAACTGTACAAAAAGACAGATTACATTATATGAAGCAAATAACTGATAACGATGCTTGTAATGGGTATGTTGAGATGAAAAGGTTACAAGGCATGGAGGATTGCATCAAACCAGTCGAGAGACTGATGACAGCAAAAAGAGGTTGCAGTGAGGGCAACATAACGTCTCATTAACTTTCTGAAACGCGTAAACCAAATCTTTTTAACAAAGTGCAATAAAGCAAAAAATTGTAATTGCAAAATATATGTTTTGTTTATCTCCATTTCTAGCTGTTGAAATAAATGTAGATAGTTTTCGAAGGCGACGTGTTTGAGAATCTGTGAGGCCTACAGCTAGGGGAGCGTGCATAAACAACGTAGCTCCATTTTGGCCTCCTGTGAACCCCCCCCCCCCCCCACGTAGCCCTACGTGGCTTTTGGATCTACCCCCCCCCCCCACCCTTTCTCCACGTAACACGTAGCTTTTTTCCCTTTTGATTCCAGAAGACATTTTGTACTGTTTTCTCTTGTCAGACTATCGTAAATTACATACGGAGATTATTAAATGACGGAAATAAGTATTCACATGTTGTTGTGATGTTCTGTTCCTCTTTTTAACTGTGAAAAATGTTGTGAAAGGAAAGCTACGTGGCCTGGCTCGTAACCCCCCCTCCCTCCACGTAGCCCAGCGTAGCCTTCCAGCCAACCCCCCCCCCCCCCCTTGGACTAAGCCACGTAGTTTGTGCACGCTCCCTAGCGACTAGCATAGGTAGCGTATTACTTTTCCTTCAGTTATCTCTGCAGCGGAATCTAGGTGATGTTAAACCAACCCTCAGGTGCCTTCACACTCCTGCCTCCCTGGAGAAGAAATCGCCCACCCTGGTACTTATTTGATAGCGACCAGAGTGCACTTGAGTGGCCGTACGGGAAGCTCGTCGCAAAGGCAGGAAAAATTCTTGACTTTATCTGGATTCTTAAAGTGTGTCGACCAGCAAGCAGTTAGTTACTTTCATGTCACGCAGAATAAACATGATGTTAAAATGTAATTGTTTTATTGATATTGTCGATTATTGTTTCCTGACGTCACAAATCGTTCGTATTCTTATTGTACACTTCGACACAAGTTACATTTAAATATTGCGTTGGTAGTACGACATTGCTTAAGAAATAATAATTTTGTTTGTTTAATCATGCAACGCAGTTTTTTATTCTTTAATAATACTTTCTATGAAACACTATTGTTAAAGAATAACAAAAAAGACTTTAACAAGATCCAAGCCTGTGAAATGAAGTTTCTTAGAACTGCCCTACAGAAAACGAGACTTGATAATGATGAGATTGGAGGGAAACCATGAAAGAGAGACTAAGGTCATCTGGCTTAAATGGTTTCGGCCTCTTAAAAGAATGAACAGTACAAGACTGCCAAAACCTTATTTGGAAAAAAGGAAAATGGGTATAAGACAAATGGGAAGACCAAAAAGAAGATGGATAGACCAACTGAAGGAGGTTATAGAGAGAAGAAGATAGAACTGGGAATCTATTATGGACAGGGAAACTTTTCTAGACGGGAGGCAGCGGAAGACAATCGTCTGTTACCACCAAGACGGAAACACAGGATGGCTCGAAAACAACACCCGGGAGATGGTTCCAACTATAATATATATATATCCTCATAACTTTAAGCCACGTCATGTACAGTGAATTACACTGATGTTCAATGCATCCTAATATCGTGTGGGACATCCAAAAGTGGTAATGACTCACAAAGTCATCGGAAGTTGCCTGAAAAAATACTATCGACGATTCCTTTACAGCAGTTCATAAGTGCGAGAGTGTGGCCGGTTCAGGATCTTGTACGCCAATTAACCTGTCGATCATGTCGGAGATATATTCGACTGGATTTATGTCTGCCGATCTAGGTGGACAAAACATTCGCTGGAATTGTCCAGAGTGATCATCAAACCAATCCTCAACGATTTTGGTGAGGTGACATGACGCATTGTCGTCCTTGAAAAGTGCATCATTGTTTGGGAATACGAAGTCATGAACGGCTGCCAGTGGTCTCCAAGTGGCTCATCATTACAACTTGCAGTCGATAATTTGTTCAGTTTGACCAGAGGTCCCAGTCCATGCCTTGTAAACACAGTGCATACCAGGATGGAGCCACCACAAGCTGCACAGTGCCTTACTGACAACCTGGGTCCATGGCCCCGTAGTGTCGGCGCCATACTCGAAGTCCACCATCAGCTCTTACGAACTGGAATCGTGACTCATCAGACCTCGCAGCATTTTTCCAGTCCGACCAGTATGTTCACTAAACCATGAGAAACGCAACAGCCGAGGGCCTTATGTTAGCAGAAACACTCGCGTCGGTCTTCTCTTGCCATGTTGAATCGGTGCCACATTTCGCTGTACGGACACGGTTGTCGCACGTCCCGTATTGAGTGTTGCTGTTCTGTGACGTGGTGTTGCATATCTGTCAACACCGACACCTCGACGCTAACGTCGCTGGACGCGGTCATTAAGAAAATGTTGTGAACTAATGCGTAGTCCGTGGCTGGCGATTATGCCGGAAATCACTTCTTGAAGACTTGAAATGTAACTATCTTGGCATTACTTTTGATAATAAGCTTAACTGGGCAGGACACATTGGACAAGTAGTAGGAAAAGGTTTCAAAATTCTGCACTTGTTGGAGAGAGTGATGAGGGGATCCACGAGAGAAGTAAGGGAATTGGGTTATAAAACCATTACAAGACCATTGCTTTAATATGGTAGTGAAGTATTGCAACCACATTTTGAGTATCAAATATAAGAGTTGAAGAGAGTACAAAAAAGGGCTTCCAAGATTTATTTCTGGAAATTACTCTGGAACGCAATCAGTAACAGACGTCATAAAAAAGCTGGAATGGGATTCATTGGAAGACAGGAGGAAGGTGAAGAGAGTCATGGGAGTGTACAAGGCGTATGTTGGTGATTAGACAGGGAAAGATATTGGTGTAAGAATTAAAAGTAATGCACGGAAGTGAAAAGATGGCCATGGAAACAAGCTGTCACTCGATTTCAGGCATAAGGGTGTAGGAAGATTCTCTTTTAATTGACCAAAAACGTTGAAAGAATTTAAAGTTGAAATTTGTAGAGGGGTGCGGGAAAGGGGTAAATGGGTGTGTATGGAAATTGCCAGTGGAGCGTGCGCTCCATTGCAATTAAATTAAATAACTTATTCGCAGCACACTCTTGATACAGCCGATCGAGGAATATTTAATTCAGGAACTCCGCGTTCACAATGACGTCAGAAAATCTTTCACACGATACACGAGAGTACAAATAAAAGCGCCGACACAGGCCGGCACATTTCTACGTTTCTTATACTGTGCTACCGCCACCTAGATATTTTCATCGTCTTATCCCATGACTTCTAGCACTACAATGTATTTATTTCTTTTTCGATGCTATTGACACTTGCAAATTGAGTCTCGTGTTGTTTCCGCATGCGTGGTAACGCTTGGTATCTTAGGTTACTCTTCTTGACGAGAATTGAGCACAAATTTAACAGTCTATATCTATAAAATGCCAGTCTTGGTCACGATGTTCTGTCGCGTGGTGACGTCACTCTATGACGACACGGTATGACGTCACGCTTTTCGCCTTTGCTGCTCAACTTATAACGACCAGAGATGTTTGAGGGTATGTGCGTTATTAAATAATAGTTATATACAGGTACACATCCACTGTTAAATGAGCTTCCAGCACACTAAAAATTACGTATTTCGTAAAAATTGACATATTAATTATTAGTTGCTTTTTCTTGATTGGAATTCGTTCGATGTAGATTTTTTAAAACTCTCTGTATGGCGATACCGTTCTTACAGTAACCTAAGAAATATCTACATTACACCATATTCAAGATTATGAACGGTATTTGATGAAAATTGTATTTAGCTAGCGAGGAAACAAATTGATTAAATATTGCGTCCAACACGTCAATTACAAGATATTTATATTCGATATAGATATTTTAAATAACTGTTATAATATAATCGAAGAAATTATTAAATCATCTAATTTTGCCGAAACTCTGATATAAATGTTTGTACTGCGTTTAAATTGATATATTAATTATTAGTTGATTTTATTACTAATGACACTGTATCAGACACATATAAATATTTCCAGAACAATAACTGACACAATTTTCTATAAAATAATTCGTAATGAATTTAGTTTTATACATAATTTAAGCTGCTTTCATAAGCGCCGAGTTACTGAAGTTATTATTTCATAAGAACGGAAGTAGTTCCGCATTTATCGTGCTGTATGAAACCTGGACCAGGAATAAAACCAATATCATGCGCTGTAGCATAATGTTTTGCGATTCCTAATTTATTTTTAATTTCGTTGTTTCCCTCATTCTGACATCATTAATTCAGTAGAAGTTCCATCTGTATCACTGTGTAAACTACAACCGAAATTGTACAAATTACAAAATTAGGTTATGAGCATTACATAACAACAGTTATATCTATTTAGACAACTACAAAGAAATGAATTGCCAGAATATTCCTTTAACCCGTCAATTTGACGGGCTAGTACAGATATAGTGAACATAGAATTGAAAGCACCGTTTTTAGAATTGTGTTTACTGCCGAGTTTTTCAGTTGTGTAGGTTCAGCACTAAGCTGCACCGTGGCTCACGATTTTGTGTGTATGGATTCTCGGCGGGGCTGTATTCCTTTTGTCGGCCTCTCGTGTGGTCTCTGGCGGGTATTAATCCTGACAAGATAATGGACCTGCCCCGCCGGCGCTCGTGGTTTCACCGGCTCATCCTTCCTTCAGAACTCCCGAGATGAGGCACACCGCGATAAAGGCTCACAGCGTGTTCAGCGGAACCAGTATCACACTGTGTTATTAGTGAATCTAGACAGCTTTCTACCTCTTCCTGTTCTGATAAATCGATAACGTCAAGTGTTCGATCTAATAGAATATTACCCGTGATTTCTTGTGGTGGACTTGAAATTTTATTGGTAGAATTGGATACTGAAAGTTACATACAAGGTGTCGCAAAAAAGCATGGTGTAAGAATAATATAATACAAAATGTATTAGTGCCAAAAGTTTTGCGCAAATACAAAATAACTAGACGACCCGTGCGAAAATTTCGCGAATAAAATACGGCGAATAGTGAGGTTGATTGCTTGTAATATAATGAATAGTAGAACCGTAGTTTTGTAGCAAATATTTTTTTAGTGTAATAGGTACACAGCAACATATTCACAACATATTATGAAACAGTTAGGAAAATTTAAAACACACTTTATTTATGACAAACTGTCACTGACCTTGGTAGAATAAAACCAACCTTAACAAACTGCACACAACATATCAACATCTCTGTGATATTTGTTGCTGAGCGAATAAAATTATTACATTGGAATTGTATAGCAAAACGACAGTGTTTCCGTAAAAGAAAAAAAATATATACGAAAAACTACTTATTGAATAAAAAAAAGTTTATTGACTTCTCTGTGATATCCGCTGCTGAAATCTGGGGACTTGGCTCTGAACAGTCTCATACGCGCTACCACTTTTAGCACCAAATTCTGAGCATTTTTTCCAAATTTATGATTTTATCTAGCTGGAGACCTTAATTTTTAAAACGACATGTCATTTATCGATTTCAGCTAGGTATCGAAGAAGATAAATGGCATATAATAAAAACAAAAATTTTAAAAATCAACACGTTCTGTAACTATTATTGATAGTTTTGCCCTTTAAGGGTCGAATTACAAAAAATTTCTTTTATAAAATATGGTGTGACCAAAGGAGCCACCTTGGTCTTTAAAATTATACATCATTTATCGATTTCGGTTAGTTATCAAGCAAGGTAAAAAAAAAAAAAGTTTTGAGAAATGATGTTATTTTTGCCCCTTAAGGGTGTAATTTGGAGAAAGTTTTTTCTTAAAATATGATGTGACGATAGTGGATAATTTAATATTTAAATCGATACGTCATTTATTGATTTCTATTAGGTATCAAGGGATATAAATAGCTCATGACAGAAAAATGCGTTGTAAAAATATTAATACTTTTGCCCTCTAAGGTTAGAATTTTTAAAAATTTCTTTCTTAAAATGTGGTAACGGAACCGAAGACATTACGAAGACCTTAATCTTTTAAATGATACCTCGTTAATCAATTTTGTTTAATTGTCAACGGAGGTAAATGACTTGAGACACAAAAAACGCATTTTAGAAACACTGATATTTATGCCCTTTAAGGGTACAATTACGAACAATTCCTTTCTTAAAATATAATGTTACCACGGCGGAAACCATATTCGTTAATATGATACCTCATTTATCTATATCGGTTAGATATTAAGGGAGATAAATCACTCGTGACGCAAAAATGCGTTATTGAAAAATTTATACTTTTTCCCTTTAAGGGTTGAATTCCAATAACATTCTTTCTTAATATATCATGTCATAAAGCTGAGACATTACTCCTCATAATCCTACTTCATTTAACGATTTTGGTTAGATATCCAGGGAGATAAATAGCTCGAGATACAAAAAAACGCATTTTAGAAAAATCGACATTTTTGCCCTTTAAGGGTCGAAAAACGAAAAATTCTTTTCTTGAAATATAATGTTACCACGGCGCAGACCTCGATCTTTAATATGATACCACATTTATCTATATCGGTTAGATATTACGAGAGATAAATCGCTCGTGACACAATTACGCATTGCGAAAATATTGATACTTTTGCCCTTTAAGGGTCGAATTCCGAAAAATATCTGTCTTAATATATGACGTCACTAAAGCGGAGATCTTAATCTTTAAAATGATAGTACATTAAACAATTTCATATACGTATCCAGGGAGATAAATGACTCATAACATAGAAAACAGCATTTTAAAAAGATTGACATTTTTGTCCTTTAAGGGTCGAATTCCGAAAACTTCATATCTTAAAATATGATGTGACCAAAGTGGAGACCAAAAGCTTTAAAATGACACCTCATTCATTGATTTCGGTTAAGTATGAAAGAAGATACAGGCTTGTGACAAAAAATACCTTATAGAAATAATATATATGATAGTCTGGTACAGCACAAATCCAAAACACACAATAAGTTGTATCTGTATATGAAATTTACTAACATGTTTTTAAAAAAAAAAGTGACTGCGAGAGAAATAAAGCCTGCGCTACTGATATAACACTATAGAGACTATCACGCTATCCGTCTGTACGTCACCGGTTAGTTTTTAAAATTACATGATAAAATATGTTACTTAACCAGAAAAAAGTATCCTGTGTTCTTCCTAGCGGCACATTGTATTTCCTCTTCAAATTTCATCACGGTCGGATTAACCGTTTGGTTATGAAAACGAAACGAACAGACATAGAAACAGAGTTACTTTCGCATTTACATTATTAGTGTAGACTTGAAGGCTCTGAAATATAATTTCACTGGCATTCTCTGTATTACAGAAACATTAAATCATGTAATTGTTGATATTATTTGCGAATGAACTGTTTGAAATCACGCGAAGCCTTGAATCTTGTCGAGGCTTGTCATTTAGAATCTGTCCAGTGTTTCCACCGGGTAGCTGGAATCAGGGATTGTCAGTTCCTGGAGGTATGGAGGGAGCTCCAGTGTTGCCACCTGTCTGCGATTCATGAAACTTTATTATCTGTATGGTAGATGTATTTTTTTTTTTTTTTTTGTGAAATGAGTAGTTTATGAGGCGGAAATTGGTGATAGTTCAGCGTTCATCTAAGTCAGGGGTCGGCAAACCGCGTGTCCCGTGCCGCAAACGGCTCTTACATTTTCACGACAGTAATAGTAGTACTGGTAACGTCGGAAAGATCTAAACACTTGCAGGCTGCCAAATCTCATTATAAGCAAGTTATTTTGCCAACCTTTTTACCGACAATGCAACAAATTAAACAATATACCACAATAGTTTTTAGCCGTTTGTTGTGTGTTCACGCCGGTTGTTTTATTTGTCTTGACTATTATAGTGTTGGGTCTGGCTTAGTAATTGTTTACGTTTTAAAAATATTTGATGTGAGAATTACGTTTTTCCGGCATATGGCTGACGAAAATTCTTTTCGTGTATTCTGCCGGATAAGTTCTTCTCTCTACAACGTTTCGGCAGCAACCTCCGCTGCCTTCATCAGGTGAGATGTCATAGCGAAGCTACCACTGCGACGACAAACCACCGACTGTTAATGCCTCGAAATCTTGGCTCATATAAGTTCCCGGCGGCAGCCGGATGAGCCAGGATTTCGAGGCATTCACAGTCGGTGCTGGACATTGTGGACAGGAGAACTTATACGGGAGAATACCCGAGATGAATTTTTGTTAAAATGTTTGTTTCTCAGGTAATGTATCTTCTTTAAATTCATGTGGTGGTTTATTGTTTTTTTTTCCTTTTTTAATTTCCAAAAATATATTTTTAGCTATTTTAAAAGACACTGTTAAATTGCTGCTAAGAGAAAAGAACGAAAAAGTAACAGATGAGCGTTCCGAATTAAAAAATGAATGGCTTGAGTATTTTGCGCAACTACTTGCAAATAAGAAGTCCAATGTAGAAAGACACAAATAAAGTAAGGCTCATTTCCCACAACACATCCCGTTAACAAAATGCGAAGAAAGCAGTGGAAGAACTGAAAATTTTGCAGGGGGAAAAATCGATTATTCGATAAATTATATTTAAACTGTTTATTAAAATATAACCAGGCCTATGGCTCTTATAAATTCTTCCCGACGCTTTTAATACTGGTAATGGCTAAAGTTTGCCGATCACTGTATTAGATTGCTCGTGGTTTTAATTACATATAATAAATAACTATTCCACGATCAAGTTTCAAATTTTAGTTTTTTTTTATTTTCATAAGCACATCGAATTTCAAAGGTAATGGACACATGTGAACAAATCCAGCGATTACAGTCGACACTTCTTCCAAAGACAATACTACCAAAACTGTCCTTGGCCTACGTAAACTGAGTCTGTAAAACTCTGTCGAAAACTGTCTATTTGTCTCTGCTGGTCGCATTATATATGTTTTATCGAAAGTTCTAGAACTCTACAAAGACTTCCGACAGATATTTTTCGAACATTAACAATACTTAAACAATTGAAAACATATTAAAAACAATCAGAATTAATACATAATCATTTACAACCATTACAAAATGGTTAGTAATGAAAATTAAAGATACTTAAACACAAAATTATCCACATAAATCATTTTAAACCGTAGTAAATCATCCTTTAAGCATAGTAGCTTACCTTAATATCTACAATTACAAACATTTAAGTAATTCTATGGCATAGTTCTGTTCTTAAACATATTAAATGGTATTTATATAATTTCTTTTCACAAAACAAAATCCAGTCACACCGATTTACAATAAAATACAAGACAAATATACAAAACCATTTTCAGTCACACCGTAGCTTGCTACAAATGCTTCATAAAATACAATTCCAGTTAAAGTTTAGGTTTGAGTACTGTTACAACTGGTCTAAGTGATTCTGGGACACCGCCTGGAAGCTCGCAGTCAGGACGGCCAGTATGCGGGTGCCTGGAATCGAACCTGGTCTCGCACACTGGCAGGTATTGTTTCGTTATTGTATTGTTAACAGATGTTTGTTTGAAGTTAGTTTTACTCTTCTTCGTGTGTCTTGTCCGGTATCCTTGTCTCTGTCTATCACCGTGATAATGGTTTCTCTAAGACGAGACTGGGCTAATACGTATAGTCACAGTACCGTCGTGGACGCCATGTTGTCAGGAGTCTTCCCCGCGCCGAGCTCCTCTTCGCCTGGCAGATGGTATTACGTGCTTACAGGATGTGATGTAGGGATAGCATGTTAAGCCTTATCCCGTGAGTAGTGACACCCTGCGATGGTGCTGTGGGGCGGCTGTACTGAGCCTCGGATCAGACCCTTTCGCTGCACTGCCTGCTGGAGCGTGGCAGGTATTCCATTCCCTCCAGACATTCCTACGAACATCTGGAAAAGCATCCCCCCCTCCCATACCGGGGATTTCTTTTTATTTTAATTAATTAACGTTATCAACACCTGCTGTCATATGCACACTCTATTAGTACGATTTTAGAACATGAGAATCGTCGTTTGTAAGTAACCATTTATACACTCTACGATCTGGAATATTACTTTTTTTATAATGATCCAGGAGTAGCGATTATAAACACTATTAAAGCAGCAGTTTTGTCATCCGTCTTGTCACCGCGTTATCTTCTCATTGCGTCATTCTTCTGTATTCGTTCAATGTGTTTTAAATTGCAAATTGACCATACACAAAAGTATGAATTTCGTTCAAATGGGCATTTTAATTATTAGTTCCTTTTTTTAAAAATTCCATCGATATAAATATTTTCTCTGTCCATATATGTGGCTACAATAGCAAGCTAAGAATTGTTTTTGTTATGATGTATTGTTTTTTCCCTTTAAATTATACTTGAAACCAACTACACACAAAGGTATTCATTTCTAATACATCTACGTGTTGAGGGTGAAGAGTATTGTGCAATGGAACTGGTTGGAGCCTAAATATGCTCAATGTTATAAACTCGAGGTAACGAGCGCTATTTTACAACCATTCTATTTAAGTAAGAAAGAGCAAAGAAATGGATTACCAGAGCACTTTCACGGGTTTAGAAGCTAGTCATATATAAAATAGGAGATAAAATTACATTTATAAAAACATACAATTAGGATTGCCCGTTTTAGCCACCACGAAATAGAGTATTTTTCTTATAACACGTTTCCACAACTCTTCAAAATACTAACGTGAAAAAATTACCATTAAACTGATTGTACGCGCTTTGAATCATAAATTTTTAAGTCGTAGGTTGCTCACAATAGATTCCAAAACGGCTCTCTCTTCGGTTCAGACTGAGCGTGGTGGGTGAGCTGTTAACGGTCTGCCTTTATATTCGAGAGGACGAGGGTTCGAAACCCCTTCCGGTCATCCAGATTTAGGTTTTCCATGGTTTCTCCAAATCACTCCAGGCGAATACCGGGATTGTTCTTTAAAAAAGCTATGTCGTTGTCAGTACTGACAAGCAGGCATTTACCTTTTAAATAATAAATTTTTGCCGGGAATTTTCTTTTGATGGTAGAGGGTAGTGGGAAAGGTTATTTTGAAGAAAAGGGACCGTGGTAAGAAAAAATGTTTGAGAATCTTACCTGAATATTTATAATTAAAGTGATTAGCTATCGAAGCTGAAAAAAGAAGACGATAGGAGAAAGAAGTGACGGGAAGAGTCTTCCATGATTCTGGCTGTAGTCGTGAGAGCGTATGGAGCAAACTTGGACTGCTAGTCGTGGATGTATCCACAGATATTTTCAGCACTACTTTTGTTAGTAAGTAAAGCGTGTATATGAAGATTGGCCACAGTTCTGTAGGACTGCCAATTATTCGTCGTCAAGTGAACCAATTATAATTTGACGTAGCAACAGTATTACATATATGCAAGTCGCGCTTGTAGTCACTGTACGAATCTATGTTCAGCTGACGGAGCTGAGTGCAGCTGACAAGATTCAATGGTCCGCTAACTTGACCATCAGCTGAAGACAAGTTAGCGGTAAAAACGTCTAGCGCATAACTTATGCACGAGCAGTCCATACATCTGGATATCATTGGACCTACCAGTAGCCATACGTTTATAACTTCCTCATTGTTCAATTTAAAGTCACAGAAATAGTGCGAGCATAAATTTAAATTAAATGCTAATCGTTACTATATTTCGTGTAATTTTCTGCATAAACGTTGATTGCAAAACTTTTTTTTTTTTAACTGCTTAACGTCTCTTAACAGCGAGGTCTTTAGAGACGGGAAAGGATTGGGGGGGGGGGGGGGCAAGGAATGAGAAGGAATTCGGCCATGGCCTTTTAATGGAAGCATCCCGGCATTTGCCTGGAGTGATTTGGGAAACCATGGAAAACCCAAATCTGGATGCCCGGACGGGGATTCGAACCACCGTCCTCCCGAATGCGAGGCCAGAACGCTAACCGTTACACCACCACTCTCGGTGATTGTAAAACGGAGTGACTGCATGGATAGGACCAGGTTTTACAATGATTAATTATGATAGTTTAAGATTATGACGTGCTACCTCTGCTAGAAGTCTTCTTACCTTTCAGCTTTTATTTAGTTGATATTTATTACTACAAACCGTCTGTCGTTACAAATATAATAATTGAGTTTACCTCTTGTCGATTTTTCTGGATCTTCCCAGCAGGGTGACTACATTATGCATCACGTGAGGTATAATATGGACTCTCCCGCCGTATTTAATATCAATAGTACTTCCTTTTGCCTGAAACGGAACTTATACTCCAACTTTCGTTCTCTCGCCTACGTAGAGAGATTCGTCAACTTCTTGACCAGTATTAATCACTTATGGTTGCACTTGATTACACATTTATTCTGCAACCTCACATACATTAAACTCCACTCAACTCATCTTTTTATACAACTATATCTTTCTTCTTGGTCACAACTGAAACAATCTTCATACAAATCGTCTTTCTGACAACTTCCATCACATCTCTCTCTCTCTCTCTTTTGTTCATCTCTCCTGTCGTTATATATACTCTTCTCCTTGTCCTCGAGTCTCCTGTGACTTCCTATATTCCTTGCTGTTAAGTATGTTATATGAGAAGTTAGTGAATTTTGGTATTTCGGAAGTAAAATTACAACTAATGGTCGAAGCGCGAATTATGTTAAAAGCAGAATAGCAGTAGCAAAAAGAGCCTTCATGAAAAAGATAAATCTTTTAGTTTCAGATGTTGATCTAGGACTTAGAATGAACTTTTTATAACTCTATGTGTGGAGCACAGCACTTTATGGTAATGAATCAAGGACTTTAGGAATACTAGAAAGAAGAAAAGTTGAAGCATTTCAAATGTTGTGCTCTGGAATGATGCTCAAAATTAAGTGGGGGGATAAAGTATGAAACGAACGTGTTTTGGAAATGACGGGTGAGGATAGAAGTTTGTGGAAGAGTTTACAGAAGGAAGAGACACGGTGGGTGGTCCTATTGTGAGACTGGCAGGATTGGTTAATTTGTCAGTGGAGAGAATGGTCGTAGGTAAGAACATCAGAGGAAGACAGAGATCAGAATATATGAAATAGATAATTGAGGAAGTGGGTTGGAAGGGGTATGTTGAGATGAAAAGATTAGCGAAAGCTAGGAAGAGATAAAAAAAATGGATGACCCAAAACAGTACTTATATTGTTAGTATTTGTTACAGTTAATGCACATAATAAAAATCATTTGTGACGTAACGAAGACTATCCACGTATCATTATCAACTTTTTTGTGTGTATATTGGAATGGATTGAAAAACAGTCTTTGGAGCCAGGAACCCGTTGCTGACGGTGGAATATGGTTGTAGTAGATAAATAAGAAAATAAAGAACCGATTACTGTTTTCTGGATTTTAAAACAATGGTAAAAAAAGTTTTGAGTTGAACGAGAAGGTTCATTGCTTTTTATAGAAGAGATTGATGCGTTTAATGAAAATTCAGGAAATCTGAGAAAGAAAAAAGTGCAGACTACAAGTGATTAATAATCCTGTCTGGTGCTGAAAATGAACTACGAAAAAAGTGTAACCAACACTAAATACTAAAGTCTAACGACTTACATACACACTTCCTAGCTGTCGTGATGTATGTTTTACACAAAACTTTTGTAGTAGCCTCGTGACTCAGGACGCCGGTCGAATCCCTGTCTCGGCGGTGGTTTCATAGATCTTTAATCCGAACTTCACCTCGGGCACAGCTTGCTGTGTAATGTGAAGTACGCCAGAACGCTTGCGTGGTTCGGATTCCACGGTAAACTGTAGTCCCGTATACCCGGTAAGATTACCGGGTTACGCAAGGTGGATACGATAGGGACAGAAAGCCTGTTACCAGGTCGTTACCACCACAGGAGTTTACTTAACAAAATCATTTATTTCAAAATTCGAAATCACTAGTAAATAATCAGTGTTGATGGTTTAAAATTATTGATATCTATGTTAGTTGATGAACTTAATTATGGAGCTTATAGTGTTGATATTTGACTGGTGAGTTCCTTTGGCTGAGTGTGCAATTGTTGATCTATTTGAGAGCATTCCAGCTGTCGTGTCTGGGTAGGTTGCACTGCATTATGTAGGCACTCCTTGACGCATCCTTCCTGAGGTAGGTACTGCCTCAATTTCCGCCCCCGCGGTAATTACGCCGCCAGCCGGGGGCGGTTTTGTCTGACCGGGGGCGGATATTGCACGGCGGACCCAGTGGTCAGTCCACCTTGGCGTGATATTGATCAGCCTGTCTTCAGGTGGGCAGGACACTCTAATCAACTCAGTGCTCACATCCGTCAACGGTATTCACATCATCAACAACATCAAACTCGGACAGCAAATACATTATGTATTGATGGAAATCTACGTGCCAAAGGAACTCTGTCTCTTTGTTAAATTTTCACAGTTAAAAGTGTAAACCGATCTCTTTGATATTTGACAAGGGAATAGTACGTTTCATTAGGGAGGTCATAGAATAGTTTTCTTCGGGATAAATAACGTATTTTGTGATGAGATTTTCAAAACTAACTGAACGGTGATAGACAGACGGATAACGTGTGTAAGTCTCTGTAATGTTTTATCAGTTGCTCAGGCTTTGTTTCTCTCTCAGTCACTTTGTGGGCCATCTATTACGTAATTTAAATCTTTCTATATCTAATTCTAGCAATAAAATTTTAAGTCCACAAGTATGAAGTAGGTTGTAACTGCTAGTTGTATTAATCTCCGCAGGCATAACTCTCTTCAATACTGTATTGAAAGAAAAACCAGTAATTTTGCGAATATTTTTTTGCTTAATTTTGTTTATTGCTTTACGTCTCGTGTACGTCGAGGTAATTAGAGGCTGGAAAGGACTAGGAAGGAATTCAGCCATAGATTTTTGAAGGAACCATCCCTGCGTTCACTTGATTTCCGGAAACCGGGGAAAACCATGGATAACCGGACGGAGATTTGAGCCCGCATCCTACTGAATTCGCTTATCACGCTCGGTCAGGAAAGTTTCTTTTACGAAACGGATTGCCTCCGGTTTTAGATTCTCTGGAAATGATTTTAGCGACACAAACACAGTACCGCCCAGTTGGAAGTCATGGTGTCTATATATATTCACCGAGCGTGGTGCGTGAGCGATTACGCTCTGGTATCGAATTTGGGACGACGCGGGTTCGAATCCCCTCCCGACCATCTAGATATCGGTTTTTCATGGTTTCCCGAAATCACCAGGTGAATGCCGGAATGGTTCCTTCAAAAGGCCACTGCCGAATTCCTTACCCCTCGTCCTATTCCACATCTAATGATCTGAATACCGAAAAGGCGCAAGCTACAGGGAAAAATCTATTTATTTAAAATTTAGAAATCTTAAAGAACAGTTGAATAAAATAGCAAAACATAGCCCTAAAAACTCAAAACCGATACATTTTTTTTATAGATTTTGTGTCAAAGAAAGAGAATTCTGGTCCACATCCTAAGAAACCTCTAGCTGTGACAAATATTAAAACATACATTAAAAAGCCTGTTTTTGTTGCTCCTAAAAACGGAACCAAAAGCGTATTTGTGGTAAATAAGGAATTGTGTCTTTAAATAGCAAATCCAATCAAAAACATCGGCCGTGAGATAAAATTGCTTTTAATTACAATTATCATCCACGATTCATTTATTTATTTATTTATCTGTAAAGTGAGATAGTTCGTTCACTAGAGTATAACGAACCGTTAATTTATGATACTATAATAATGTTTTCTAATTTGCAAATTTTTAAGAACAAAAATCCTATCTACTCCATACATCGACGATACAAGTATAAGAACCCGTGGCTCCAGGTTGAATGGAAATTTGTGAATAGCAAATTCGATATTTTACAAAAACATTATATAAAAAGGACGCCACCTAATCCCGGACTAGTCGAATGTTGAAAATTTCTGTGTGAGGTCCGATTTGAGTCCTAAAATCTTTGGCACAAATCAAAATATTTTATCTGGGGGGTGCAGCAAGTCATGGTGGGGCTAAATAGTTTTGTGCTTTTTATAGTTTTATCCCTGTTTTGTTTTTATATGTGACTGATCTTCCACACTCATACAGATGTTTTATTTGCATAGTGAGTGACGCTTGTACAGTCAGCCACTGACGAGTGATGTATTAGTTACTTTACCAGCTTCGCCGTTCTAGATAATTATTACGGCGCTAATTATCACCATGCCGTGCACCCTAAAGCCCGAACAATAGCCACAACGTTGGTTACTTAGAAATGGATATACTCGAAAATCTCTACTTCCACAAATAAAAAAATTTCGAAGCAACTCTAACCTTTACCTTATTGATTCTGTATATGTAATATACGTACAAACTATACGACGGTCACACCACTTGTGCGGCCTTACTTAGAATATTGTTCTTCTGTATGGGACCCGCATTGAAAAGGATTCATAGAGGCATTGGCGAAGGTCCAAAGAAGAGCCGCCATGTATACGAGGTGTTTTCAAAAAGTAACGGGAATTTTGAAATTTCGCGGGTTATATTAGTCCGATTGGCACGATATTTTCGTTGTTGTGTTGGCAAACATGTCTTAGTAGTATCTTTACATTTGAACTATATGAGATGTTTAGTGTCTTGTCAGCTGTTAAAAGGATAACACATGTTTTGATACAGTCGGCAATTTTTCATTTGTACAAAGTTCATGTCACATGGTTAGACGATCAATAAGGAATACTAACCTTCAAGTTGAACGTCATTTGCGTGAAGCTGTCCGAAGACAACGCGCAGATTTGTGACAAAACAATTCGTGGCTTTTGCATCACGATAATGCACCTTAAAAAAACACCACTGTAATGATGCCTCATCCTCCATATTCGCCAGACATGTTCCCAAAAATAAACAGAACCTTGAGGAGCCGTCGTTTTACAAGCGCAGATGAGATTAAAATTGCATCGCTCAAAGAGCTCAAAGCTATCCCAAAGATCGAGTTGCAGAAGAGTTTTGAGGGTTGGAAGAAACGCTGGTAAAGTATATAATATTTAATGGGCACTATTTTGAAGGGGATATCATGATGTTGACGAATAAATAAAATTATTTCAAAAACTATGAAAATTTCTGATATTTTTTTAACTTACCTCATATATAGTTGGGGATAAAGAGTAATTGTAATGTTAGGGGGGTTGAATTCTGAAGATGTGGAGCACCATAGGCGTTGCTCTAGTCAGAAGTTCATGACAGACCTATTTCAAGATGACAGTAAACACATTGTATTACCAGTGACATTCATATCCAGGAATAACTGAGAAAATAAGATAAATCAGGGCCGTAATCGATTCTTTAGGATACTCATATTTTACACGAGCGATTAAGGAATGGAGTAGGGAGGATTTATCGAGCAAGAACACTTAGAATCCGACAGAGTAGATCTTGACAAACCGCTCCGGCTATAATGATCCGGGTTTTCCAAGATCACTCCAGACGAATGCCAGGATGGTTCGCCCATGGGCGCCACTTATCATGTCATCTATGTCCCTTCTAATACATAGTCCTTTACTCATTAGGATATGTGCTCGAGGTGGATTCTCTCTGACAGAAATAATAGCGACACATTTAACTGTTAAAATATGTATAACTAGCCTCATACCCGCGACTTCGTACGCGTGGATTAAGATTTTTTTTGCCAGAATTAAATATAAAAAGTTGTTGGTAACGAAGGATTGGTCCCAAACAATATCGAGTCGGCATAATATGACAGGAAAGCTATCACTATATCATTCTACCGTCGAACCTGCCTCATGAAGAGAATCAATTTCCAACATATTTCTGTCACTATTCGATAAGATTTCAAAATTTCGTGACTACAACTGTTAATCATACTGGAAAAAATATCCTGTGCCCTTCATACAGCTTTCCTTATAAAATTCCATCACAACGATATAGCCATATAGTCGTCAAAACGTAACAAAAAGACAGAGACTTACTTCCGTATTTATATTAGTATTACTGTGGTTCACACTCACACACTGACTGCAAACACCATCTGAGGGATCATTGTAATGTAAAAAAGTGTACACCTACAAAATTGCAAGACTACCTACGATTTGCCTCGCATTGCACCCCTAACTTTATAATATCTACAGTTTAACATTCAATCCAAATAACCTACGGCCCAAGCCTGACTCTTACGATGAAAAACAATTTAAAAAAATCTTAGCCTTTACGGAGATTTGAACCGGAGACCACGACGTTCGTAAGCAAGCTCTTTAGCCACTGAGCTGCTAGTTCACTACATGGAAACACGGTCTGGAGACGTCCACATCCAACGTGTCTGTTTATCGCCGTATTTCGAAGTTATAACACAACAAGTGTTATTTATACAGATAATTTTTCAACCAAATGTAGACAGTATTTTTCTCCTTGTTTCAAAGGATAAGTGTGCAAAGTTTCATCGAGATCGGATGAAAACTGTGGATTTGTATGAAGAACAAACAAACAAACATTAATCTTTATATATAAAGATTTCTCAGAGGTACATTTCCTGTGGTTTTTCAATGAGTTCAATCGAGGTCTGAAGATAAGAGCTTTGCTTATCTATACATTTACTTCACAGAGCGTGGTGGGTGAACGTTAACTCTCTGACCTAGCATTCATGGGAGCGTCCATAAACTACGTGACGCGGTCTAGGGGGTGGAGGGGCTACGTGGAAATGGGTTGGCTTTCAGAGCCAGGCCACGTAGCTTTCCATTCATATTATTTATCACAGTTATAATGAGGTACAGAACACACAACAGCATGTAAATATTTATTTCCGTCATTTAATTACCTCTGAATGTAATTCACGATAGTCTGACAAGAGAAAACATTACAAAATGTCTTCTGGAATCAAAAGGGGAAAGAGCTACATGCTACGTGGGGGGAGGGGATTGGGAGAGGGTAGAGGCAAAAGCCACGTAGGGCTACGTGGGGGAAGAGAGGGGGGCTACGTGGTTTATGGACGCTCCGCAGGAGGACGCAGGTTCGAATCCCCGTCCGGTATCCAGATTTTGGGTTTCCATTGTTTCCCAAAATCACTTCAGGTGAATGGCTGGATAATTGTTTTAAAAAGTCATGGTCGAATTCCTTCCAGCTCCTTGCCTCAATTCCTTTCCCGGCTTCTAATGACGCCGACGTCGACGAGGAGTGAAGCCATAAGCAAAAACAAAAAACAAAAAATTATTTTTGTGTTAGTTATTAACCATTTACAACAGTTCTGGAAAAAAGTCAACTTGATGTATATTGGCTTTCTAAGAAGAGATTTATTACAATGAAGTAGCTGGATGTTGCTAATATATTTTCTGATTGTTTTAACTCTAGTGCATTGTTTCTTTAATTTTTGTGCCTGCTCTCGTCCGCCTATTGTTTGCAGACTGGTAATAAGGCCTTTGTCTCCACAGCGTAGAGCGGAGTCCACTTGTGGGTCGATTGAGGGGGAGAGGCAGTATCACCCCTCCCCCTTCCCTCCCCCCCCCTTTCCTGCTGTGGGTACTGCAGTTGGCCGCTATCCAACAGCTGCAAAGAACTTTGTACTGTGTATTCCTTGTGGTTAATACCCAACTTTTTTCAAGCCTTCCAGTAGACACAATACAATGAAAGTGAAGTAACTTAGCTGCTAATCACGTTTTACGCTCTGGAGTTTGGGAAGCGTGTTTTCGCCGAGACTAACCAGATCACCGTTTTAATTAATTAACTGTATAGGATGAATGATTTTACTAGGTGAACTCCTTTACATTATTCAGTCGGACTGTTAGAAATTGTAATGTAAGTGTATTATGAGCTATTATAATCCTAGTAATCCAATCGATCATCAAACAGACACAATGCCCCGCGCCCTGCCATGCTACAATGCAGGCGCCCTATCAACAATCGCTGCTCGCACAGCTGTGCTGCCCGTCGTCAAAGATTGCTACTTAAATATAACAATACCTCTGAGATTAAATACTTGGCAAAATTATCAGTCCAACGGGACTCTAAAAGAACAAACCAGACTCAACAAGATGAAATAGGCCTTCGGACAGAGCTAAAACGTCTAGAACATAGGAATCCAATCAAAAATTAGTCATTACAATACAGTTATTAAACCCAACGCTCTCTACGCCAAAGAAACACTCACACTAAGCTCTAAGAGGGACATCGAGAACATTCAGAATGAAGAATCGTCAGGAAAATTATTGGACATACCACAACGGAACAAGGCTACAGACTAAAGTCAAACAAAACAGTACAGTCTCACTCAAACATAGCCAACGACATCACAAAACGCAGACTAAAAGTCTACGGGCCCATCTACAGAATGCCAGATCACAGATGAACTAAACAGATATTCTACCTCATGCAACCACTTAAAATGCCTAACAACTGGTTCGATCAAGCAAGACAAGACCTGGAAAAAGCAAATGTCAAGAGATCAGAAATCCTAGATCGCAAAATCTTCAGACAAAAAATACACTACGTGATAGTCATGCGAGAAATCAAAGCCAAGAAGACCGGTGCAACTTGGACGGAGGAGAGGAAACTTGCCTTCAGTAAACGGATGCGAGAATACTGGAATGGCACAAGAAACTCGAATAGAAAATGATTAAGTTTTGCGTGATCTTTATAGGTCTGCTTGCATAAGATAATAATAATGATACCAATACCATGCTATCCCGGTAACTAAACAAACCACAGATACAGACAAATCAAGTTACAAACATTAATACAATTATTCAAGATACTTATAATTACTGCCTCTAATGACTTCGATGTTGACGAGGCGTAAAGCCATAAGAAAAAACTTATAAGCAATAAAAGAAAAGTAATTCAATATTAATAATAAAAATTAAGGGGGGCGGGGGTTAGAGATAATGTTGCACACCCCTAAGTTGTTATTTCTCACCTGCTTCCGTACAAGTTGATATCGTATATTTTAATGGTTCTTGAGGCAGGTCGCTATAGAGAGGTATCGTGGTGCTTTCTTCCACTGTCCAAGCAGCATCGGTTTTCTCCACGGGTGTGGTCGAGGAATGTTCGTAAGTACGGGCAGCCAGGATACTAGGGTAGACCTGATGATGCCACTCACTGTTATCGTATTTTTATTATTATTATCTTTCATTCCACTGGCTGAGGGCCAGGGACAGGCCACTGTAGAGTGTGAGCTCTTTTTGGCCTCTGGGTTTTAACATATATTTTGTTTTCTAATATTTATTTTGCCTCATTTTACATACATTTCCTTATGTTATAATTACAATTTCTTATTTCTACGTACTATGCTATATATCTACTTGTTTATATCTCTACCTATTTACATTGTTACATATTTACATCTTTCCATTTGGATTGCTAATATTTAGTATTTGCATCTTACTATTTCTTAATTTCTTTGACTCTAGATTGTTGTTTTCTAGGTTTCAGACAGCTTTACCTTACACATATATATACATATGTATATCGTTATTATTAATTTTGAGCTGTCCGCCGGGGTCTTTCGTCAAGGTGTTGCGAAAGGTGTTCGTCTTTCGTCAGTTCGTTTTCAGGTTCGTCGGTCTCCGGGAACGTCTTTTTCCAGTTTATGGCTATTATTTTCGGAGGGTATATGTACTTATATTTCGGTTTGGTTGTTGTTCTCGGTTTTTTGGTTATTATGTCTTTCATGTCCTCTCTCTTTTGAATGAGTATGTGTCCGTATTTGGCCCTTAGTATTGCAAGTCTTGTCTGTAGTGGCGTAATCTTTGCAAGTTCATACACCAGGTCTGATGGTGTCCGATAGTGAATTTTAAGTATACTCCTCAGCAGTCGTCTTTCAGTAGCATATAGTCTATTTGCTGTGGGTTTCGTCATTCCTGCCAGAGGTACTGCGGCATATTCTATAATTGGTCTTATAAATGTCTTGTAAGTGTGGATGGCTGTCTGGTTGCTGCATCCGTAAAACCGTCCTTGTACAAGTCTTATGAGGTTTTGTCTTTTACGAATTTTATTTAGTGTTTCCTGTATGTGTGTTTTCCAGTTTAGGTATTTGTCAATGTGGACACCAAGGTACTTTGCGCAGTCGTTTAGTCTCAGTTTCTGCCGCCAGATGGTTAGTTTTATATCGTTGGGTCTCCGTTTTCGTTTCTGTGTCAAGTTCCTATGTCTAAATAGTACTGTTTGAGTTTTGGTAGGGTTTGGTTTGATCCTCCATTTTGTCATCCAGTTCTGCAGTCTGTTTAGGTATTGCGACGCACGTCTGTTCACAGTTTTTGTGCTGGGGCCAGAGCACCAATAGGCAGTGTCATCTGCATACGTTTCAACATCTTCGTCCTGCCTGTCAACTGTCGGGGTGTCGGATGTATACGATATGAACAGCAAGGTTGAGGGGATTCCTCCCTGAAGTACTCCAGCTTCTGGTGTGAAAGAGTCGGATGTGGCGTCGTGGCGTTGAGCTGGGTGTCGACTTTGGCTGTGTGAGCACTACCAAGCCAAGTAGAGCCGCTGTATTCCCCTTCGGAGAAAATCATGAAAGAGGACTGCTCCTCTAAGGACTAGCACACCTGCTCCCTGTGACGTAGCAGCCAGAGTATTTGACACTGTTCATTGAGGATCCAGTAGCATCTACGGTTTTTTTATATATTGTCAGTCATCCTTCTTCTTCTTTTTCTTTGAGTACTGTAGCCCTCTCAGAGTGTAGGTGGTGACCGTGGGGGGTGCCTACCCCTCCATGTGGGCGTCCCGGGGAGATAAACCTAGAGTGGCATACCGTTGCCTTCCCGAGTGTGACAGTGTCTATAAGACTATATGACTGTTTCAGTGTAGAGTGTTTTCGCGTTGTGGAAGAGAGATGTAACTAAGGAGGGGATGAACCCTGATACCAGCCCATTAGGCCAATTCTTCCGAAAGACAGCAAAGGCACCGCCGGGCTTAACGGCTCCATCCGACGGACGAACCATTGTTAACATTGTCGTATACCCTCACTTTACCGAGCGTGGTGGGTGAGCAGTTAACGCTCTGGCCTCGCATTCGGGAGGACGGTGGTTCGAATTCCCGTCCGGGCATCCAGATTTTGGTTTTCCATGGTTTCCACAAATCACTCCAGGCGAATGCCGAAATGCTTCCTTCAAAAGGCCATGACTGAATTCCTTCCAGTTCCTTGGTTCCAGTCCCATCTTGTCTCTAATAACGTCGACGTAGACGAGGCGTAAAGCTATAAAAGACAACTTCACTTCATACGCACTGCGTACAGGTTTAGGATTTAACCCAGGATTTTACAGCACACTCTGGTGATTAGGAATCGTGCACCACCACCTCTGCTACCCTGCCGGCCAAGTCCTCCGCCAGGACTGGAACCAGCTAACCCTGTGTCAGTGCCGGACACCATCACGGTGCCACACCCAGCTGAGCCAACGGGGCATGCTGAAGTCAGTAGCAACAGGTTATTATCTTATAAGCAACTAGCCCGTACCCGCGACTTCGTACGCGTGGATTAAGAATTTTTTTGCCAGAATTAAATATAGAAAGTTGTTGCTAAGGATTGGTCCCAAACAATATCAAGTCGGAATAATATGACAGGAAAGCTAACACTATATCATTGTAACGTCGAACCTGTCTCTTGAACATATTTCTGTCACCATTCGTTAAGGTCTCAAAATTTCGTGACTACACCTGTTAATCATTGGAAAAAATATCCTGTGCCCGTCATACAGATTTCCTTATAAAATTCCATCACAACTATAAAGTCATTTAGTCGTCAAAACGTAACAAAAAGACAGAGACTTACTTCCGTATTTATAAATAATATTACTGTGGTTCACACTCATACACTGACTGCGAACAACACCTGAGGGATCATTATAACGTAAAAAAGTGTACACCTACAACATTGCAAGACAACCTACGATTTGCCTCGCATTGCACCCGTAAGTTTCTAATATCTACAGTTTAACATTCAATCCGAATAACCTACGGCCCAGGCCTGACTCTTACGATGAAAAACAATTTTTAAAAATCTTAGCCTCCACGGAGATTTGAACCGGAGACCACGACGTTAGTAATCAAGCGCTTTAGCCACTGAGCTGCCAGCCCACTTCACGGAAAAAGCGGTATGGAGACGTCCACATCCAACGTGTCTGTCTATCGCCGTATTTCGAAGTTATGAGACAAAATGTGTTATTTATACAGATAATTTTTCAACCAAATGTAGACAGTATTTTTCTCCTTGTTTCAAAGGATAAGTGTGCAAAGTTTCATCGAGATCGGATGAAAACTGTGGATTTGTATGAAGAACAAACAATCAAACAAACAAACAAACAAACCAACAAACAAACATACATTCATCTTTATATATAAAGATATTCAGAATTTTTAATTGTCTATTATAATTGACAAAATCATTACTGCTTCGAGAAAAAGTTGATAACGTTTAGATTTCAAAATTCTCGATAATACAGAGAAGAGCTGCAGTCGGATAGGCGGACACGCACTGTCGATTCGAGAACATTCGGCGCGGACTAGTTTTCTTCGCACGCACGCACTCTATCTTCTAGGCGCGCAGCGACGTAATGCATTTCGAATCGAATCTCGCAACAGTAAATTTTGTTTGTGCCTTGGTAATTTCTGGGGAAGAATTTCAATATGCGATTTATGCCCGTAGTCATCCTTTTGAAATAAAAATAAAGTGAAGTTTCTGAAAGAACTTCAACTCAGTGAATATGTTTACAGTAGTGAAATGTTCAACTATGATCGACGTCAGAACCTGGGAACCGGATACTGCGATCTTGAAGATAGTAAACCAATCAAACCAGGGGTATAACTCAGCTGCTGATCGCGATGTACATATGCCACGCAAGAAGTTTCAATCATCCATCCTCTCCTATCTTGCGCTAACCTCTTCATTTCAACATACTCCTTACAACTTACATCTCTACATATACCTCACAACCCACGTCCTACATTATCTCCTAAATATATTGTAATCTTTGTCTATCTCTACAGTTCTTTCCTTCGACTGTTCCCTCCACTAACAAATTAACCAATGTCGCATGCCTTAAAATATGACCCACCATCCTGTACCTTGTTTCTGTAAGACTCTTCCACATGCTTCTTTTCTCATCTGTCATTTACATTACTTTATCTTACCAGGAAGCTCGAATTCCCGTCCGGCCACCAATATTTCGGTTTTCCATGGTTTTCCGAAATCACTCCATGTGGTTGCCGTGATGGTTCCTTCAAAACATCATGGCCAAATTCCTTCCCGTCCCTTGCCTGCAGTCCTTTCCTGCCTCTAATGATCTTGACATTAACATACCGTAAGGCCATAGGCAAAAAAAAAAAAAAAAAAAAAAAAAAAAATTAAATAAAAAAAATAAACTTTCGAAGGTTCGATCACAATCAGTAACCGATATGATAGAAGAGCTCGAATGGGATTCATTGGAAGATAGGAGGAGGGTGAAGAGGGTACAAGGCGTATATTGGTGATGAGGTTTGGAAAGATATTGGTGTAAGAATTAAAATGCATGGAAGAGGAAAGATGACCATGACCACAAGTTGGCACTCGATTTCAGACACAACGGTGTGAGAAGATATTTTTCGTAGGTAAGGGGGTCAGGGACTGGAATAAGTTACCAAAAGACTTGCTGACTGATTTACCTAAATCGTTGAAACAATTTAAAGTTGAAATTTGTAGAGGGCAAAAGTAGGTGGGTACAGGAAAGGGAAACAATTGGTGTACAGGGAAATTGCCATTGGAGCAACGACAGTTTATTAATGCTACATAGAGTTGTCCATAAATAAATACAGCATTTAGCAGTTGCAGGCCAACAAACCATGTTTTTTAACGCAAACTAAGTGTGGCATGTTTCATTGATACTTTATTCATCGCCTTTAATATTAGATGAGCAAAAGGTTGTGCTAGGCTGCAAGTAACCATACTTCCGCACAGCCAGTTAGGCTTTACCTCTGTTTAAATTAACGCTCTTGTAGTAGGAACGAGTTAGTTGTTATGTTTTTCGTCATAAAGTGTGTCAGATATAGGATGCTTCAGCGAATAGCGTCCCACTACATTACTGAAAGGGAAAATAAAATAATTGCTTATAGAATATAAATTCCCTTAGTTAGTTTTCCAGTTTTAAAATATCATTCTAAACTTACACCTGTAATTTTTTTTTTATCCTTTTATATAGAATTATGTCATTTGCAAAAAATGTAATTTTCATATCAAGAAATTACCAAGAAAATAAGATAAGAGAAATCAGGGCCATAACTGATTCATTTCCATACTCTTTTTTTGCACAAGCGATTAGGGAGTGGAATAGAAAGGAGTCATCGAGCGATAGAACTTAGATTCCGATAGGAGCAGATATCTATAAACCCCTCCTTCCATCCTGATCTGGGTTTTTCATGGTTTTCCCAGATCGCTCCAGGCGAATTCCGGGATGGTTCCTAAAAAATGACCCATGAGCGCCTCCTGCCATATCCCGTATATCCCTTCCTGTGCACAAATGGTAACACATTAGCACTGGTACAATGCACCGCCCGCCATCCATTTTTTAGTGAATCACGCATTAATAATAACAATAATTTCTGGTAGTAAACCATCAACACAATTGTTCATTAGAGTAATGAATACCAATGGTTCCAATACGCTACCCTGAGGCACTCCCATTTTCACTTTCACTTCTTTTGATACTTTTAATATGTTTTAAAAATTCTTGCAGTATGAGGCTGGAGTGGTCCGGTTACTCTCGTATTTGGCCATCAGCGAGTCTGCTGTGTCCATGATGGATGGTTTTCGCATCGACCCGCCGACCCGCTAAGGACGATAACGCGAAATGAAGTTCACACGCTATTAGCGGGGGCGTTAATCTTAAAACTCAAAATTTATGTAGTAATTTAACCCAACATAAAACATAGGTTTCACTATCACCTTCTTCACATATTGACCAGTTGGCAAACGCTGTCGAGCAAACTCGTTTGGTGTCTATACGTAAGAGAAAGTTTATTTTGTCGTATTCGAAAGTCATCTGTACAATCTGTGTCGTTTATGAGTGTTAATTTTTTAAAAAGTATAGTTGTAGTTCTCTAATAAAATATCCTACATAATACAATTATGAAGCGTGTGAAGATAATTTTTAATCAAAAACAGTGTTTTGTTGGTGTTTAATGTCTCATGAACATTGTTTTCTTCAATAAGTATATGCCTTTTAGTGGTCACCAGACACTAAATTTTAAAGTATTTTATATTCCTGTGCAGACAGCTTTGAGTGAATGGCAACTTCACTGCCGTTGATTTCGATACTGCCCTGACTTCCCCTGACATGTTTGAAGTCACCTCATTATTTACTCTTTGGGACAAGTCACCTCACAGCTTATAAATCTTAAACTCACTGGTGTGAAATCAGTCGCATGAAAGTTCGATACATGGGAACTCCCAGTATGTTCTATGTTATCTGTTTAACATATTTCCTGCTCAGGGAACCTTCCCAGATAGACTTAAGGATGGTGTATTTAAACCACTCTACAAAAAATGGGATAAGTCAGTTGTATCGATTTCTTTTCCCACTTGATTACTAACAATCTTTTCCAATTTTTTTAAAGAATTGTACAACAGAGTTTATCAACATATCAGAAATAACAATATATTCTAGTCAAATCACAATTCAGTTTTCAAAAATTCATTCAAAAAAACAAACTATATTTGCTTTCACTGACAATATTTTTGAAGGAATAAATGATAAATTACTGCCTGTACGAACATTTTGTGATTTTTCTGTGGCTTTTGATTCTGTTGATCATGAAATTCTTATATAAAAATCAATTTACTATGGTATAAATGACATTGTTTACAAATTGCTTAGTTCTTACCTTTTAAATAGAAAAAAAGTGTCATGAAACATTTTAAATCTGTATCGCGTGGCTCATAATGTTTTGAGTAGTGTTTCATCAAATTTAGAGCACTTCATGGTTCTGTGCAGAATCCAATATTGTTATATATATATATAAATGATCTACAATTCTACCCAAGAATTAAAATACTCGTCACTTTTCTACAGTGTAAAATTATTTCTTTGATCATATTAATAATAATCGCAGCTAATAGGTTGCCTTTAAATCTTTTATAAACTTAATGTATGCAATTCAGTACGACTCACAGCTTAACACGAGAAATACCCATTCAAAATGAGAGTATGTAATTTTTAGGTTTGCCTGTTGATCATAATTTAAATTCAAGAGTGCATGTCTCTGACTTAACGAAGAAGTTGTGTGCAGCCACATTTTTAATTTCCACACTTTCAGTCATAGGTGATACCACAATTAAAAAGCCACATTATATCGATTATTTCTAATGCTTAATGTCATATGCAATTATCTTCAGGAGCAACTAAACTCATTGAGACAAAGTGTTCAGAGACCAAAAGCAAGTAATAAGAATTATGTGTAGAGTTTGCAGTAGAACTTCATGCTGATAGCTGTTCAAGAAGTTAGGGATTTTGACATTGGTGGCCAAGTATATACTTGTATGTACACATCTAATGTCTTCTGTAGTTAAGATTTGTACACTGAAACAAACCATAAAATGCACAATTTGGTACTGTAAGTAATAAATTATCTTCTCAAGTTTTACAAGTAGTACTTTTCTTAAAAAAAGTAGTCAGATATTCAGCGATACATATTTTCAGCAGACTCCCAATGCATATTTAATGTCTGGCAGGTTTATAAGATTAAATTCAGGAACAAGTTAAAAGAATTTTTAATTGACAGTTCCTTCTCCAATGAAGAATTTCTTTCAATGGGTTCTACAAAATAATTCTCATTATCTTTCGTAAAAGCAGTACTTATAATTTATACATATTATTCTGTAATATTGCATCTTCTGGTGGAAAAATCTGTTTTGTTATGTTAATATTTTGATGAAAATAGACTCCTTTCCAGATTCAGTTAGTCTTTTATACTGTGATGCACTGAAAATTACTGTTGTATTGTGTGAAGTGCGAATTTGGATGTGTGTTTGCGGCTTGTTTTCCGCCATCGGTTGTTACAAGTGTAGGTTGGTGGCCCGAATTCCTCGTAATTTCCAAGCTTAAAATCTATCCATTTTAATAAAATGCGCTGTGCCTGGAGGCTGGACTCACCTCAATGCCACGGCAATCTTCGGCGAGTTTGTATAATGCCCGAAGTGTTAGTTCCACCGACTGCCGCCACAGCGCTACTTGACTAACCAGGAAGTTTCAAATGAATAAATGCATTGACTTCAAAAAATGTGTAATTTTGAAACAAATAATCGATTTCGATATTATTTGAACTTATATTGTTAAAACAAAGTGTAACTGAGATGCCAGCTAGAATGAAAACTGTCTGTCGTGTGTCAGAGATAAAAATCATAATGCGAGGAAGACATATATATAAAAAAAAAATAGAATGTGACGTTCGTTTCAATTTAGTTGTTGCTTTCTGTTTATTTCCGAAATTCATGTAAGCAAAAGAGCATCCGGTGTCTACGCTGTATTATCTGTAGCAGCTACAGGAACCACGTGACGACATAACGGATTTTTTTTTTTTTTTTTTTTTTTTTTTTTTTTTTTTTTTTTACTCTAGATAACAAACAGAAAATTGTGTTAGAAACTCAGAGAAAGTTTTCACGAAACGTAAACAATAGTTATTCATTTTTGTTAACTTTTTCATAACAATAGAAACTTTTTCATAACAATAATTGCAAGTGGTTTTTTTTTTTTTTTTTTTTTTTTTTTTTGTAAAATAAGTTCTAGCCAAACACTCAGAGAAACTATAGTCCCATTTCCAAAAATTTTGAAAAAAAAGATAAGGGTTGGTCGTTATTCGTTTTTCAAGAGATTTTATTTTTTTCAGAACAAATTCCTAGTAGCAACCTAATTGGCACACGTCATTGTTGAGGGGCGTTTAAACTGGCACTGTGATTAACCTAATAGGGGACTGTGCCTTTATACCTGACACCTTTTTGTTTGTTAGTGTATTTGAATATACATTCCGGCAGAGTATATTGTAACAGGATTTCAACTTTTTGAAATCTTGGGGCCTGTCTTAAGATCTGACGTATCTGTCATCACACTGCGGCGTTACAATGAGTACCGGTCACTTAACTTGTTTAAACTATAATCTAGAACCAATAGGAAGCTGCTGAACGGATTTGAGTGTGGTTTGAAAGCCCGGGGTCTGAAGCAAACACTACCATTCTCCTTGTCCTAATGACAGAGCAGGAAATTAAAATATTATTCATCCAACATCGTAGAGAAAATGTTTGAATAAATTCAAAATTTGTTTATATTGATGGAAGAAACAAGTAGATTGTAAACACGAGGTGTGTGAGAAAAGTAATCATACTAATTTTTTACTTACAAATTTTTTTATTTTTTTCAAACAACAATATTATCCCCTTCAAAGTGGTTCCTTTGGCAGCAATATACAGTTTCCACTCTTGTTAGCAGCGCTGGAAGGCTTCACCTGGTAGGGCGGTCAACTGGTCGGTCACAGTCTTTTGAGTATTTTCCAGAATTCCAAAATGACGTCCTTTTGAAACGTGTTTCAATTGCGGTAAAAGGAAAAAGTCACAAGGACTTAAATCAGGTTAATAGGGGAGGGCGGGCTGGGAAACAACAGGAATGCGTTTTGAGGTCAAAAATTCACTGGCGGAAAAAGCCGTGTGACACGGGGCATTGTCATGATAAGCATCTACTTGTCTGTAATGTCTGGTCTCACACGAATCACTCTTTTCCTGAGCCTTTTAAGGACACTTTTGTAAAAAAATTTGTTGACAGTTTGTCCTGGATGAACAAATACTTTATGCGCGATACTCCTACTGTCAAAAAAGCAAATCAGCATTATTTTGAGCTTTGATTCGCTCATTCGACATTTTTTCGGTCGAGGAGATGACGGAGTGTGCCACTCTTTGCTTTGCCGCTTTGTTTCAGGTTCATACTCAAATATCCAGGATTCATCACCTGTGACCACTCGATGAAAGAATTCCTGGTCATCGTCAATCCTCTCAAGAAGATCAATGCACACGTTTCTTCGTTTGTCCTTTTGTTCATTTGTGAGGTTTTTTTGGCACAAACCTTTCGCATGTTCGAATCGTCTGTCAAAATGTGATAGTGTTTAAATTTAACTCTTCAATAGTCATCCTTATTGTTAAACGACGGTCTGATCTCACAGGAGCCCTCACACGCTAGCTAACTGTTTTCGTCGGTTTTTGAAGTTGAAGGTCTCCCTGAGCGAGGTTGATCTTCAACGTGTTTCGGCATTCCAAAATTGATTTGTGCCAGCAGAAAACGTGTACTCTTGATAAGCAATGTTCCCCATAGGCCTGATTCAACTTTTCACAGGTCACACATGCGGATTCCCCAAGTTTAACACAAAACTGGATTGCACAACGTTGCTCTGAATTCGATGCTCCGTTTTCGTAACACACAACTTGCAATCATGGCGCTGTTAAAAAATATAATGTGATGGCTGAACGGAGTTGAAACTCGGATTGAGCATGTGAACAAACCGGTCTAGCACAAAACCGGTAGACACAGCGTTTGCCAGATCTCTCACATTGTTACCAATCTCATTACTTTCCTCACAAACCTCGTACATCTACTTTGTTATTATTATTATTAATTTCGATGAAGCTAACACTCCGATAGCAATTATCCCTTTCCATTTTATTTTTTAAAATTATCTTTTGTTGAATTCCTAACCCGATTTACTTTTCCGATTTACAAATTTAAATTTTAAATTCTTTAAGCGTTTTGGTAAATTATTACTTCACTTGGTAATTTGTTCCAATCCTTGACTAGTTCACCCTTAGACCTAGTATAAGTGGAGGAATTCATAATGAAAATCTAGTGTAAAAAATTGTGATCTACTAAAACAAGAAAATGTAAGTTTGACAGGCGCGGCGTTAGATTGTGTCTTTTTTTTATGAATTGCATTCCTTCTGCTGAAGGCGCCATTTGCATTTATAATCTAACAGAATGACGTGTTGCCTGCAGGTGAACGGCGTCGTCGTGCAAGGGCGGTGCCACCTCAACGCGTCCGCCATCATTAAGGGCCTCGCCGGACCAGTCTTCAAGGTCATTGTCCAGAGGTAAGTCGGACCACGCCACTGTCCTCTCGCGAGGTGGGACTGCTTCGCCTAACATCAATCACACGCCGCTACATCTGAGACAAATCGGTTGTAATTTTAACAACTGGTCAGTTGGAGACTAGATAAGGATTTATCTCGTCACTTGTTTTCGAGATCACTTTGTGAGCTACT
Source organism: Vandiemenella viatica (assembly GCA_031002005.1). NCBI lineage: Eukaryota > Metazoa > Arthropoda > Insecta > Orthoptera > Morabidae > Vandiemenella > Vandiemenella viatica. The sequence goes on from JARYHS010011408.1 coordinate 188,102,582, forward strand.
GTTTTTCAGTTCATACCATTCTGCAGATGCTTCTGTGTAAATGGAACTGTTTCATCTAATTTTCCAAATTTTCTGCAACAACAGACACTTGTATTTACGTTAACCTCCACTTTGAACTTGATTTGTCTTTTATTGCATCATAGAACAGTGTTTCATTTCCGCACGTGGCGACTTTTCTTCATTATGGTTATTCTACAGCTTAAGGCTGGTCAACCCCAGGCCCGCTGGCCGGTGCATTTGAATTTACCCGCCAACAGCAGTGGTCTAGAATATACTAGCTCAAAAACCTCTGCAAAGGTCTCATTGATAGTTTTTACTTTTTTATTGCCATTAAACTATGTTACTTATATCTCTGTTATATTTAAATATCTATTGTAACTATATTATGTGGCCCACAGCCTAAGTTAGGATCTAAATCGTGTCCCGCATACTAACTTAGAATCGAAATTGTAGCCCATCTCCGAAATTGGTTGGGCAACCTTGTTCTACAGGTGATTCAGGACGAATGGTAAATATTGAAGGAGATGGTAGTATGAACAATATTTCATAAAAAAGTTCATAATAACAAGTGTTCCGTTTGTATCCGTTTTGGAGATACGGCTGCTGGTGTTTTAGACATAAATTAAAAGTAAGAAAATGATCAAGAGCACACAGATAAGTTATGGAAATACTTTACTCACGCAAAAACTCGCGTATATTTTACAAAAGTTTAAATTAGTTGTTCCAAAATCCCACCATTGACTTCAGTATACACACTGAAGCACTGTATTGACGCCTGAAGTCGACACGTACAGCCCCAGTGCAATCGCATCTTACTGAAGTCGATCTGTTGCAAAGAGAGCTGCAAGATGTACAGAAGTCGATGGTGGGATTTTTGAACATATAATTTAAAATTTTGTAAAATATGTTTGTTTTTGCACGAATAAAGTACTGTACTTCAATAAGTTATTTGTGTGCTACTGATCATTTTCTGAGGTTTGTTTCATCCATAACATTCCAGCACCTGTACCTGCAAAACGAATGGAAATCGCACACGTGTGTACATGAACTTTTTTTACACAATATTGTTCATACTACCACATCCTTCAATATTTACCAATCCTCCTTAATCATCCTGTATTGTTTTCTTTGAGATATGTTAGCCAGAGGCTGTAATCTAACGAGGTATTAATGTGGTTGAGTGGTAGATAGAGATTTAAGCCCGCAATGAGATGCCGGTATGTCGCTACAACAATCCGTTACAGTTCTTTGACACTGTTGAGATGACATGATTGCCTTTTAAATTTATTTATGGGGCTTTAAAGCCACAGGTTTCAGTGACAACAGTGGGACTGTTGATGGTTAATGTGAGTGATCTCTCGTATTTGTAGCTGCCTCAACATACTGCAAATTAGCAATCTTGTAACGATATTATTTCCTTACATTGAATTATTAATTACCTTATAACGTATCGATTTTTTAGTTAGTTGTTAAAAAAAGTTCTGAAATTTCTCATAAATCGTTGGGGAATTCATTCTCTTCTGATTTTGTGTGGCAAAAATAGTTGGCACCTACAAAGTTAATAATTTAATTTTATTGTTTGAAAGCTTAAAGGGATAACTTTTTAAAGAAAATGTTAAAATTATTTTAATTTATGATGTCTACTGTGGATTCCATTCTTGGGCGTAGCAGCAGAAGAAAATTATAATTATAAACTAACCTCACAGTCCTTATAAACCGGAGCAGAATGCATTGAATAATTTCGGGGTAGTAATCGTCTTTTTCTGCTAATTGTCGTTCACTTAATGCTACATTCAGATACGGTAGAAATGAAAAATACCGACTTAACCTCGTTTTTATTTCTTTTATTTCTAATTCGTATTTAGCATCTTCAGTATACAACGATGTTTTTGATTTAGTTATTTGATTAACAGAAATTTCTATGCCCTGTGCATACGAGAAATAAATAATGTTATGCTCTTCGAATCTGCAAGAGCCTGTTGTACTACAAAAATTAAATCTGTTTTTGCGATGCGTGCACGAAGGACTTACATTGTGGGCCGCAGCACGGAGATAGTTTGGGAATCGTGTGTGCTGTTGACAACGCAGCCGTATTCCTCACCGACGGAATTACGCATTGGCGGAGAAAATCTGTTTACACATTTCTTGATCGTTTGTAACGGACATACACGACTCCAGGTTTGAAATATGATTCTAAATGTATTGTATTATGTGTGATAAACACCGTAAATGCGAATACTCAAGCACTGTGTTGGGGGACCCTCGATGGACAGTGAGTAATGGTTAGGTTGAAATTCGGCCTGGACCAAGAGCAAAAAGTTTACGGAAAATTCGTTCTGCGCAGCCCATGTCGCAAACCAGAGACAAACTGCGCATTTGTTTACAACTGAAGCAATCGATTATCTCTGACTGATTATATCGATTACAATGTTTGTAAAATATATTATATATAATTTTAGCTCTGTATTTCATTAAGTTCCTCCGTTCGCCCCTGGCCGCTAGTTGCGCTATCTACCAGCCCTCGAAATGTTGCTTTTTTGCTTCTATATAAGTTCAGAGATTAATTTTTGACTGTTTTGTTTCACCAAAGAAGACAAAGTAAGGCCGCTAACTGCGCCATCTACCAGCCATCTGAGCGAACTACGTAGGCGAGCGAACGTTTTATTTTACATAATTTAATGTATTTGTAACGCATATTATATATAGATTTTAGCTTCCTTCACTTCTTTTCCATATAATCTTTAACTTTGTCAAATCTCACACTTCTCCGTGCGCGCAATATTCTTAAAAATGTAACATTAGTTTTCGCTTAGCGTGTTAATATATAGATTGTGCTCCAGTGGCAATGTCCCTACAACTATACCTTCCCGGGTCTTGATTTATTTATTTCTTATTTTTTCACCCTCCACCTACCTACGCCTGTCCTCGCCGAATCGCAACTTTAAACTCCTTCTGTGTGTTTTGGTAAACTGTCCATTATTTCCCTGGGTAATTTACTCCAGTTCCTGACTCTCTTACCTACAAAAGAAAATCTTCCCACTCCCTTCCACCTGAATTCAAGTGCCAGCTGATAATTAAGATAATCTCTTCCCCTCCATGTAGAACTCCTGATCCTTCTGCTAATATCCATCCATGCATTATCGCGATTATAAACCTTGAATAAACCTATCACCCTTTTCACTCGTCTTCTGTCTTCCAATGACTCCCAACCGAGCTTCTTCAGCATATCAGTTACAGACTGCATTCCGCAAACAAATCTAGTTCATCTCGTTTGAATCCCCTCCAAGTTCTGAATTTGTTACCCATAATGTGGGTCCCACTCCACCATATTCAAGCAGTGGTCTGACCAAGGTTTAGTAACTTAATTCCCTAACTTTCCTGGTACATCCCCTCTTCATTTCTCCAATAAATGAAGGACTTTGAAACCTTCTGCTACCACCTGCACAATGTGACCTGCCCAGTTGAGTTTGATATCAAAAGTTATGTTAAAATATTTACTGTTAGGATCTTCGACAAGTAATTCCTTCCCTGCACTATAATCGTAGAAAATCTTTACTTTTTATCAGTGTTCCTGGTTAGCTGACTCTTCTTGACATATATTTTCATTCCATGTTTTATAACCCAGCTGGATATGCTGTTCCGATCTTCTTGCAGTTCTTCACAGTCCTCCACAGTTTTAATGGAAAAAATGGATATCAGCCGTAGAAAGAAGTCATGTTGGCGTTTTAAGTGGGCGAGGAACGGGTATAATAAACAGTTACAGAATTTTATATAAAAATATACTCAATACAGTTTAATCTATGCACGGATCTACACTAATACTATAATTGCGAAAATAATTTTGTGTCTCTATTTGTTAGGTTTTCGTTGCCAACGGCTAAATCGACCTTGATAAAATTTGAGAAGGAAATACTATGTATTATTAGGAAGGCTATACGATACTTTTTCGGGAGAAATAACATACTTTGTAAAGCAAATTTGAAAACTAACTAAATGATGACAGACAGACGGATAGCGTGTGTAAGTCTCTGTAATGTTATATCGGTCACTCGGGTTTTGTTTCTCCTTCAGTCAGTTTATGTATGATCTGTTCATATACAGACACAACTTATTATGGCATATACAGGGTGTTACAAAAAGGTACGGCCAAACTTTTAGGAAACATTCCTCACACACAAACAAAGAAAATATGTTATGTGGACATGTGTCCGGAAACGCTTACTTTCCATGTTAGAGCTCATTTTATTACTTCTCTTCAAATCACATTAAACATGGAATGGAAACACGCAGCAACAGAACGTACCAGCGTGACTTCAAACACTTTGTTTCAGGAAATGTTCAAAATGTCCTCCGATAGCGAGGATACATGCATCCACCCTCCGTCGCATGGAATCCCTGATACGCTGATGCAGCCCTGGAGAATGGCGTATTGTATCACAGCCGTCCACAATACGAGCACGAAACTAAAATGAGCTCTAACATGGAAAGTAAGCGTTTCCGGACACATGTCCACATAACATATTTTCTTTGTTTGTGTGTGAGGAATGTTTCCTGAAAGTTTGGCCGTACCTTTTTGTAACACCCTGTAGATGTGCATCTGCTCAGCACCAGACTATTGTTTTGTGTTTATCTGTAGCTAGCTCACCGGTTTCCAACCCTCAACGGTTACATATCTTAGCAAACGACAGCTAAACCAAAAACGTAGTGTTTAAAACGGTATTGACATAAGATGTCCCCAGAAAGCGACATAATTTTAAACCACAAACAAAAATATGCCGGCCGATATGTGGTATAAGGTCTCCCACAATTAACTTTTCCCTCTTAGTTTGTTACTATTTTTAAATATGTTGAAAATGGGTTCTCTTCATGAGACAGATCCAATGGTAGAATTGTATGGTGATTGCTTCTCCATTATATTATCCCGACTCGTGCTTTCTGGGACACATTTTACGTAACTTATATTTTTTATATCCAATTCTAGCAATCCAGGTGTTCTACCATTCAATCAGTCTCCTGAAGATAACCAATTTGCAACTTGTTTAAAAATAGCAACAAAGCAGGGGGAGAGGGTTCAACTGAAGGAGTTCCTCCGGCAGAATTATGACACTTTCTGCGGACATCTAACTTCAATACCGTTTTGTACACAATATTTTTGGTTTTGCTGTCTTTTTCTAAGATATATAGACTTTGTCAGTTAGAAACCCGGCCGCTAAGTACATGTTTCACGTGTTTTCTAAGTTTACGAGATAAATCCCCATCTATACTATACATGAGCAGATCTTCTTAAACTGACTGCGAGATAAAGAAAGCCTGAGTAACCGATATAACATGACACAGATTTACACACGCTATTGATCTCTCAGTCACCGTTAGGTTATTTTTCAGAAGCTCATGACAAAATGTGTTACTTACCCCGCGAATAGTATCCTGTGTCCTTTCTAACGATATGAAGTATTTCATTATTAAATTTCGTCAAGATCGGTTTAGTCGTGAAAACATAACAAACAGAGAGAGACAGTTTCTCACTGCAGGATGTACGGACTGAGTGCTCCCCGTCCCTTCACGGCGCTGTGCTCGCAGAAATTGGGCACCGCCTCGTGGGGTCGCTTTGCCAAAGATGTTACTTGAGAGACGTCATCTTGCCGTAGAGGTTCTTCAACAGATAACGAGCTCTCGTTTCGGGTCGTGATTCGGAATTGGAGTTCTCCCGAAATCAGATGGGACCAAGGAGAAATCTCCGCTCATCTCGAAATGTTTTGAGGGTTTAAAATCAGCCAAAGTTCGGCGATAATTTAAGTGTGCGCAGTTCCGTCTTTCATTCTATACAAATCTAGATTCCTCTAGCCCTAATTTTGACGAATACTAAAGTAAGAAATAATAAACATAAAAATTAAAAATAATTGCCAGTCAAAGAAACCGCCAATGTGGCTGCGCGCACTATGGTGGCAGCGGGGAGGTACAACGGGACCTGGTTCGTGTCCTGGTCCCGCGTATCAGCCGTCCTGATTGCGGTTTTCAGACGGTTTATCGCAATGGTCATGGCGAATACTAGCATGGTTCCAAATCCCCGCCTCATAAACTACACATTCCACGAACAAAAATATACTTATCATCCAAAACACGAAATGTTATTGGTTTCGCAGACAGGTGGAAACACACTTCCCCTCCCCCTCCCATTCCCCCAGTTTAAGTAAGCCTCCCCCCCTCTCATGACTCACATTGGCCACATATGTAAAATAGCGGCCGGTGGTACGCGGTCTGTAGACGGAGTGAGAAAAATATTCTATAAAACGAAAACCGTGAATATTGAGTCCAGAAAAACTACTGCCTAGATTTCGATGGCGTTTTCATCGTTTAAATGACTAGAATCTGAATTGAATGGTTTGGTGTGTCTTATGCTTCAACGTAACATAGCGCTGAAGCAATAAGTTAAAATTTGAATGTACAGCGTGAAACACCTACTAGATGAAATACGAACTAGATTCACACGTCATACATACTTCGTAAAAAAATGATAGCCATATTATCGCGTTTAACGCTTCTTACTTAAAATTCTGATTTTTAGTCTTTAATTATCATAGATGGTCGTACTGCATGCGGAGTGGAAACTTTTAAAAGAAAAAATATGTACGTTAATTTTAATAATATAACGTAAAAATACCATCCCAGAGTTTCTTTGCTTCTTGAAGCTCAGATCTCAGGCCGTTCAACCACATTCTCGGAAGTGTGGAAGTGAAATTATATTCGCTGTTAGTAGTAACGCATATCTGATTGATTTGAACATGTAAATGAATTGTTTAAAACGTTTCGTGTTGGCATTTCCGGTATTTTTATAATTTATTGTTGAACGATTCAGTCTTTTCCATAATTACAGAAAAATTATTGTTTCTATTGCTGCATGAATCGCTATGGTTATTTTGATGAAACCTGGTACACATGTTGCTGGTAGGGCGGCTAAAAATATTGCATAAATAAATCAACCACAACCCCATCTCTTTCCTGTTACACAGTGGGTTAGCCGTTTAAATACGTATAGAAAATGAAATGACTGACATGAAATTTGATTCACAAGTGCATAAAACTGACTTGCGTTATGATCCTCAATATTTACTGTGCGGGCAAATCAATCTAGGTCGCACCGAGCGTACTCTGCTAGTAAAATATAAAAAGGGTCGTAGATCATTTTGTCCAGATATAACAAAACCGAATTTCAGTAAAAACTTGAATGTATTACCATGAAGATTCTGGTCCTGGAAAATTTTAATAAGACTTACATAAAAAAAAAATCCTGATTTAAACTATACTAAACGTAAGAAAGATAGGATCCCTATTCACGCAAGTAATAGAGCTCCACGCCACCACAAATATTCCGTTCTAAGGAGAAGAGATTAGGTACCAAAGAAAATAATTAAACAAAAACATAAATAGCGACATTTACAACCAAAGATACGAAATTTGGAGACCCGGCCATGGCGTACATACAAAGTGTCATTAGCAATATTAAAAGATCCTATGTAAAAATTAACACAGCGAATAACAATAGAATAAGTCAAACCAACGAAAATTTAATTAAGAAATGTTACATCATGTCCTCCATTACATAGGCCATAGTTTTACCCACAAAGAATTAAATGAATAAAAAAAAATCCTCGCCTTTTTTCTCCAAGACGTTGCCGTCGATGAGGCGTCAAACGGTTGTCGTGGTGGACTTCACCGCGTTTCGTATAGCATACAACTGTATCTGTTCTTTAATTAAATATTTTTGGGTTTACTTATTTTCTGTCGTTTTTTTTTTCTCATCAGTCTTTCGACTGGTTTGATGCATCTCTTCCTATCCTGTGCTAACCTCTTCATTTCTACATACCCCTTACAACCCACGTCCTCAATTATCTGCTTCACATATTCCAATCTCTGTCTTCCTCTACAGTTCTTATCTTCGACTGTTCCCTCCACCAGCAAATTAACCAATCCAGCATGTCTCAAAATGTGACCTACCACCCTGTCTCTTCTTTCTGAAAGCTTCTTCCACAAACTTCTTTCCTCATCCATCATTTCCAAAAAACGTTCATTTCTTATTTTGTCAGTCCACTTAATTTTGAGCATTCTTCTGTAGCACCACATTTCAAATGCTTCAACTTTCTTTCTTTCCGGTAGTCCTAAAGTCCATGTTTCGCTACCATAAAGTGATGTGCTCCACACAAAGAGTTTTGAAAAGTATTTTCTAATTCCTAGATCGATATTTGAAACTAAAAGATTTCTCTTTTTCATGAAGGCAATTTTTGCTAGTGCTATTCTGCTTTTAACGTCATTCCTGCTTCGGCCATCGGTTGTAATTTTGCTTCCCGAATAAGTGAATTTACTTACTTCTCCTATTGCAGCCGACCCTATTTTTATATTTAACCTACTAGTATTGGTATCATTTCTGCTACATTTCATCACTTTTGTCTTGCTTTGATTTATATTCAGTCCAAAATCTTCCTTCAGTATTTTGTTCATGCCATTCAGTAACTTCTCAATATCCTCAGCCCTTCCTGCTATCAAGACAATGTCATCAGCAAATCGTAGCATACTGATTTTTTCTCCCTGAACACTTATGCAACATGGAAATTTTTCTTTGACTTTCTTTATTGCTTCTTCTGCATACAAGTTGAATATTAAGGGGGATAGACTACAACCTTGGCTCACAATAATTGATCGGAGATGAATAAAAAAAAAATCATGATACTGCTATCAGTTTTGAGTAATCTGAATTTTTCGTGTACAAATTTTTACTTTTAAATTCTTAATAATTGAAGTACAGGAACATAATGTCATTTAAGTAAAGCAACAGCTAGGATCACATCTAGTTTTGGCGTGGGTGGTTTTGATTGACGGAGCGTGGTGGGTGAGTGAGAACACTTTTGGCTTCCATTCGGAACAACGTGGGTTAAAATCCCCGTCCGACCAATCAGTTTTTGGTTTTTGGATCGTTTCTCTAAATCGCTCCAAGCGAATGCTGCGATGGTTCCCTTGAAAGGCGATGGCTGATTTCCTTCCTGTTTCTTTGCCCCCAGACTCTCAGTCCTTTGCCACCTCCAATGAATTCAACATCAACGAGGCGTAAGGCGATAGAAAAAAAAAGTTTCGTGTTTGTAATGTGTTATCATTACGATGTGCTGTAGTTTCGAGGCAGAATGCTTGCTGAAATTAAGGAGCTTAATCATTCAAAACGCTTCGTGACTTCAAAATACATTACCAGTTTTTTAAAAAAAATCTGTTTTGAATGACTGAAATGTCCACAGTGTGTGATGCTATCAAAAATACAGCTGTCACGGATACTATCTCCTACGATACATACAGAGTTATTCCAAAAGAAGGAGATTTTGCACTCTTATTTCTCAAAACTACAATCTTTGAACCTTAATCTATCCAATGATTTGTATCACGCATTTGTATCATTGATAGTTTGTGAGAAATAAAAATGCTGAATCTACTTTTTCTTTTTGAATAACCCTGTATTTGCTGAGTTTCACATAGTGACCCACTGGAGTATAAGCGGTGTTTGAGATGCTCTCTGGCTGGATGTGAGCAGACCGTATGCGCATACTAATCACCGCTGAGGTTCTCTGCATAACAATCAGTATTTGCCATTGTGACCTCCCATAGGACGGGCAGCGGATATCCTCGCATTCCATCCGTCCACTGTACAGGCTTCCGTACAGTAACCGAAATGCTTAACAGGAAAAGTAAAGGTGGGACGGAGAAGAGGGCTTTTAGAATTTAGGTTAACATTTATTTAAGATGCCAGATGCAACAAAAAGTCAATACCCCGAAATGACAAGTTAAGACGCTATAACACTGTAATCAAACCGGAGACATTATACGCATCGGAAACTTTGTTATTGGGCATAGATCGTTGATTACAGATATTAAAATGTAAAATAGGAAAATTTTAAGTAAAATATTTGGCCCAGGAAATCACATGAACTTTATCAGCATTCGGAAAAAATTTCAGACACATTTAGCCAAAAAACGAATTAAATTCTTCGGCCATATTATCAGAATGAATAACAACAGAATAACCAAAAGAATTCTCAATCTGGCCATTTCAATGAAAATGAAAAACAGTTGGCTAATTTGAATCGAAAAGGATCTCCAGGAAATCTGAATCACAGATCATATCATACAAGACAGATACAGATTCAGTAGCATGGCAAATAACCACCTATTTGCCAATAAACAGTATATTAGAAGAAGGAAAACCTGGACGGAGGAGCGTAGGAAAGAGCTCAGCGAGTTCTGCTAAATAAGTTCATTCGCGGTCCTAAGATAGTCATAACGATGGAAGGAATAAAACCTTATAATCGAAACATAACATGCATAGTTAGTAAAGGCCCCACCATGTAATTGAACAATTTATAAACCTCGTACATTTGGAATGGTTAATTAATTGTGACAGATGATTAATATACAAGCTCAAGATGAACCAACACGAAGTAACATATTTCAACTTTTAAGCTCCAATGAGGTAGCAGCGGGTTATGGTCGACCAAATAATGGCCGACCCCTCTACTAACACATTCAAGCTATATCACATTTTTCTAAAAGAACCCAGTTTATTATTAAACAATTTCAAATGAAAGAAATATAGTCATTGATTATTCACAAGACAATACTTGGTCTTATCGATTTTATTTCGTAAAAACTGAGCATTCTTAAAATTCACAGTTACGTTCACACCGAATTTAGTCAATTTTATGTAATTTCCGACAGACACTCATTGATAATTAAAAATTCCGTCTGGAATACGACCTTAGCAATCACTACCCACGGTTCTCAATACGACGCCATAACAATCAGTCATCCACATCACTTCGCGAACAACAACCAAAGATACTACCACTAACTTACAGCTGCACCAAAGACTTTACATCCTACTGAATTGTGGAAGCTTAGAATAAAATTTGACATGCCTACTTCATTACAGCATTCCATATATATCTACTCAGTTAATTACAAAAAATGATTGGAGAGAGGTGATGTCACAAATTGCTTATCTATTCTTACCCCTTTCCGCATCTATGAAATTATTTATAATAACGTGTAGTAATCATTGCATGTCTCGTAGTATCTTATGCTCTAGGCTGCAAAATCTAATTCCCGGCATTGTGAAACTACAGTCGCGCGTTTTCTGAGTCTGATGTAAATTATTAGCATTAATTTTAACAGAGAAAAGGCGCGAGACATGGAACAACATCGCGCAAACAGCTCAGCAGCGCCTGGTGTGCTGTTCACAAGTAACGCTGCCACAATTGGTTACACATAATACGTAGTAATATATTTCGCCTGGAGTGATTAGACGAAACCATGGAAAACCTACATCTGGTGATCGGACGGGGATTCAAACCCGCGTCCTTCCGAATGTCAGGCCGAAGCGCTACCGGTGTGGAACATATTAGTGGGACACAACTTCCACGCACGTTGAATGCTTAGTTTATAATAATAATAATAATAATAATTGTCAATCATTTTCTAGTCATCTTTGTAGGCATGTGTATGCTCCGTTCCTTTATTAGTTGTGATCTTCTTTGTCTTTCCTCATCCGTAAATATCCTCTTCATTGGGTCTCTTCTATTATGGTTTAAATCTTATTTTCTTGTCTTTCATTTTTTTTCTGTTTTGCTCTGCAGATCATCCAGTGTTATTTCTAGTTCTTCCATACCTTCTCTAACTTCGTTGATCCATGCCACCTATTGCTTCAATTTTCAGAGTTTTTCTATTGTTCTTCTTGTTAATCTGGTTTCTGGTGTCCTCATGATGTGACCAAAGAAACAATTTCTCTTCTAACGTATAGTGTCCGTGATGGCCTCCAGTTCATTGTACACCACCGCATTTGGCCAGTCCGCCATTGTCCCTTCTTTTAATATATTTTATTTATGCATGTTCTGGCTATTCTTCTCTTCACGTTTAAAATTTTGTCAATTAATTAGTTTATAGTACATATCCGTCACTGACCTGCTTCTTTGTTAAATGAACTTGGTGGACATTGTGTGGATCTTGGTGGACGTGTGCTTTCCTTCGGAACTACTCGGGTTCGAATCCCCGTCTGGCCATCCAGATTTGGGATTTCCATGGTTGTCCGAAATTAACCCAGGCGAATGCCTTGATGATTCCTTCAGAAGACTCCTTTCTGTTTCTTACCCATTTTCTCTACTGCCGCTAATGACCTAGTCGTCGACGAGTCATAAAACCTAAAGGAAATAAAAACATAGGAAATGTCGCCTTTTACAGTTTTTTTAAAGTTGCATCGTCTTATGCTACCAGTTATCAAACAAGTGTGTTTTGTCTTGTCGTGGCTAAATAAACTAACCCGGTAATCCTGTCGGGTATAGGAAACTTATAGCTTAGAGTGGAATCCGAGCCACGGAAACGTTCTGGCTTAGTTCGTTGTTACATAGCAATTATGGCAGAGGTGAAAGTCGGATTAAGGGTCTTTGAAACCTCCCCCCCCCCCCCCGATAGAGGGATTCGAACCGGAGATTTTCAGTGACTGAGCCACCAGGCCACTTTGATTTGTGCAGATTCGATGCGACGCCGTTTCAGCGTACTCGGGTCGGAATCGTCAGCAGCTTAGTGTGGGTGTGTGCTGCGCTCGAGTTGCAGCCTGTTCTCTTGTTCGTGATTGTGATGATTGGCTTCATTAGCGGGTCTGCCACCGACAGGTCGGATTTCCGCTCCCCCACCCGCACTCCACCCCACCCCCTGGCGCTGCTCGTGTTTATTCCCGAGTGCGTTGAACCAGTATTCAGGTGACAACCATCACTTTCACTCTGATCTACAGATTCCACATTTTAACGGAACTATCGCGAGTGAAATGAATATTGTTGCCCAGTTATTCCGTCTCTGCCTAATGACTTTTTTATGTTTGTGTTATATTTTTAACTTTTCTGATTTGATGGTCTTTTTCTGTCGCACTTCTACAATAATGGACCTAATCTGTAACAAAAATAAAAGTATAAAACAAACTTTGAAACGGTCTTAATTTTATAATACTGGTCACAATTTGTACTAATTTCACTTAGTGGTACTCCTTGAATTTTTAAACTTAACTTGCTTCTTACAAGCTTTCCCTTACTTATTATTAAAAAACGATTTTAATGGAATTTAGTATATTCCTGGCAGTCCTTACCGTGCGAGTAGGTCAAAATTTTGGATCTATCAAAATCTCCAGTTTATTATTATCGGTCTAGAATTATGTTTAGTACCGTAATTCTTATCGTAATTAAAGTAATTATTGTATTTCATGCTTATTGATGCGAGATATGATTCAAACTAAGTGAGACTGCAATTTCGTTATAACATGACGCATGTGCTTCCACTATTATTAGTGACACACATTTTTTACACAGGCTCCATTTTTTAAGTGATATTCATTAAAAAAAATAAAAAGAAGAAGGTATGATATACTTATGGGAAAGATGCAGAAATCTGATGAACGAAGTATGAAATGTGAATGAATGTATAAAACTCATAAAAAGTAACATGAGCTACTATACGATGCCGTACCTTTTCAATTCAATCAGCAAGTGAGTTCTTTTGGAAATTTTTCTGTAAAGCTTTCATAGGTTAAACTGACTTAAAGATTAATAGCTAGTTTGAAAAAATATGTTAAATTATCAGTTTTAATCTTAAATTCTTGTATGTGTCAGAAACATTGTAATACTCTGAATTCATAAGTGTTTTAACTGTTTCACGGAACGAATTACTCTCTAAGTAACTGATAAGTTTGACAGATTCTTGATCATTAGATCAAAGATATATAGAATAACGCATAAAAAATAATTGTTTACCGTCTGCCCTCGATCGTTTCAGCTGTACTTATGGTCTATGCTTTGACTGATAAAACAGATAAAATTGACCGGACAATTCGACTGCTACAATCGAAGTATTACATATTCAAACATGTTTTCAAACAGAAGGAATTATTTCTGCGCCATGTTGTTGAATAATGTTTGGTATTGCATGTGTATTTTTATGAAGAAAAATTTATAGAAATAATTTCTTTCTTGCCTGTAACATCCGCAAGGAGAATATTACTGAATCGAGATGGCGCAATTTTGAGTATTCCTAACTTGAGCTTGATGTGAATTTGTAGAGTCTTAACCCTCAATGCAACTAATCACTGTTAAAATATTTGTATGATGGTTAATTACTTAGATACCAGCAGAAAGTCTACTATATATTTTTCGTATATATGCCGCCTTGAATGTTATAAATGCTGTCGTGGTGGAAGAACTGAAAAGAAGACCTAGATTAATTTTATGCCTTTTTTAACACAGTTGTTTCTTTTTGGATTTATCATCATTACCGAGCAAGCTGGGTGAGTGATAACGCTCAGGCTTCGCATTCGGAAGGACGCGCGTTCGAATCCCCGTCCGGCCATCGAGATTTGAATTTTCCATGGTTTCTCCAAATCACGCGAATGTCTGGATGATTCGTTCAAAAGGTCATTGCAGAATTCCTTCCCGTTCGTGGCCCCCAATTTTTTATCGTCTCTAATAATCTCGAGATCGACAAGGCGTAGAGAAATAAGCAAAAAAATCGTAATTACAATATCTGCAATCCTTCTGTAAAAATATTTAACACTAGTCTCAGCGCATCGCCGTTTTTTGTGTTTCGTCACGGGTTTAGAATAGTTCTAGTTTTTAGAGTCAAAGATTATGAACGTGACCTGTGTTTCACCGTTAAGATGAATAAAATGTTTCGAGCCTGAAGAACTAAGAAGTATACTAATAGACGTATTAAACATGGACAGATACGATCACGCTATCGTATAATTGTTTCAAAGGTGCTAGTCTTAAACGTGCTGAAATACAAACTTGCATTTGACCATAAAAGTCCACTCTGCAAAATTTGAAGAATTTCTGTTTAAAGTGAGTGCGCAATTGCTTCGAAAGTATCACGCTGTTTTTAACTGTTGCTGTACAAATATTCACAATGTAATCTTGGCCAGAGAACTTAATACAGATACTTAAATAGTTAAGTAAACCCGTAGAAATGAATTGCCAGAATGCCGTATTCGGTAACATATTTGTTCTGATATCCACTTTAAATAACCTAACTCAAGTACACCGAACATGTACAAAGACCATTAACGAAAGTGATCAGTAAAATACGTAAAAAGCAAATTAACCGTAATGTATAAACTTTGGTCAAACAGAAACATTAACGAGAGCTTTAATTAGATTGAATTTTAGCCTTGGCCGGAATGACAATTGTCATTCGCTGTTACAGCAAAGACCATGTGTAATTTAAGTTTCGTTAAGTCGACATATTACTGAAAAGTAGTTCCATGTTTTTTAAACAGTAAAGTTTATCTATTTTTTAACTATAAAATGCTACGATAAGCAAAATTAATTACTATTACGGCAATTAATTTCATAGCAGTTGCTTAGGTAGTAAACCATCCACATAATCTCTAATTGCTAATATCTTTGATTGCTGTTAATTATCTGCAAGAATATCGTTGTTCAATTACGTTTAATAAATACACTAAAAAGCTGTTTGTTGTGTTTTAAATTGGATAAATAAATTAAGTGCTTTATTTTCCTAAAATAAGAAGAGGTACAAAATATTTTATTTACATGCTGTAAATACTAAATTCTGTAGCCAAAGGCAAAAATCATTTAAAGTTTATAGATATTATTTTAACTACGAAATGCTACGAAAATCGAATTGATGACTATATTATGTCAATTGATTTCATTGTAGTTGTTTAGGTATTAAACTGTGCAACTTACCTCTAATTACTAATGACTATGGTCACTGTTAATTTGCTAGTGAAGGCTGGCAAGTGACGTCACCGTTCTCCAGCCAATAGCGGTAGTGTTGAGTGAGTGAGTGAGCTTAGGAAATTATATAGTTGATATTAACATGAGACGCGCTAGTGTGGCTGCGTGCGTCAAGGCGCCAGGTTCGAGTCCAGCTCCGCCTAACGGCCATCCCGACTACGATTTTTAGTCGACTTCCCGCAATCATCTAGGCAAAAGAAAAATGCACTGATCACACATGGAACATAGTTATACGCTTCGCAGACATATGGTAACACAAAATTTCTCCAGAAGTGTACATTTCATTTTTATTTTCTTATTTTAATGGCTTTTAACATTATTGGCCATACAGTCAGTCTTTTACAAAAGTTTACATTGATGTGTAGAATAGAGTTTTCAGTTGAATATCAGATGAAGAATACACATTACTATGGCACAAGTAAAACACGAGTCGACCTACAACCAGCCATGCGTCAAAATTATTAATTGTACAACTGAATGGATACACGTACAAGTCTATACAATAGTGGCTTAAAATAAACAGTACACAATGCAATGGAATTCACATGAGTTAAAAGACAACAGTACAAGCAGCTTAAAGGGATTGACTTTACAATGTGTACACGCTCATGATTACACACTGGACGCCTGAGCACAGAGGTCGGTGTCTCGTGGACCGCCAGAGCAATAC
This sequence comes from Vandiemenella viatica, assembly GCA_031002005.1. Lineage (NCBI taxonomy): Eukaryota > Metazoa > Arthropoda > Insecta > Orthoptera > Morabidae > Vandiemenella > Vandiemenella viatica. The sequence goes on from JARYHS010011408.1 coordinate 188,119,082, forward strand.
GGAAAAAATTAACACTAGTCTAAATCACAGATAATAATGTTGTTCCTGACGTTTGTTTTAGTTGATTGAAAGTATTTGATTTTTTTTTAGTTCCTTGATGATTATGGAGTGTCCATAAGCCACTTAGCTTCATTTTGGTCTCCTCTGACCCCCCCCCCCCCGCGTAGCCCGACGTGGCTTTTGTCTCTTGTCTCTACACTCCCCCCCCCCCCCCCACGTAGCACGTATCCTTTTTCCATATTGTTTCCGGAAGATATTTTGAACTGTTGTCTCTTGCCATACTATCTTAAATTACATACGGGGATAATTAAATGGTGGAAATAAATATTTACATGCTATTGTGTGTTCTGTATATCATTTTAACTGTGACAAATAATATGAACCGAAAGTTACGTGGCCTGGCTCAAATCCCCACCACGTAACCCAGCGTAGCTTTCCAGCTAACCCCTCCCATCACTAGACCGAGCCACGTAGTTTATGGACACTTCCTTACGTACCTCTGTGAGGAGGCAGAGATTGTACTGTACATCCATAGAGGAAGTATACAAGGAGTGCTAGTGCTCCCTAGGTCGCGGCAACGCCTGCTTGTCGGGCAACCACAGTGACGCGGCCGCTATCGTGCGGCCGCACTCCCAGGAGACCGCTACCACTTGCCTGGAGAACTCTCTCGCGTAAGCGGGCCCTGGGGAGCAGTGAGCGGGCATTCGCCACGACTGCTCCCGACAAGCCCGCACTTGTGTTTCGGCATTACAAAGTGACAACTAGGAAAAGATATGACCACAAGAATAACCACCAACATTCCAGGGAGCGGAAACAATGAATCGAAATACTGTATTAACTACCATGAATGAAGACATTTACCAAAATATAATGTACTCGTATTATTTTTTGTAGAAAGCACCGCATATAAAAATCAGTAATAACATTTGTATCTTATTAACATGTCTTGGCATCGTGTTTCTTCACATGTTATATTTCGGATATAACCACACATTTCATTCCTCGTAACGAAACATTTTCTCTTATCAAAAAGTAACACTGAGTATCACAGTATATCAATGTAAGATAACTTACGTGCAATATTAATGTGATTTGTATGCCAAATATTTTGAAATGAAAATTTAGAATATATCATTCCAGAATTAGAATATTTTTTCCTTTTGACTGTACATCTCGTTGATTTTTAAGGTCATTAGATGTGAGAGAGGGCAGGGGGTAAGGATCGGGAAGGAATTCGGCGACTGGCTTTAGAAGGAACCATCTGGTGTGATCTGGAGAAACCTTGGAGAAGCACAATTAGAATCAACCGCATAAATTGTAGCTATTGGAAGAATATTACTTTATCTATTACAAATGTCGGAATATAATTTTTGTTTCTTTCACTGAAATAATAATACTAGAAATACGTAACTTTTTCCTGTACACTCGCGCTCGAGACCATACATTTCCAAAGTTTTTTGGCTTACTATCCCCCTTTAATAAATAAATAAAAAATACACTCCCTTTTCGTAAAAAAATTCTAAGCCTGCCTTTCAGAGAAAGAAATCCTACATACACACCAAGTCTTAATCCATAGTGTTCAAACATTTTTGGCTCGTAACGCTCTTTTTTAAATAATAATTCGCCCTCTCAGGTGAAGCGTATAATATGATATATAAAATCAAGGACGGATTTGTAAAGTTACTTTATTAAAAGACATTAACAATATTGATCTACTGGTGACAGTTTCATTATGAAAAAAACATATTATGAAAAAAATTTATTAATTAGAGGGCGGATCCCGGTGTAATGGCACTAATTTTTCGATATTTTCTGCTTTATTTGTCAACAGCAGTATGTCACTGTCATCAGCAGTCTTAAATAGTGTCATACTGCTGTTGACAAACTGTTTCTTTTCTTATCTATTAAATTTCTGACTATGCTAACCGTAGGCTACATATGATCGTGTGAATGCGACTAAAAACTTCTTTGGTGCAGTTATTAAGGCGGCCACACAGGAATGATGCATCCGGCACCATGTCATTTGCGCCATTGCTTTTAGACTCAGTCCAAACGAGCTGGGCCAATCCGGTCCTGCAGTCTACGTGTTAGCGCACTTGCCTGGCATTTCAAGGGTTGGCTGTTCGAAACCACCCCGGGGTCTTGGGTGGTTTTAGTGTTGTGTTGCCCTCAAAATTGTGTACCAACATTAAATGGAAGAAACTTGATACAGTACATAGTACAATATAAATTGGAGCTGGCTAAACGGTCGCACAGGTTACGGAAAGTTTTAAAAGAATCAGCAGACATTTAAAACATTTTTTCCACTTAGTTTTATTTTACAGAGGAGAAAACAATTAAATGCCTCTCATGAATTCTTAAAAACAATTATCTTAAAAGATGAAAATTAGTAATAACGTATATAGTACAAAATGCCGAGATATTCAGAAACATATGGAATGGTTAAAATATAGTGGTGTAAGTCACTTTTCCTTGATTTTTGGAAATTAACATAATGCAAAACATATTGTAATAAATTCTGGAACATAAATGTTGTAATAATATCATTTTAGTGATGTGACCTTGAATCAAATTTAAAAATATAAAGTCTTGAATTGAATAAGATCTGTACAACAGTTATATTTTACTGCTGATAAAAATTACTTAAACCAGTGTTTACCAAAAAAGTGAGTGAATTACACTGTGTATTACTTAAACCAGTGCATTTATCATCAAAACTGATATAATGAAAGAGTGCCTCATGTATCATGAATTGTTTCTTCAAAATCCATTATTTCTTTAGAAATCATAAGCGAAAAAACGAAATCAGCCAACACGCAGGATTCGTTTACTCAGTCAGCATGCATGATGCGTTTACAAACACAATGTTTTAATGTGAGAATTGAGCTTTTCCCGGCGCATATATGAAGTAAACACTTCACGGGTATTCTGCCGGATAATATCTTCATTAAATTATTTATTTGACAACGTTTCGGCAACTATCTCCGTTGCCTTCATCAGGTTAGCTGTCATATTAAAGTTAGAAGGCTGTTAATTCACAGGCATTCACAGTCTTGAAACTTTAATATGACAGCTAATCTGATGAAGGCAAAGGCGGTAGTTGCCAAAACTTTATCAGATAAATAATTTAATAAAGATATTATCCGGCAGAATACCCGTGAAGTATTTATTACAATGTTTTAAGTCTGACCTACAACTCATTACTGATAAACAAAGCAGATTTTTCATTCATCACTAGAATTTACAGTTCCTCCTGTAGGAAGTTGAATTAAGATCTGGCTTGCTTCACAATTTTTACTAAGAGATTGTTTATTTACATAATGGTTTCAGAGTTTTTTTTATGTGACTGACTTACTACATTGTAACTTTAACCCATCAAAATCGAACCTGTGTGAAATAAAAACTTCGATATCATTACTTAAAGCATATTTGTTAGCTTTGAGAATTGTTTTTAGCGTGACACTAACTCACTATTAACACTAAAAAAAACCAACCTCTGAGCACAAAAAGGGAAGGACTAGGGTAAAAACGAGGGAGAGATGGAGTTCTACGAATTCATTATTCATTCTAAACTATTGGATGTAATCTATAAATGTAAGTATAACCAGGAAGGTATGTAAATATAAGATATATTAAAAAAATGAGTTCGGGTTCTATTAACAGGCTTACAGTGAAGAAATCAACAGCATTTTTTTTTTTTTTAAATTTCTGTATGCCTGCAAGTTATGAACAAGATTCACGCAATAAATATTGGTCAGATTTTAACGGGGTTTCGCTTAATGTACAATCAGTGGTCCCGCTAGTAAAATATGGCATGTTTCATTTTGATGTGAAATCGGAAAGTTGAGATAAAATTTGCCTAGGAATTAGTACCCATTTTTCCTAGCACGGGTTATTCCGCTCCAGTCGGGGTGGGGATAGCCGACCCGATCCTCGGCGTCGTGGAGTTCGGAACGACGAAAATCCAGCAGGGTCTTCCGAGCCACGCCAATCCGTCCGAGCTCCCCCACACACGAGTTTTGGACCGGCGCGGCGCGGAGACATTTGGTCTGTTGGCTCGCCCGTGAGTGGGAGCCTTTAAAGCTACCGAATTTTCTTTGGACCAGAAATGCCCCATATGGTCTCTTCAACGCCCCCGTTCGGAACCACTGCTCTATACCACACTCATTTAAACAATATAAAAATCTAAATTAAGCTTTTAACTGCAAATTATACTACTATAAGAATGTAATTGAAACTGTTTCCTTGTAAATGTAGTAGAAATGTTTTCTGTGTTAGACGCCCTAGAATACCAAACTCTTCACCGACCGTCGTGGTGTAACGGTTAGCGTATTGGCCTTGCATTCTGGAGGACGGCGGTTCGAATCCCCGTCCGGGCATCCAGATTTGGGTTTTCCACGGTTTCCCAAATCACTCCAGGCAAATGCCGGGATGTTTCCTTGAAAAGGCCATGACCGAATTCCTTCCCATTACTTGCCCCCCCCATCCATTCCCGTCTCTAAAGAACTCGCTGTTGAGAGACGTTAAGCAGTTAAAAAGAAAAAAACCAAACTCTTTGTGCTCAAGCACAAGTGTAGTAACAATGACCAACATTTAAAACTGTACGATTGAGCATTATGAACTGTAAATTTCAGTCCTAAGAATAGGTTAATAAGAACTGTGTTTCGACCGCACGGTGGTTCTATCCTCAAAAGGTTGTATTTTTCAACCCGTTCTGTTTTAGAGCATCGCGTTTGATCGTAACAGGCACTGCACTTGTTTATTTGTTCTGACAAATAAAACTAGCGTTTAGCGAGCAAAGTGCTGTTTTACGGCGCTTCGTAGAGACACGAGACACTGGTGCGATGGATTCTCTTCGCTCACAAGTCCCGCGAATACTGCCCAACGTTCCCATGTTTTACGAGCTACTTCCTTTCTTTTTTAATGACTGTGCTTCGATCTTCAAGGCTGTTTATCTCCATAAAAAAGTTATTACAACAGTTCCTCTCTAATAAGGTGGATATTATCACGACTTTTAACTGTCGAACTATCGAATATACTGCTGTTTACGTAAACGGAAAATCATTTTTATTCGTGAACTTTATTTCGTACTTTTGACATTTGAATTGTCAGGTCTGTTTTACAATCCCTATGAGCGCTTTTGGTGCCACGCTCCTTATGTATGTAATGGAAGATGAAACGTTGGTTTCGAATATCTGTGAAGATATTATATTTATCATATTGGGTTCGTGGTCATTTTTGGATCAAGAAAACTGAAACAAAAGACAGACTTGCCAAGTTAACTTGCGACAAGGTTAAGAACAACTTTCTATTTGTTCCCAGAACGGATCTCAGAATTGTAGTATTGACTATTGTAGAGCAATGCCTGGAAGTATAGCGTAAGAAATTCCGGCTGGATCAAACCGACCTTGGACCAGCTGGTAAGGAGGATTGAGATTCTACTCACACGCCATCGCCTAGGGAAAGATCCCGCATACAAGCACTCCTGAATCACAATGCGAGCTCTCGGCTACAAGTTCTCATAGCGTGTCTTCAAACAAATTAGTGATTCAAAATTCATAACCAAATTACCTATGATTATTGTAGGCATCACACCATGAAATGTTACAATCGCTTGTCAAGGGTACGTCCCGATGTATTAAGGTCTTGCTTAGCAATATTCGCGTAGACGAATTGAGAAATTCTAGAAAAATGTATAGTTGGAAAACATGTTGCGTTTTCAGCTTTTTAATGATCTACAGTTTACGCCATCAAAGTAATGGGGCCCTTTAAATTAGAATTTATGACTTGTTGAAGTATGCTTTGCTGGAATGCAAACTGTGTAAACGTGGTCTGACCTGCCTCTGGTCACCAAGTAGATGTTGAGTTTCTCCGGTCTGAACAGCTCTGATGGAAGCGATTTCAGTAGCTCAGCATTATTCACACAATGATCCCAGCTGTCAATCAGTGCGATAGGTCTCCCGATAAGGTTGCTAATGGAGGAACGGTAGCTTTCCAGGAGTATAAACTGTCTAAATTGTCTTCGGAAACCGGGCTCGAAACGTCGCGTCTACCTGACGTGCTATCCTGAAAGAAAATCCGAAATCCTTCAGTAAACAAGTAGTTTACATAGAGCTATTTATAAGTAGAGTAACCCTGCTTCGGAATGCACTGGCGGTCATATTTTTCGTAGCTTAAAAAGTGCTAGAAAAAAAAACCATTTCGCCCACATTTTTGTAAGTTTGCGGTGCAGGTAATATTCGACGTGCTCTAGGGAATCTTTAAAAGTTTGCTCCATATGTAGCCATTTATGTCTAACAATTCATCTTTTTGAAACTGATTTTCTTCATAAATTTTTGATAATTTCAATTTTTTCTACAAAAAAAATAAATTATTATTATGTTTGTAACATATTTGGATTCACCATCCACATCGAACAACACTTACGACTGCTAACAAAAGTCTGAAAGCCAGTGGTACCAACTCCTCCCTGATTCGAAATATATTTAAACCCCAAGCTCCATTGAATTATATATGTCATACCTCCTTAACACTTAGTATATTGTTTGCAAATCTGTGAGGATATTTCTTGTACAGTTTCTTCATATAAATGTATGACGTGTGATTGCTATATCGGAGGTAGCACACAGGGTAAGCCTCCGGGGCAACACATTATGCTAAACGTATCAATACAGTTCAGTATTGTTGAAGTGTCTGCGAAAAGGTTGTCCACATCAGGGAAGAGAATTATCGGTGCGAGCACTTGCTTTAAGCGCTCTATTATCTTCTGTCTTTCTTTTATTCGTTAATCGCAGCTTCGAGCTTATCAGTCGATACAAAACTAGCTTTGTCCGTATCTCAGGCACTGTAAGCAACGGTTGGGCCTTCATACGAGATCTGACTCCTCTTGTTTCAGCATCTTAATGGTGGGTCCCTGTAACTAGTGTCACGTAAAAATTGTTTTTATACCGGAGTAGGTACCAGCCGAATGATCAACTTTAGTCAAGATCTTCTTGCAATAGTGCTTGTTTCGAATAACGTTATTTAAATGACCGTATCATATCTGAAGTCTATTTTACGTGTAACATACTTTGAAGGAAACTGTTAACAATCGAAGTAGTAAGACTTTGCAAGTATACTGAAATGTACTTTTGTAACAGAAATCGAGTGAACTACTTGTTCAAGTAACTTCCGCTGTTAACCTTTTTGTTTCGGAAGAAAGAAAAGTTGTCTTTTCAGTATGATAGCTGGTAGACATTTTTGGATAGGTATTTGAGGCAATGTGAAGATTTGTATAATACTTATTTTGAATGTCTGAGTAGAAATTCGAAAAGTGGCTGATGGATAGTGGGACATAGCCGGATTATTAACTTTGAAAAATTTTCTTTTATTTCAAAATTGTGTTTCATAAATATCAAAAAAAAATATTTGAGGCATGCTGAAGTTGTACAGAATAATATTTACATCCAGAAATAAATGTTTTTGAAAAGACAGGCCATTATGGTGGTACTGAGCCGGCTGCCGAAATACTGCTCACCCGCGATCAGGTAAAACATCCGCGATAACCTGGCAGGTAAAACGTCCCACCAACATGTACTGTCCTTACAAAAATATTTTTTTTTATAGGTGTTAATACTATTCTGTGCAAACCTCAGTATGCCTCAAATGTATTTTTTCGATATTCATGAAACAATTTTGAAATAAAATAAAAATTTTCAAAGCTAATAATTCGGCTATGGCCCACTACCCATCAGCCAGTCTTCAATTTTGCACTTAGACATTACACAATAAGTGTTATACAAATTTTCACGGTACCTCAAACACCTACCCAAAAATGTTTAACAGCTCTATTACTAGTTAAATACAGATTTAAAAGATTTTAAATTTTATCCCACTCAAAAACATTATTGTTTGTCGTTGTTTTGCTTATAATGCAGGTATCACGGCACGTACCCTAGGTTTCTATCAACTCTGACACTTTTAACGCATTCTTCGACACGCGTGGTTTATTACTTTCTATGGTAAAATTCGTGTTGTTTGTGTGAGGCGTGAGGACAGGTAGACGTTACACGTGTGGGAACAGTCACGTAATCCACCGAAAAGCAGCCGCACCGCACCTGAATTCAGGTCCAGCCAACCGGAAAAACAAAGGGATCTGCAGGGCACTTGTTACTAATTCAAGGCGTGCGTTGCAGACGAGTAACTCTGTCACGCAGCAGGCACGTGTGGCGATGTACACACGGTAGCAGACAGCCATGCTCGCACATGTGCGTCTGTCCTAGGGTTGCCAACTGTACTTTATATTAAAGTATCACACTTTACTTTTGGTACCCATACTTTACCCTAACCATAAATTATGGGTAAATGGTAAAATATACAATTCATGGAACGGAATGCTCTTGTTAATTTATTTATAGATCTAGAGTTAGGATGTGGTACAGTCTATAACATTTTGAAAGGAAACCAAAAATTAGGTACTAAAACTGACGCCATTTTACTGAGGTCATTATTTCTGTCGCAAATAACTGTGTCAGACGGGCCAACGTTGTAACATTGATCTGAATCACAAATAAAATATATATATATATGAACCCCTGATGATTTTGGGGTCAAGTTTATATGGCGATGCATTATTGCCATTAACATGCGGTAATTCGCGTGTGATTGAAGCATTGACTTTCTAGCGGCAATTTTGGCGGAGTTTGTGGCTAGGTTGAAATGCAGCCTGGACCAGGATGACAACTGAAACTTTGTATTGTAGCTATTTTATAACAATTCTTTTTAGTTAATCAACTGCGAATACAAAACTTGCCAGAACGTTTCGTTTAAACTGTCATTTTTAACGGGCTTTGAGACTAGTGATGTCTATATTGTTTACGTGTTATCTTACGCTTTTTTAATTGTTGCGCACTTTATTTAATCAACACAAAATTTACAGGCGTCAACAATAGACACTACTTTTCTCTTCGCCAGAGACTTTCACTCAGCAGAGAGGGTGACATAGCGAAATATTTCATAAGAAAATTATATTTTTGTTCCTTGAGAGTAGACAAAAAGGGAAATATTTATTCTTAAAGAAAAGAAGTGTAGGTTGCAATGAAGATAAGAAATAAATCAAGACTTAGAGACTAGCGACATAGAGACAGATCGGTTGCGTTTAAATCATTCATTGCTGAAGAACCTTGCATCTTCGAATACTACAAAAGTCCGATGTAGTTCCTAGCGGAATTCAAGTTGTGTATAATAAACGGAAAACTGTTGAGAACAAAAGGATTGAATATTCTTTATATGTATATTCAGTCCGTAAAGCAAAACACAACGGTTATACCATAAGAGCCCACTCTCCACAGATAATACAACTCATAGGGCTATAGTACAGAGTGATTCAGGAGGAATGGTAAATATTGAAGGAGGTGGTGGTATGAACAATATTGCGTTAAACAGTTCATTTAAACATGAGTCAGATTTCCATTCGTTTTGCAGATACGGATACTGGAGAGTTATGCATAAAATAAACCTGAGAAAATAATCAAGATCACACAAATAACTTGTTGAAGTACGTTTATTCATGCAAAAAACACATGCATATTTTACAACAGTTTAAATTAAATGTTTTAAAATCCCACCATCGACTTCAATACACTACACAGATTGAAGCACTGTATTGAAGCACTGTAAGTGACACGTACGGACCCGATGCGCTTGCATATCAGAAAAGAAAGAGACTGTAACTGGTATGTTACGAGGCTGAGACAACAGTCTACTTTTAGCGTATTTGCGTGTGTTTTTACGTGAATACAGTACTTGAATAAGTTATTTGTGTTCTCTTGATCATTTTCTGAGGTTTATTTTATGCATAACATTCCAGCACTTATGTCTTCAAAACGAATGGAAATCGGACACGTGTGTGTATAAACTTTTTTACTGAATATTGTTCATAGTAGCACCTTCATAGGTATCTCGTTTAAAATGAATCACTCTTTACTATTGCGCTATGAGTTGTATTATCTATGGAAAGCGGGCTCTCTGGTGAGTGGAACTCTCTGCCGGAGAGAAAAGTAGTATATCTGTTGTTGACGACTGTAAATTTTGAGTTGGTTAAATTAAGTGCTCAACCATTAACGTAAGATAACACGTAATCAAGAAAAATCACTTTCAAGTTTCTTTTTTTTATTAAAGTTCTTAGACTTCGTGCAAAGATACTACGTACAAACGTAAAAAATGCTCCAGTGATTATAGCTTGCAATACCTTCAAAACTAAACTTTTCAAAACTGAAACTGAATTAACTAACTCGTCTCTGCCAGTCGATTATATGGGCGTAATAGAAAATTCCAGAATAATTCAAAGACTTCCGACCGATATTTCTAGAATTCTAACAATACTTAAACAATTAAAAACAATCAGAATTAATACAAAATTATTGTCAATTATTATGAATGATTAAATGAAAATCAAAGATATTTACACGCAAAATTATCAACATAAATCATTCCGAACTGTCGGAAATTGTACTCCAATCATCGTGGCTCACATCAATACTTAGAATTATAATCTATTAATCAATTTTTCATGCATAACACTGTTTTAGGACATATCACATAAAATTTACGTAATTTATGTCTATAAAACAAAGTTCATCTACACAAAATCACAGTTAATTACAGGAAAAATATACTAAACCATATTTACTCAACTCCCAGATTGCTACAAATAATTTTTAAAATAAAATTTCGTTTAAGACTGGGTCTGAGGGCCGTTACAACCTGCTTCAGTATTTGCTGACGTGTGTGTAGCGGGTGACTTCCAGCGTGGTTTCCGAGTGTTTTGCAGTGTTTACAGAGCAGCAGGAAGCCCGCAGGCTGTGGGAAGGGACAGGTGTAGCCGGCCCTGCGGGAGATCGATGCCACTGCAGTGTTGCGCTGACATTTGTTCCTTCCGTGGGAGGACATCGCCTCGCAATCTGCCCTCTCGACAGATTCCACACTGCCAGGGCACCACCCACTACCAACACGATAATGGACCGTCCACAAACTACGTGACTCGGTCTAGTGGGAGGGAGAGGGGTGGAGTTATTGGCTGGAAAGCTACGCTAGGCTACGTGGGGGGAGGGGATTTCCGAGCCAAACCACATCTCATTCATATTATTTGTCACAGGTAAAATAACGTGCAGAACACACAGCAGCATGTGAATATTTATTTTCGTCATTTAATAATCTCTGTATAGTCTGACGAGAGAGAATGTCTTCTGCAATCAAGAGAAAGGAAAGCTATGGGCCAAACGGATTGGGGGGAGAGGGGAGGTAGGGGTAGAGGCAAAAGCCACGTCCACTCCGGAGGGGGAGGGAGGGAGCTTCGTAGTTTATGGACACACCATAACGAATGAGGCTGCTCAACGGATGTCTAGCTGGAAGCAGACTTTCTACTTCGACTCTTTGGTTTTCTTTTCCTCTTAAACATATCTTTTATGGTAGGGACCATTTCTCAGCAAGTACGTCTCTACTGCCATACATTATCTGTCACGTAGTGCGGTCTGGTGGTTCATTGGTTAAATGGACTGACTGAAGATTGTAAAGGTCCCCGGTTCCAATCCCTGTCTCGGCGTGGATTTTCATAGGCCGTTAATCCGACCTTCACCTCTGGCACAGCTCGCTGCGTAATGTGAAGTACGCCAGGAACGCTTCCGTGGTTCGGATTTCACATCAAACTGTAGTTCCCCTGTACCCGGTAGCACTACCGGGTTTATTTAAGGCGGCTAAGACAGGGGCGGAATGCGCAACCAATAGAAATCCTGTAACCAGGTCACTACGACCACAAGGAATTACTACTATTATTTTTATTATTAGTCGCGTATTCATTATTTGTTTCTCTGACCTTCTTAAAACATATTCTTAACGATGTGACCTGTGTTGTGACATTTTTCAGTGACATTATTTTTAATAAATACAGACTGGTGTGTTCTTCCCTTCCAGTAATTGTTGTATTTGTACTTTATACTCCCATAAACTTACATTCTTGAGCTTTCTAAGCCTGTTGTTATTTTTATTTTGTGTCAGTTGGTTAGGCCGGCCCGTTGTCTTAAGTAGCTATGGCAGTATAGAAGCTTCCACCTCCTGCCAAGGTTCTTTTTACATGTCGAGGTCATTAGAGGCGGAAAAAAATTGAGGTCTACGAGCTAGCAATTATCCTCGGAAAAGGTGAGCCAAGCCCTCTGTTAGAATATGGCGGCGTGTTGTTTAGAGGAGATCAGCCCAAATTCCCCTTGTTCAACACATGCCAGCCGTCAGCTCGGATAAACAAATTGAGAGGTATTTTGACGAAGTCTGTGAATGAAAAACTTACTGTTCTTGTACAAATATTATTGAATTTAATTAATAACGTTTATTGAGACAATTTCTAAGACACTTATGTTACATTGACACAAGTTTCGCATGCATCTTACAAGCTATTTTAGCTTGTGTACAGAGCACATGAACTCGCGGCATACAACCTCTTCCAAGCGCCATGACACACACACTACCCCGCGCCCTGCCATGCTACACTGCAGGCGCCCAACCAACAATTCCTGCCGCACAGCTTTGCTGGCCCGAGTCGATCATTTTTACACATCTTAGGGCGCGTTTATGTTGGAGCTGCGATAAACGATGAGAGCGACGATGAACGCGGCGATAAGAGCGGCGATCAATTACTCTCTTCATGTAGTGTGGAGCTTCGATAGTAGCGAAGAATCGTGTTTTATATTGCAGGCAATTGTCAAACGGCCTGACATGAAGAAATCTAGCTTATTCCTTTCGTACGGAAGTTGCATTGCAACAGTCTTAGAAATTGTAACAGAAGTAATTATGGATAAAATTTCAACCTCTACATACGATAATTCCAGAGAAACAGGATTTCGTAAAAAATACCTGAAGATTACTACAATATTTATAATTTTCCGAATTGCATGGGCGCTATCGACGGTAAACACGCCAGAGTTACTTGTCCTGAACTCTCTGGCTTGATGTTCCATAAATACAAGACTTTTTTTCTATTTTCTGGGAGCATTGGTCAATACTAACTATAAATTTATAAAAATTGAAGCTGGAGGTTATGGTAAACAGAGTGACGGTGGAATAGTTGGATCTGCTGCTCTGTATGTATCTTTAATAGATGGAAGATTGAATATTCAAAATCGCTCTGCCAAATTCTGAAATTAATGAACTTCATGTTTTTGTAGGTGACGGAGCAAATAATTTACTATAGTCTTATAGACAATATTTAGATGCAGGCAGATATTTCAATGCTAGGTTGTCAAGAACGTGAAGAACCGTCAAATGTGTGTTTGGCATAATTTATTCTAAATGGAGAATTTTAGCCACGACAATGGAAACTTCCGTAGACGTAGCTGACAATTTGTTTGCTACATAATGTCATTATTGACAGAGAAGGTATTGAACATCAACTTAAAGAAACTATCGTTTCAAATCATAAGAATTTGACACCAAGAAATATTGGAAAGCCAAACCAAGCTGCAGAAAATACCCGCATCTTACGGTATATAAAATCTGCTTTTGTTACAATTCGAAATATGTAAATTAATACGAATTTCTACATATTATGCATTTACTTTGATATTTATAATTTAAATTACTTTTACTAGAAAAATATTTTTTCAGTAAATTACGTACTATTTCTCTGTGGCTGTATTAATGTTTTATCTTTCTTTTTTTACTTTAATCTTAAGTTTATAATGAGTTCCAGTTACGGAAATCGTACTAATTAAAAACGTTTATAATTATGTGTTGTATTATATTTAGTGATCATTTTATCCTACAATTTTTCTAGAACGAGTCTATTATGGTGATTTTTGTATTTACAGTACCACAAAAGGGACCTACTAAAAATTTCACCGATCAAACGGTCGACAGTCATCCGCGATTATAGCGAAGAAAATGCTCGCAGCGATTAGCGTCGCTCTCATCGCTGCTCTGCTACTAAGCGTTGCTCTTCGCGCTGCTCCAGTATAAACACCTCCTTAGATAACAACTCTATGCTCTCTGGTTTACTAAACAATTTACGGGCTCTGCTAACCAAACAGTATAACAAATCAAGTTACAAACATTAATATAGTTATTCAGGATACTTAAAATTAATAAATGCTACATGATTAAATATCAATAATAATAGTAAACTAATAACAACAAACAATTGGGAGGTTAGTTATAATGTTACAGGGCAAAGGACGGGTAATGATTCAGCTATGTCCTTTTGAAGAAACCATACCAGCATTCGCCTGGAGTGAGTTCAGGAAACTATGAAAAGCTCAAATCTGCATGCCCGGACTGGTGTTCGAACCGGCGTCTTCCAGAATGCGAGGCCCAAGCGTTACCGCTCACCCACCACGCTAGTTGTTCGGTAGTGAAGAAGCCTCGTATTGCAGCTGACCGCTTCTCCATTGTTTCTGTACATCTCGTGTGCAGTGCTGCCGCCTGGCGGCGGAGACGCTAAATGTCTCCTCGCCGTCAACTGTTATGGCGACGACTCCTCAGTCGGGACACCCGAAATTAAATTCCACGACATGTATACCAGTCCCAATGTCCCGCCCCTTTTCTTGTGCCGGTGTACTATTCAAGTGCAACATGTTACTAAAACTCGTGCTATAAGCCTGTCTATCGCGGAATTTTCGGGATTGACAAAAAGTATAAAAAATTGTGTGAAAGAATCATGATACAACGAAAATTTTTCGAACGAAACCCACTCGTTTTATTTTATTACTGTCACTTTGACTTTCTTGTCGGCAATCTTGCTATAACAGCCGATTTTATTCGCATTTGCACCGGTGAACAGATTTATGAGTGCAAAGGTGTCTAAAGAGCTGCGCTTTGCACCGCGCAAGTATGGTTTTATCCTATTTGAAAATGGTGATTTTTGCGATGAAATAAGGATAATTTTGCTAACGGAGAGACTGAACATTGAGTCTTGGAAGACCCTTGATATGCAATTGATGTAAACCGACCCCCCAATCGAAAGGAAAAGTTATTTAACTCCCAGAGAAAAACTTCAGGTTGAAATAGATAGAAGCATGAAAATACTGCCTGCTGAATCATACACAGCATCGGAATTTATCCAAACTCTTAAAGAAGGAAATGAATCTTTTTAAAGCTTCAATCGGGGCTGTAATCTGGAACGAGCTCATACGTATTTATTAACAATCCCTCCAACTTCGACAGCAGCATACTTGTGCAATAAATTAAGAAGTAGACTGAGTGATCAAACATTGAACACCTTGTTATTTCTTCGATCGCATTTTCTCAATTCATAAAAATCTAAATTTAAAATATTGAGTTGATGACTATAAGGAATTTGAATTTGGTTTTTGTGAAAAAAAATATACTCTCATTGTGTGAATTCAACTCGGATTACTCAAAAGAAAAAACCTGATTTTGACATATTTGTGTATGTTTTTATTTGCTACGGCAAATACCGATATTACCCCGGGATTGTCTGTGTACAATCCCTACATCCACGGGTTAGATATAAGGGCTGGGGTCGGTTTCTCTAAGCATGGCTGAGGGTGCTAAGGCGCCGCTCTCTGTACTGCTCGAGTCCCAACTGCGGCCGCTCGTCGTGGGTGAGTGGTTAACGCTCTGGCCTCGCATTCGGTAGGACGCTGTTTCGAGTCCCCGTCCGGGCATCCAGATCTGGGTTTTCCATGGTTTCCACAAATCACTCCATGCGAATCCCGGGATGCTACCTTCAAAAAGCCATAGCAGAATTCCTTCCCGTTCCTTGTCCCCAGACCCATCCCACCTCCAATGACCTAGACGTCGACGAGGCGTAAAGCCATAAGTTAAAAAACAAAATCACAAAAAAAACGACTGCGGCCTCCAGGCGAATTCCCGCAACATCATGGCGAATGCTCGGACCCGCCTCATAAACTACGCATTACACAAACAAAAATACACTCAGCGCACACACAACATAGTTACAGGTCTCGCATACAGACGGCAGCACCCTCCCCGGGAGTTTGAGTTTCATTATACGGAAAGCTACTACGTGCTTTGGAACAGAGCGCAAGTTAGTATCCTTGGTCGATTCATATTCCTGCTGTCCTACCTAAGAGGTGACTGCTTAGCAAAGAGTGCTACAAGAAGCGGCGAGGAAGAGACAAAGGTATCAGGTCTAGATAACACAAATTTCCTTAAGAAAAACTGCAGAAAAGAGTGGAATAGAGAAAGGTCGGACACATCACAACTCAGAGGTCACCACTACGCTTGCATCCACTGCAGATACCAACATCCCAGTAGCATCAAAAAGGCGCTCCATTAAGAGTACTAATAACTACAATAGCAAGGTTAATGTTCAACCATGGCTTCTTTCCCTCGCATCTATACAGAATTAAAGCAATTGAATCTACACTGTGTGATTGTGAATAAGATGTAGAATGCTACATTATTCACGTGTTCTTTGGCAGCAAGAAATACTGGAACAGAGAAAACTTCACGAAAACATTTTTACAAGAGAGCGTCCAGTCACTACTAGCTACTGAAAATGTTGCTATATATCGCTTAATCCTATCATTCGTCAGACATAATAACCTAAAAGTTTAGAAGAGTACAATTTTACCTGGCTTGGCTGTATGACCAAAAGGTTAAATGCCAATAAATAAATAAATAAAAAGTGAGTGGTGGTAGCAATAACGTAAGACTATTTTCTTTTACAAAGTTGGCTCATATGTAAATTGTAGTATCGTGTTTCTGAAACACAACTGGCGCCTAATTTTTTTTTTTTTTTTTTTTTTTTTTAAATCTGTATGACCGAACATGGTGGGTGAGCGGCAACGCTGTAGCCTCGCATTCGGGATGACTTGGGTTCGATTTCCCGTCCGGCTACCCAGATTTGGTTTTCCCATGGTTTCCCCAAATCACTCCAGGAGAACGCCGAGTTGGTTCCTTCAAAGAGGCCATAGCCGAATTTTTTCCCATTCCTTGCCCCCAGTCCTTTTACGCCTCTAATGACCTCGACGTCGACGAGACGAAAAGCCAAAGGCAAAGAAATGTATATGATCTGTTTCGTATAGGATCGCTGTACCAAAGATACTATATACAAGGGAACGTCAGATGATACCGGTATATAAATTCGATAGTGAAGATAATTCAGATGCCGATCTGCTTTCAATATTTGCTTAGTTCACCCTTTCCCAATATTTTTTCAACGGCAGATCCCTTAGAGATTAGCCGCGGACGTCTTAATAATAGTAATATTAATGATAATTAGAAATATACTATTTTAGAACTGCCATTTGATAGCTCCATTCGCATCTCACACACTGTGGCGAGAGTTCACGTGTTCTCACGTGTCCAGCTATGTTTTCGTAATTATTAATTTTATTTTGTCCGCGAAACCCTGGCGTAGCACGCAGCTGTGACGAATAATGCCTGGGATAAGTTCCGCAATTGGCACTTATTATCAACTTAAGCGTAAATATTTAGAGAAAAAATATTTGCGAGAATAGAGGCAGAAATGGAGCCACGTAGTTTATGGATGACCCCTTTATGTATTTTATTTATCTATTTAATGGCTTTCAGCCTTATCGACCATACAGCCAAGTTCATTTCATTTTATTTTTAACTATTTACATCACAGTTTCTTTATATATTCTATGAACATTAGTTTCCATTCTTGGTCATATAATATAATACATCGACATGAAATCAGATACATTTTTATATTCTTATCTATATAGTAGAAATTTCATAACAAAATTAGTGGGATTATTCGGGCATTGTTATTTAAATCTATTTTGGTCAATGTAGAACATTTGTACCCTACCCATTCACACTGGGCACTCATTCTAGTATTATGTTTATATGATATTTTGCGATGATATTTATGAATAGTATAATAGTCTAGAATAGTTCCAGTTTTCAGGATGAAAGATTATGACCAAATATAAACTTGACCTGTGTTTCAAGGTGAATAAAATCTCCTGAGCTCAAAGAACTCAGAAGTATTAATAGAAATAGATATTAAACACAAATAGGGACGATAGCGCAATCGTATAATTGTTTCAAGACTTCTATCTGACCTTTAAAGTTCACTCAGCAAAATTTTATAAAAAAATTCCTGTTTGCTTCGAAAGCATCATGTTGTCTTTTTATTGAGACAGGACAAACACTCATAATGTGATCATTGGCCATAGGATCTGCAACTGCCAGAGATATTAATACACATTCCATATTTATTAGACAGTTGTGCAACTCGAGGAAATGAATTTCCAGAATAGTCGATTCGGTAACAAAGTTGGTCTGATGACCACTTAAAATAACCTAAAACTTACGTACAATGAACATGAACACAGACCATTAACGAAAGTGGTCAGTAAAATACCTAAAAAGCAAAAAAAAAAGCAAAAAAAGAAAAAAAAACGTAATGCAAAAACTTTTGTCAAGCAACAACAATAGTTAAAGTTTTAATTAGATTGAAATTCATCCCAAACCTGAATGAAAATTGGCATTCGTGGTTACTGTAGAGATCATGAGTAATTTAAGTTTTTTTTAAGTTGCTTTCTTTAGCAACATGCTACTGAAGAACAGATCCACGTTCTTTTCAGCCGCAAATTTTATCCTATTTTTTTTTAAAAACTACGAAACACTACGGAAAGGAAACTTAATGAATGTATTATGGCAATTAATTTGGTAGCAGCTGCTTACCTATTAAATTGTGGATACAACCGCTAATTTCTTCTAATGGTATCTCTGGTCGCTGTTTTGTGAGCGAAGGCTGACACGTGACACCGTTCTCCAGCCAATAGCTATCGAAGTTAGTGAATGAGTGAGCTTACGAAATTATATAGTAGATCGGGTGGTATACGGTAGTTAAGGTATCAAAATTGTTCCAATTGGGTTTCCATAGATTTATATTTGAATGTATCCATCATTGAAAAGGGACATTATGATCTTGTATATTTGGTATTTGTTGGGAGAGAGCAAGATCGATAATTTGGTTGGAAGAGGAGTATTGCGCTTTGTAAAGTCTCTGAGCATTTTGTCCTGAGTATTGGTGTATTTCTTACAAGAAAACAGAACGTGATTTATGTCCCCTACTTCTTGATCAACGCAGTCACATAGGGGCTTATCTCTGAGACCTATCCGAATTAGGTTGCTGGGAAACACCATACACAAATTTTTCACGCGTATTTTCTGTCTTCTAAACAAAATTGCTAATATCACTGCTTCAGATGGTTTAATTTGAGTTCAACTGCTTTTATACTTGATGTTATTTCGTTATTATATTTTTCCGTTGTCTGAAAAACTTATTCGCTAATCCGAGGTCTACTTTGGTGCACTGTACGCGTCTCTTTATTGGTCTTCCATTGCAGATCCATTGTTCCCGCCGCCCCGTAGGCTGCCGTACGGCTTCAACCTGTCTGCAGCAAAACTTTCTCGTGCAGCTTCTTCGAATTCTCGTTTGCATGTAAAATAAGGCCTCCGTCAGTTTTTGCCCATTCTTCATGTTCATGAATATATTCCTCCTAAAATCTGTAAGCTTCTACATTTCTTTTTACAGCTCACCGCTGTCTGCCGTTTAGAGCCTTGCTATATTCTACCTCGAAAATATCACAGCCTGGCCTCCTCGCTTTGATGAATATTTCAGCGTTGGAGTACGTGCGTAGCTCCTCTTCTGTTTCGGCTGACGTAATCCATAGGCAGAGTCTGCTGTTTTATCCATTCTCATAGCGGAGTCTGATACGGTCATCCCTTACGCCGAAGTCGTGACAAGTTTAGAAATCTGTCAGTGCTAATAAACGATACTTTTGTTATTGCAACTACTGTGTTCTACTATGTACAACTTCTGATGCTTCACTGAAAGCGCGATTGAATCGTTACGAATTATTTATATTCTTGTAACAAAATCTTCTCGGGTGTCCAGCAGGATAGTCATGTAAAAACACGGACGTTTCGACATCTGACTCTGCTGTCTTCATCAGGTATCTTGTAGTTGTTCTCAGCTGACTGTCTCTGCCTCGACAAGATACCTGATGAAGACAGCAGAGTAAGCTGTCGAAACGTCCGTGTTTTTACACCACCATCCGGCTGGACACCCGAGAAGATTTTGATGCATCGATACGCCGGGAAAGTGTCCACTCACACATATATTCTTGTATTTTGTGGAAGACATGTGCCAAGATACATCAATTATTACATGAAGAAATATTTACGCAGTAATTTCTATTGAGTCGCCGCATACTGGACCGGACACGAGCCTGGGCCCCAGCGTGTCGGCCGTCATGACTGCGGTTTTCCGCAGCCATCAAGGTGAATTCCGGGTCTGAACCTAATTACCACTTCATAAACTACACATTTCACAAACAAACTACACACTTACCACACAGAGAACATACACTGATTAGCCAGAACATTGTGACCACCTACCTAATAGCCGGTATGTCAGCCTTTGGCACGGATAACAGCGGCGATGCGTCTGGGCATGGAAGCAATGAGGCCTTGTTAGGTCGTAGGGGAAGTTGGCACCACATCTGCACACACAAGTCACATAATTCCCGTAAATTCCGCGGAGGGAGGTGATGAGCTCTGACGCAAAATCCAACCACATCCCAGATGTGTTCGATCGGGTTCAGATCCGGGAAGTTGGAGTCTGCACATCAACTGCAACTCGCCATTGTGTTCCTCGAACCACTCCATCACACTCCTGGCTTTGTAATATGGCGCATTATCTTGTTGAAAAATGCCACTGCCGTGTGGAAACATGGTCGTCATGAAGGGGTGTACATGGTCTGCAACCAGTGTACGATACTCATTGGCCATCATGGTGCCTTACATGAACTCCACTGGACCCGTGGATGCTCCAGAGCATAATTGTGCCACCATCAGCTTATTTCCGTCCCGCAATACAGGTGTCAAGAAGTTGTTTCCCTGGGAACCGACGGATTCGCATCCTCCCATCGGTAAGATGAAGAAGGTATGGGGATTCATCAGACCATGCAACGCTCTGCCACTGCGCCAAAGTCCAGTGACGATGGTCACGTGCCCATTTCAGTCGTAGTTGCCGGTATCGTGGTGTTAACATTGGCACATGCATGGATCGTTGGCTGTGGAGGCCCAAGGTTAGTAGTGTTCGGACACACTTGTACTTTGCTTTGCCCAGCATTAAAGTCTGATGTCAGTTCCGCCACAGTTCACAACCTGTCCTGTTTTACCAGTCTGCTCAGCCTACGACGTCCGACATCTGTAATGAGGGGTGTCCGCCCAACCCCTCGACGTTTGGACGTGGTTTCACCTTGGTTTCACTACTTGTTCAAGACATTCACCACAGCACAGGTCGTGCAGTTTCCGAAATGCTCGTGCCGAGCCTCCGGGCCATCACAATCTGTCCTCTGTATAACTCAGATAGATCGCGCGCCATTCCCATTCTAAACACGGATAATACGCTCACTGATACTACATGCACCGTGCGTGTGTCTGACTAGCAGTCATTCCTCGTCAGGTGACGCTGCTATCGCCTGTATAGGTATATATCGATAACAAGTAGGTGATCATAATGTTCTGGCTGATCAGTGTAGTTATACGTTTCACGGACAAATGGCAACACAACACTTCCTCCATTAATAATTACTACGACCTGTCAATAGCTATAAAATGTTTGACGTCAGCAAGGGCACCAAAGTTCTAAATATCACCATGCCAACAATGAGTAAAACTCATCACACGTAGCCGACCCAAAAATGTTGCGAAAAGGTAGTGAAGGAGACTCGTGAAGTTACTCAAATATTGTGAAATATTGTACAGAACTTGCAAGGTAATAAAAACTGTGGAATAACTTCCTTGTTTGAGTTACTGATGTTTGTATTCAAGTTTGAGTTTTCTATGACTTTCTGAATATTAGTTACCCAGACTTTAAACTGTGTCGGAAGTAATAATCGATTATCTTCCTGTTTCCTAACAAAAGCAATGGAGGTCACAATACTTGAAATTCCGCTCAGACACGGCCACCATCGGAATTTGTGAATCGTGATGTGAACGCTATGTGTACGCTATATGGCGTGGGAAGCAGAACATAAGCCATGTCCGGCTCTTCTGCTTTATCTCTCAATGTTATAGTGTATACTAACTACTACAGCCTGTCCCTTAGATCCTCGAGTTCAATAAGAATGACTATTTGATTTAATAAAATGCTACTTTAGTAATCGTATCATAGTGTCTGTAGCGATGACATCACCCGCCCGACCGCTAGCAATCATCAGTGATGTTACTAAAAAATACAAGTTATGGACATTGTTTGGTAACTATTCTATTTAGTTAAACGACCACAAAGAAATGAGTTGCCAAAACACCGAAACAAAAGTGAGCGTGGTGGTGTAACGGTTAGCGTTCTGACCTCAGATTCGGGAGGACGTCAGTTCGAATCTCCGTCCGGGCATTCAGATTCGGGTTTTCCATGGTTTCCCAAATCACTCCAGACAAATGCCAGGATGCTTCCTTCAAAAGGCCATGGCCGAATTTCTTCCCATTCTTTGCCCCCCCCCCATCCTTTCCCTTCTCTAAAGACTTCGCTGTTAAGAGAAGTTAGGCAGTTAAAAAAAGGGTATATTTCCTTTAAAGCAAAATGTAGTTATTAGTTGCTTTGTGTTTATTTGTATTCAGTCGACGTAGATGTTTTTATTATCTCTGTCCATAGATATCGCTGTTACAGTAAACTAAGAAACATATACCACATTACAGCAGTTTAAGGTTATGAGCGTTACTTAATTTTTATTGTATTGAGTTAAGCAACTGCGAGACAATAATCTGCCAGGAATACGGTGTTCCACCAACCAGCTTGAACAGTCCCCTGCCGACATGAAGGTTCCATGAATTCATCCGCTCGATACAATAGGAAACGAGACTCGTCATACCAGGCAACATGTTTCCAGTCATCAATAGTCCAATGTCGGTGTTGACGGCCGAGGCGTAAAGCTTTGTGTCGTGCACTCAGCAAGGGCACACGAGTGGGCCTTCGGCTCCGAAAGCCCATATCGATGATGTTTCGTTGAATGGTTCGCACGTTGACACTTGATGGCCCAGCATTGAAATCCGCAGCAAATTTGCGGAAGGATTGCACTTCTGTCACGTTGAAATATTTTCTTCGGTCATCGTTGGCCCCGTTCTTGCAGGATCTTTTCCCGGCCGCAGCGATATCGGAGATTCTGATGTTTTACCGGATTCCCCATATTCATGGTGCACTCGTAAAATGGTCGTACGTGAAAATCCCCGTTTCATCGCTACCTCGGAGATGCTGTGTCCCATCTCTCGTGCGCCGATTATAACGCCGCGTTCAAACTCACTTAAATCGTGATAACCTGCCATTGTAGCAGCAGTAACCGAGCTAACGTCTGCGTCAGACACCTGTTGTCTTATATAGGCGTTGCCTACCCAGCGCCGTACTCTGAGTGTTTACATATCTCTGTGTTTGCATACGCATGCCTATACCAGTTTCTATGGCTCTTCAGTGTATATTCGATATAGATGTTGTAACTATATTCTGTCACTCTTAAAGTATGCACGAAGAAATGAATTGCCCGAACTCTGCGTTCAACCAGTAATTTTTGACGCAGTATAACGATCAATGGGTAGATATTTCTTTAGCCGACTCCGGCAGCGTAGGGGTAGCGTGTTTGCTTCTTGTTGCAGGGTCGTCGGTTCGATTCCGGCCTAGGGCATGGGTGGTTTTAATTTGGTGTTGTGTTCGTCTTGTGTCGTCCTTTCAAAAGAGAGAAAACAATCACACTTATATGAAATCTATACATTGTAAAACAAACAAACACATTGAGCTGCCTGAATGGCTAACATGGACGGATGGCATTCAAAAAAATAAATAAGATATATCTTTGTGACATTGCTTTAAATTCACATTATTCAATGCAATTGGTTAACTAAGGATTTTGACTTTTGGTATAGAGTTCTTATGGAACCTGCATCAACGTGATCTACAATTCTGCTGTGACCAGCGGAAAAAATAAGAAGGTGCCGGAAGCGGGGAGCGATAGAGCAGATAGCGTGATTAGGGTTTCCTTCCTGGCAGGACATAGCGCGCTCCACACCTCGCTGTGAGCTCTCTTATCGCTGACCATATGACCGACACACGTGCTTCTTAGGAGCCCACACCGGAGGAAACGCTAAACTAAATATTTTGGTAGGCCGCGGGTTGTTTTGAAGCATCACGGTTCATGTTCCATAAATAAAAATAAGTTGATGTGAAAGTAATAACAGTGTTCAAGGCGAAGTTGCCACGCATGTACAGACCGGTAGTTCATATAGAGACCGAGCTTGGTGGGTGACGGTAACGTGTTCGAGAGGACGCGGGTTCGGATCCTCGTCCGGCCATCCAGATTTGTGTTTTCCATTGTTGCCGAAGATAACTCTAGGTGAATGCCGGGATGGTTCTTTCAAAAAGGCCATGGCGGATTTCCTTAACGTTACTAGCCAGCAATCATTTCCCGCCTCTAATGACCTCGACGTCGACGAGGCGTAAAGCCAGAAAAAAAGTAGCGTAACTCCCTCACTGTAACCCGCACTAGACTTCGAACCCGCGTCCTTCACTATTATGGCGGAAGTCTTTGATTGACCAGAATCAGATATTTAATTATTTGTGTGTTATGTAAGAAATCCTCGGATGTATCATAATTTTAATTGTAAAATTACAAATTAACTTTGCAATTATTTACAACTATGGTTTTATAAACATCTAAGCACTACATAGTTTTTTTGTTTTGTTTTTTTGCTACTCGTAACGACTACATAATAGGAGAGATATGTCTGAGTTCTAGACTGTTTGTATTTTGTCCTTAGCAAGCTTTAAACTTAAATTTTTCTTATGACAATTAAAATATTTGCATTTCATATTTGTTTGTCGGATAGAAAAATAATAAGCATTAGTTTAGTGTATACGGCAAGAAAAAAAAAAAAACAATAGTTTATGTGTTGGTTTTCCTGCTTATTTTCCTTGGAAACACGGGTAAAATGTAGAAAATGACGTATTTATACAAAAATTTAGATTTGGAGATTTGTTTCACAACGAGCGTGGGTGAGCAGTAACACTCTGGCCTCGCGTTCAGGAGGACGCGGGTTCGAATCCCCGACCCCGACCCCGTATCCAGATTTCGGTTTTCCATCGTTTCCCCCAAATCACTCTCGGTGAATGCGGGGATGGTTCGTTCAAAATGGCGATAGCCGAATTCCTTTCCGTTCCTTGCCCCTATCCTTTCTCGTCTCTAATGACCTCGCCGTTGACGAGGCATAAACCCATAAGCAAAAATAAAAAAAGGAGAGATTTATTTTGTCTAGTGGAGCTGTTTTGAGCGTTTGATATCTGCGTGCCATAGGTTTATGGATGCATACAAGGTAGGTGTCCAACAGATTTCTAACTCACGTTCACACTTGTGATCAATCTCTTGTTTCTTCACGTTTAACACTTAATTCACAAACATTATTTCACATATTTTGTGATAAGTACCGCAGATCTAGCAGAGGCCACAAGAGTTCTGAATAACCAACAAATAGTAAGATGCTATGAGTATCTCCTTTGTTTAGAGACTTGTGGCTATATAATTGTCTTCCATTATCAACGGACGTCTAACAAAATATTTCAAATTTTCCGTTACCTTGTATGCAGTCTTTCTCTCATTAGCGAGTACATTTACGTCCGTATTTGATGTAAGATCACCTGGTATCAGTTGTCTTCTCCCAATCCAGCCGTCGTAAATGAACAAAAAGAAACTGTGAATTTAAACGAACGTGGCGCTGAACTATTTTCAATCTCTGCCTAGCATTATAATTTTTTATTTCTGCCCATTTTGTGACATTATTTCTTCGACAGGAAATTGCCTTCGGAGTTACAATTCCTTTTAACAGTGTTAGTGCAAATAAAATCGAATTAAATTGTTTATTTGAAATCTATACTTACTTTTAACAGCATAAGCGCAAATAAAGTGAATTCAGTTATTCATTTGAAATTTCCTGGTTACCAAGCAGCGCTGTGGTGGCGGCCACTGGAACTAACAGTTCGGGTAACATCGGATTGGCCGAAGGTTTCCGAGTTATCGAGTTGACGTATGGTACAGCCCCCATATTTATTAAAGTGGATAGGCAGAGCATATCAAGAATGAGTCTGAAGGATTTTCCTCTCATCGTATACTGAAACAGGTGACGTTTTTTGTGAAGTGGATGGTTGCCTGACTGTACCACTAGCATCGCGTCAGCTTTGCGTTCTATTACCATGTAGTAATTAGCTGAGACAATCACCAAGCAGCTCTCGACAACAGACGAATTGGGGTAACAGCGTGTTATAGACGAGAAAGGCCGTTTCTCGTCTCGAACACATGCTAGCTCCTCAGCTCAGTTTTATTTTGATTAAATGTAATTAATAAAAATGATAGATATAATTGTGAACTTAAGAAATGATAATCAAAGTTTGAAAAGAAATATCACTTGATTTATTTATCACAGTAACTTGAAATCAATATTTAAATACTCGTGCTGAATTTTAACAAACTCCTAATACACTCATCATTCATACTATAGTTCCCTTAATGTGAAGCCCAAACGCGAGCCATATGTTGTTACTAAGAGATTGGGCGCCAACCACGGAGCCAAAGATTCTTAGGCTCCGGTGGATTAGGGGGGGGGGGGGCGGCGAAATATCACCAAGGGGGGTGTGAGGCCGGAAATCTCACATTATCTTTTTAAATTCTTGAAGAACAGTAGAGCTAAAAAAAAAACCACAAACGACGCGGAAATCTACTTTAGGGGGGTTATAACTGCTCTCACATAAGGAGAGGTAGAAAAAAGGTTCAGAAAAACTACGAGATCGGTCAGCAGGGGGGAGGAGGGAGGGTTCCCTCAACTCACGTAATTAATGGACGACCCTTTGTAGTGCTAGTTAACGATAATAAATCTAAGATACCCAAAGACTATTTAAAATGATGGCCTGTGGAATCCTTTGACACACAAGTCATTTACAAATATTAATACACTAAATCTCAGAACCCTTCGACATTCAAACAGGTGTGAGACAAGGCGAGGGGCTCTCTCCTCTTCTGCTCATCGTCGTTCTGCACAAGGTTGTGGAAGAATGGGAGAAAGAACTCAAGAAGTGTGACTTTTGGAAGCCAATACCACTTGGCTTTCCCAAAAATAAGCTCAACATACCATACCTCGACTTTGCGGATGATTTGGCGATATTAGCAGAGGATGAAGAGACTGCCATCAAACAGCTCGAGACACTCAAAGAATATGCAGAAAAAGTACGGCTAGAAATTTCATTCGAGAAAACTGAATTCCTATGTTCAAAGACAGAAATTGCAAGTTTGAAACAAAATACGGTAAAATCAACAGGATCCCATACTTGAAATACGCCGGAGAATTTATCTAACAGACATGGCTTCAGAAAATTTCACAGCAAAATCGCCGGCAAAAAATAAAAAAGTTTTGGGGTTAGTACAAACATCTACAATAAAAAAACCCATGTCAAGACAGACCAAAATTCGGCACTTCAACACAGTCATAAAACTAACAACCATGTATGCGAGCGAAACGTTGACACAAAAGATCAAATATCGAATATCAAAAAAGAAGAAAGAAAAATCATTACGAAAATTCTAGGAGCAAGACACACTAAACAAACTACAATCAATCAATACAACAGAAAAGTTTCGAAACATCGAAATTGCCTTCAAGAAAAGGTGGATGAAATTCTTTGGTCTCCTTACCAGATTACCAGAAAATCGATTGACAAAAAAGATAGTAGATTGTGTAACCTCAATTAAAAATATAACACCTTGGCTGAACAAAATTCGAAACGATCTCATAAATGTAAACAACAAGATCAACAGACATTTTAGAAAAAGACACAAAGTAGACAAATGGGAAGTTACAACTGAGAACCAAAACAAAAACAAGACAGACCAAAGGGTTCGGAGGACGCAAACAAGTTTTCTCGGACTGAATGAAAGCCTATTGGAACAACAAGAATAAACCAAAGAAAACTTGATTGGGTCATTTTCTTAACGTCTTCTATTTCTTGGGACAATTCACCAATAATAATAATGATGGTTGGTTGGGAGTGAGACTGCTACAAGTGGGTAGGACTGTCAGCGCAGTTGTGTATGAGTGGTTGCCTAAGTTGTAGGAGCGACTCGGGTCGTTGGGATACATACGAGCACGGTAGTACTGTCCAGTGAGCGGTTCCCTGCCCCACTAGGGCCGCGTGCGGGGGCGTGCGTGAGCGTGGGAGAGCCGTATTGATTGGCGCGGCGCGCGCGGCGCGGCGCTGGCTGTAGCGACAGCAGGTGGCTCGTCCTGGCGGGCGCGCCGCGAACCTCGGCACTGCACAGTGGCTGGCGGCGGCCGCCGCAGTGCACCGCGCACCTGGTCGCTGGCAGGTAGCTACTCCCGGCGCTGGTGAGTACTCGGACTACTCCACAAGCAGCATCGCACTCAACATCACTGCTCGCGGCACATAAACCTCTCCAACACTGCTCTGACAAGATTCATATGCACTATACGCTCGACAATTGTAGCTGTAGCGTGTCAAAATTGCACGATACTGATTCTTTATGAAATTTCTCCTATCGATATGTCGTATCAGTATAAATAAAGCTAAAGGCTGGTATGGTCGTAATGACCAGGTGACAAGGTTTCTATTTGCATCGCATTCGCTTCTATCGTTGTCTCCTTAACCTAACCCTGTAATCCTACCGGTTATAGGAGACGGTTCAACGTTGAATCCGATCCATAGAAGCGTTCTGGCGTGCTTCGTATTACGCAGTAAGCTGTGACAGAGGTGGAGGTCGGATTTAGGACCTCTGAAAATCCCAGCCGAGACAGGGATTCGAACCGCGGGCTTTTCGATTTCCAACCAGACGCCTCGATCACTAAATCACCAGACCGTTCGCATCAAAGGTAGAAGGTGACTTTCTATCCCAATTTTACGTATCTGTTAATACCCACAAGTAGGACATTTACTGTCTTTTCTCTCGGCTTTGACCCTTTTATAACGCCTCGTCGACGTCGAGGTCATTAGAGGCGGATGGGACTGGGGTACAAGGAATGGGAAGGAATTCGGCCATGGCTTTTTTGAAGAACGCATCCCGGCATTCGCCGGGAGTTATTTTGGGAAACCATGGAAAACCCAAATCTGGATGCCCGGACGGCGATTCGAACCGGCATCCTCCCGAATGCTAGGCCAGAACGTTAACCATTCACCCACCACTCTCGGCCGGCTTGGACAATTCCGCA
This sequence comes from Vandiemenella viatica, assembly GCA_031002005.1. Lineage (NCBI taxonomy): Eukaryota > Metazoa > Arthropoda > Insecta > Orthoptera > Morabidae > Vandiemenella > Vandiemenella viatica. Next base: position 188,148,332 of record JARYHS010011408.1, read on the forward strand.
GTGCCTGCAGTAAGAATGTCTTGCCCTAGGGCATTGCTCGAACATTCCCAGCGACCTCTGCTTCTGTAGCGATGCTCTCTTCGCTGTGCCAAGTAGTTTAGGTGATTTATAAAGAGGTTGCGTCCACTGCATGTCTCTGATCTTTCTGAATGATAAATCTCAGACTCGTGTCTATTTGCTGGTAATGACAATGATTTTTTTAATGATTTCCGTTGATCGAAACTTCACATCTGGTTTTTAGTGTAACAGGTGTTTTGCTCACTGCTCAGGACAATAAACCCATTTCTCTCTTGAAGCACCTGTTTAACGATTTGTCTGTGTACCACTAGACAATGGTTACACCTGCGTCACTTTGTCACTGCAGTATCTTTGAATTCCAGATCTGTTAAATGTAACTTCATTAGGTGAGAACTGAAGCCAGAAATTTCCTAAAAACTGACCTGCAATGCCGCTGAATATTTATTGCAGTTCTGCTAGTCTGCATCCATCCCTACCTTCGGTGTCAATGACCGACCTTCATCGCTCTAATATCGCAGGCATTCCGAGCAAAGCGCTCATCACTCAACTGTGGCATTTGGCAGCTTTACTCCAACGGCGGGTATTGCACGAATTTCTCCACCTATCAAAAAAATTGAACTAACCTGTGGAATATGATAATTCAGTTTTTCCCGAAGTATTAATTAAACAAAATCTTCACGGGTTATCTGCCGGATAATATCTTTATTAAACATAATTTCTTTAAGACACAACTTTACGGAAGCAACCTCCGCTGCCTTCGTCACGTAACCTGTCGAAATTCAGATTAACTTCTTCGGTGTTATGTCTTAATCACGTTTTCCACTCACATTTTACGGAAAAAGACGCCACAAATTAAATAAAAAATGCCGAAATATGATAATGTCATACTGATATCATATGCCGGCAGGGTAAAAAAAATTTCTTTAAAAAAAACTCAAAATGTTGCTTAATTCCTTTGTTTTATTGTTTTTTTGTTGGTGTTTCAACTTTTATCCGTTGTAAAAAAAAGGCTCGCGAAATTTAAAAATAGATAATTTATATCCGAGCTTTATTTCAGCGAAGTACGCCATATTGTATCGATAGACGCAATCGATTGCATGGATGGTAAACAGAAACGGGATTTTCGAAATATATATTACGGAACAAAATCTACGAAAAAAAATAATAATAATAATTCTTGGTCAAACCCACATTTCAAACTAGGCACAACCTTTGTGAGAAAACAAAACAGTTTAGATTGATATGATCTTTGTTTCGCTAATTTTTGGGTCATTTTTGCAGTGCTATGTCATTTTTCGATTGTGCAGTTGTCTCATACTTTAGCATCTTTGATTTTTTTGTGTCAACTTTTCTGTAAATGGTTTGTGGGGAGTGTGAAAAGGACATTATATTGAAGTAGTTAATCCAAATTTCAAGGGATTATTACTATTTTTTTTCATGTTGAGAAAGTCGTGCAACCACCCCAACTCCTTAAAATATTCCAATACATCTTCTTGTACTGCATTTTTTGTTAGGTATTATGCCCCTAGACAAAATTATAGCAACTTACGTAAGTTGAACGCCAACTCTCCTGTATTTTATGAAGAGGTCTTATGATTGTTTCTTTCTTTCTTCACTTGTTATTTTCAATGCCAGATTTTGCTGTTCAGACGGGTAGGTGGTTGATTGATTACATTAAACTATCATTGCCACATCAGTATTATGCGCATCAGCCACAAGATTATTTAAATTCTTCTCCTTGTTCATCGTCAGCTCTAAAAAATCCAAGTAAGCGGTCTGGTGGCTCAGTGGTTAAGGTGTCTGATTGGAGATCCGAGGGTCCCCGGATCGAATCCCTGTCTCGGCGGAGATTTTCATAGACCTTTAAGCCAACGTTCACCTCTGGCACAGTTTGCTGTGAAATGCACCTGAACGCTTCCGTGGTTCGGATTCTGTGCTAAGCTGTCGGTCCCCTCTACAGGGTAGAATTACCGGATTAGGTTAGGAAAGACAACACACAGGCGGATGCGTGGCAAATTAAACTTGTCAAACTGGCGGTCGAAGTAACCTTCGGTTTTTGCCGGCCAGTAATGTGGTACACATTTTTACTATTATTATTGCTATTAGTAGTAGTGCTCGACTTCGCTTATGCTACATTTTTCTGTTTTTTTTTTTGGTTCGTAATAAAAGTTTTTCTACCAGCTTCCAGCAGCCTTTTCTTAACCCTATGCTCGGTTGTTTTTTTTTTTTTTTTTTTTTAAACCATATCCTTTCTCTTATTTAATAATAGTTATAGTGCTGGTTTTGGTTCCGTGGAAAGTCCTTCAACTGGACTGACATTTGTTACGTAGAAATTATTTTTGGATAAATACCGTACGTTGTTGATGTGTTTGAATAATAAAATCTGTCACAAATGAACTGTGTGCTACTTATTAGTTAACAAATTTTTAACCGTGCCTTTACAGTGCATAATTCAACGAGACTACGATTTTCATTCATGTTTTATAATAATCGCTTTAATCTGTCAAAGAAACAATTTTGACCAATGCGCTACAGATAAAAGTTGTTCGTAGCTATGGAGTCAGCCGTGCTGTTGTCACATTTCTTTCGTTGTTTTCGAGATGTTGGAGATGTATCTGAGGTTATACCTCTAGCATTTTCGAGTTGAGATTGACTCGTCTACAGCTGGCCGGCGTTGACCAGCCGTCTCCAGTTCGTAACGGGCAGCGTTTTGCCGCGGGGCGAGACCGTCTTGTTGTTCGTAAGCTGGGCGCCGTGAAAGAAGCCTTGTGCAATTAGCTCGAGTGTTTGGCTTGGCGGGTCGTGTGTTTGCCGACGGGGGGAGAGGGGTGGGGTTAATCTCACGCCTCGCGGGCCCTTTGTGCCTCTCAAGTGTTGGTGCCGCCACAGGTGTCATTACCTGCTGCAGCTCTATGAATAATATACTCATCCTGCCGGCGGCAAAAGGAACAACTAATCGTGTACTAACACGGTTTTCTTACTCAAACGCCTTAATTGTTGTTTGGATCGCTAGCCTCTTATTTTTGTGACTAACTAAGTTTCATGGGTGAGGAAACAAGTTTGTGCAAGAGTCTCACCGATAGAAGACACAGGATTGTACGTCATATTTTGAGACATACAAGATTGGTTAACTTGTTAGTGGAGGGAACAGTCGAAGGTAAGAACTGCGGAGGAAGACAGAGAATATATGAAGCAGATGATTGAGGACGTGGGTTGTAAGGAGAACGTAGAGATGGAAAGGTTAGTGCAAGATAGGAACGGGTGGAGGATTGCATCAAACCAGTCGAAATGACAGCAAAAAAAGTTTTATTACGTCTGCAACATAATATTCTCGGCTGTCCAGCCGGAGGTGTCGTAGAAGCACAACGTTTCGACAGCTGCTTTGCTGTCTTCATAAGTTATCAAGTAGTTTCCATGCGATACGGGCTGACTGTACCTTTGTTTAGCTTGAATTTTGCTGTAGATGTGTGCACATAAGTCTTATGACTAGGGCTGTTAGCCATTGAGGGACCTACAGTTTAGCGTGAAATCCGAACAAGGAACGTTCTGGCGCAGATCATATGATCAAACACAATTCTCAAAATTTCTGCGCATACCGGAATTCGAACCCGGGACAGCAGAAAACGCCTTAACCGCTGGGCTAACAGATAGCTCTATAATACGTTGTGTTATTGGATTGTAAGTAATAATAATAAAACGTCAAAAGCGAAGGTAAATAAACAATTATTTCATGCAAGAACAGTCGTTTTGTGAAGGGTTCAGTTTACACCCTGCTAAACAACAGTCGTTCGAATTTCATTTTGAGAAATATTTGCGGTACGAGAAGATATTCGAAACGCATTTTTTATTTGTGTAAGTAAGGAAAACTGTTAATAATGCAGTGAAATATGATTCATACCGCTCGGTCAAAGATCTTGTATTATATATCAGAACTAGTATTAACACGCCTGTGGTGTATTTTTAACTCTCTACGGGTTAGAAAGGGAAGAATAATGAAGAATAATGGAGAAATGGAGAAGTAAAAGACGATATAGGCCTGTATACAGAGAACAAGTCAAGAAATGCCCTAATGCAGAATTGTACTTGTTATAGGGATTGGAATGGAGAAACAACATCCCTGCATAGTTCGCTGCGAGAGGCGCGTTATTGTTAGAAACTAACTCGGGAAATCTACTGCGATTATCTCCTGACAGAAGAGTAGATAACGCGGCAAAGTACCTTCTCCGAGGCACAGCGAGTGTTATCAGACTCCGTGAGAGCACAAAGTCACGCAAACAGAGCACGGTGAGTGGAGCACTAGCTGAACATCTCGAAAACACACCTCAGTACGTTTGACTCAGTTTTCTTGAGAATACACTAGTGTTTGTTAAAGCTCGAACACCGAGAACAAGACATATTATTTCAGCGAAGTATATTCCACAGATTAGGGAAATCACAAATGTTTAGAATTACAGAACCGTACATGCACTATGACCGCGAGAATTCAGTACAGTGTGAAGCTGTCACGTGCTGCAATCAGAGACTCTAAACGTCGTGGCTTGGAATCAGAGAGAGCCTGGATATGCTGCTGGGGAACACACTGCCACGCGGTTTGAAGGTGCACCCACAAAGCATCGACAGTGTTTGCAGGAAGACCATCTGCCAACCGAACATATCCCAGACATGTTAGATGCGTGACATATCAGGGAAACGTGCAGGTCAGGGAAGCAATGGTACCAGTCGTTCTATGGAAAATGCTCGCACATTCCTCGCCACATGTGTCCGGGCATTGCCGTGCAAAAGTATTGTCACGTGGAGCTACTTACAGTGCCTCGGGCTCTGAAACCTCCCTGATGAAGCGGTTGCCATTCAGATTGCTCTCAGTACGTAGAAGTGAAGATCGCATGTTATTGCCAATGGCTCCCAAACCATCGCACTTGGCGTATCTCCGCTATTTCACTTAACAGTTACCACGGTAGCGTCTAACACGTACGCGGTCATCACGGTAGGACAAGATCAAGCGGGATTCGTCCGAATTCATATTGCAGTGTAGGACGTTGGTGGCTTCTCGTCAGTGGAAGGCGTTGAAATGTGATGCGCGCTACCAGTCCAGTCTACAGCAGACGGTGTCCAACCGTCGACCCAGACATGTCAACATCCGCTGCAGTGCTCCAACGTCGATCCAACGCTGTGGACGAAGCTGTTTTGTCGGTTACGGTTATGCGGACGAGATGGAGGTCATCCAGCGCTGTGGTCATATTGCGTGGTCCAGCACTCACTTGTCGCTGACTTAAACTCTCTACTAACGAATTGTTACACACCACGGTTGTAGCAGAGTACCTTTTTAATTTATTTTAATAGCGATGGAGTGCTTGGTCCGGTGGCAATTTTCCTACACAATCATTTATCCCCTTTCCTGCACCCACCTACATTTGCCCTCTACACATTTCAACTTTAAATTCTTTCAACGTTTTTGGTAAATTATTTATCATTTCTCTTAGTAACTTATTCCAATCCTGACCCCCTTACCTAAAAAAGAGAATCTTCCTACACTCTTGTACCTCAAATCGAGTGCCAGTTTGTGGTCATGGTCATCTTTTCCCTCCCATGCATTACTTTTAATTCTTACACCAATATCTTTCCACGCCTCATCGCCAATATACGCCTTGTACACTCCCATGACCCTCTTCACCCTCCTCCTGTCTCCCAATTAATCCCATTCCAGCTCTTTTATCATATCTGTTATTGATTGCGCTCTTCGGTAATTTCCAGAGACAAATCTAGCAGCCTTTTTATGCACCTTCTCCAACTCCTGTATTGGATACTCAAAATGTGGATCCCATATTACACCACCATATTCAAGCAATGGTCTGACCCAATTCCTTTACTTCGGGGGCATCCATAAATTACGTGAGGTGTTTTTCCGGATTTCCGGACCCCCCCCCTCCCCTCTGGTGAGATTTCGTGAGATATGGCCGAACCCCCCCCCGCTCTGGTGAGATCTGGTCCGTGAGAACACCCCAAATTTTTTTTGGTCTCACCCTTCAAAATCCGTTTTTTGATGAAATTCCTCCCTAAAATCGCTTTTCGCGCAATTTGTAACTTTTTTTTGTTTAGCTCTACTATGTGAAAAAATTTTCAAAACCTCACGTGAGATTTCCGTAGACCCCCCCCCCCTCCCCTCTGGTGAGATTTGGTGAGATTTGGTGAGATTTCGCCGGACCCCCCCTCCCCCATTTGACCTCACGTAATTTATGAATGCCCCCTTCCCCCGTACATTCTCTCAACAAGTGCAGAATTTTGAAACCTTTTCCTACTGCCTGTCCATGTATCCTGCCCAGTTAAGCTTGAGATATTTCATTCCGAGTGTTGCAATCTTGACATAACCTGTTATGAATGACTTTTGTAGTTATTATGAGCCTTGGACTTTTTGCTGAGAAACTGCAGTGCCTGAGTTACTCCAGTTCATCAATAATAGCGGTAGGTAGGAACTGTGAAGGTAGACAGAGATTAAAATACACGGAGCTCATAATTGAGGAAGTAGATTGTGAGGGATGTGTTGGGATGAAGTCGTTAGCGCAAGATAGGAAGAGATGGAGGATTACATCAAACCAGTCGAGAGACTGACGACAGAAAAAAAAAGAGTTCAATAACAGGAAAGTTGCTTATATAAGTCATGTTACGCATTTACATATAAGGAGGAAATGTATCGTCAGCAAAAAATGATACAAAATTAATGGTTCGCAAATAATTCGTGACATTCAGTGGAGCGCATCATCGTCAATTTGATCCTCTGCTTCTTCTGCTCTTTATCATTAACTCCTCTGCCTGTCGTATTTTCTCTTATTCCCTTACGCATGGTCTATCCCGGCTCTAATCACTTCATCGTTGACAAGCCCTAATAATGATAGTAATAAATTTTATTGTTTGATCCGTTGGCCCCTTTACTCTCCTTTAATTCTCCTTCTTTTCTAAATTCAAATTCGAGATTACACATATTCCTCGGCACTGTCTTCACTGTATTATATAATACGTTAAATTAGCAAAGCCTGTGCAGAGTCTACAACACAAACTCGCCACTTTGCTTTTATCGTTTGACGTAAGTTAAAATAACGTAGGTTGTGAATTATGGATAAATGAAAAAATTAATTAAAATATAGACAAAATATTACCGCATGAATTTTCCCAGTATGGAAGAAACTGTTTTATAACGTGAGCGGTATTCGTTTGAGGCCTTACAGTTCTCACAAAAAAGTTCGCGAACTTACCACTTCACGAAAAGTGTTCTGAACTTGCTCTGAAAGTTGGACCAGGCTCTGGCGTAGATGCATGGCTTCCAGACAGACGGGCTTGAAGGTTATCGTAGAGCAATGATTTACGCAACACAAATTCTAAGTACGGGTTTTCTAAGATAAGTCGACGTTTTGTTCATTAGCCATGTATCGCGTTACACTATGCAGATCTTGGCTTTAGAAGTTCTGTGGTGCCGCAAATTGGATAAAGTCTTCACCGTGCGTTATTATCACGATGCAGATTCTAGCGTTTTTGTCATGGTGCCATAGGATTCCATCATTGCGCCTCGCCCATAATTTGGTGACAATTCAAAATCGTCAAACAACTCCATATGAAGTTTTTCTTTCAGCATTCCTACAGTTACTTACGTCTCTCACCTTCGACCTGTTCCGAAGGAATGTGTATGCTGGTAATTTAGATATTATACTATTTATATTTAGCAATTTAGGGAGATGTGGTACTTATCATCGGTTCAGTTAGGTATATTTAAGTGACACGCATTATTTTCATTAAACTTTTTGCTTAAGGGTGGTAAAGGGATTGGGGTTTTGTGAACGAAACGTAGATACAGTTTTTCTTCTTTGTTTTTAAGTATGCGTGTGCAAAGTTCCATCGAAATCGGATAAAGGCTTTGGGCTTGCATAATGAAAATTTGAAAAAAGTTAATAGTTACCCTTGTAAATTTTGCTTCAGGGGGACAATGGAAGAGAGGGGGTTGCGGTTTTTTTTGTTTTGTTTTGTTTTTTGTGCTTTGAGAATATTCCCATCCACTTTTCGTACCGTTTTCGAGATATTAAAAAAAAAAAAAAGAAACTGAACTATTGGACGTCATATTTTCCTTAATGGGGTGATAGAGTGTAGGTTTCTGTAAGTTAGATGCAGACAGTATTTTTTCCCTTGTTTTAAAGTATACGTGTACAAAGCTTCATCGAGATCGTATGAAAACTGTTGTAATGGTCCAAATCACATTAATAGTATTAGAACCAATATAAGGCAATTTGTATTTATTAGGAACATATTAATTATTAACGGGAGCAGGGAAGAAATAACCTAAAGATTTCTTCAAGGTGTCGAACTGGCAGTTTGTATGAATATGTCGTTGAGCCGATGCTGTTACTCACGACTTTGCGGCGCCAGCAACCTTTTGTTGGCGGGAGAAGGGTATCTTCTTGCGCGTAGGAATTTGCTAAAGGTGCATACACACTAAGCCAATGAGTTGGGACCAATGTTGGTCGCCAAGGCACTGGCGTTCGGCCTTCCGTCCTCATCAAACCAAGGGATTGGCGCCAAGGGATTGGGCCCTGTGGAATGGCAGTTGCCTCTCGAAGTTGCTAGCGTTTTATATTATACTGCAATAAGTGACTTTTAATTACAATTTCTTAATCACAATATCATCTAATATTTACACACCTCCTGGTACTTTTGATGAAGATGATGCAGGAATAACAACCCCAGAAACTTGGAGAACACTGAGAAACAGCGACCAATAATCTTTTCTTCCTTTATCAAAAAGATCAAGAAAAGTCCATCGAGCAGTGAAAAAAAAGGGAAGAAATCTCTGATTATTTTTATTCGATTCGGAAGGCAGAGTACAATGGCAGGATTGAATTTGATTTCTTCTCTTTGTCTTTAACGGCGAAAAGATGTCAACAACGATTTCATTTTCTTCTTCGCATCTTGCACATTAACTTCTTAAAGCTCACTGAAATCCCTCCAAGCGTCTAAACTCTTCAATTTGTCTTTGTATTCACAGTTCGCAGGGTCCCATAAAGCGATAAAAATCGATAAATTGTAATACGGTCTCATTATTCCACTCCATACTCAACACAATAATAAGAAATTCTAAACACACTCACCTTAGGCAAGGCGAACCACGAAAGAATGTATCAACGTTGGTTTGGCGTCTACACTGGACTTGCGCATAATAGTTCGCGAAGGGGAGCGCTCAGTTTAGTTCGCAGCTCCCTCGCGAACTAGTTCGCTCTTTTAGTTCGTTAGTTCGCGTCTCGAATTCAGATAAACAGATCGTTCGCTCGCCTTGCTACCGCTACTGCACCTCCTATTTTGCTTATTATGTCAGTTTTATTAGGACATAACTTAATCATTTTTTTGTCGTTTCTAAATGGAATTTAATATGACCTTCTTAATAAAAGTTAATACTTAATAACGGCTCTTTCAAATGACATTAGCATGATCAATGGCCACCGATAAACCAAAGTGCTCATTGTCCTTTGCACAAATTGGTTAATTGAATAACTGTTCTGTTTTTATTTTTTACTTTACACGCATTCGTAGAATATAAATTTTTAGAAACCAAATTCTCCACAGAAAGTGATGATATTAAAAATATTGTTCTAGAATTCGTTGATAAATGTCTGGAGTATCTTAATAAATTAGATTTTAATGAAAGCACTTGGCTATACAAAATCCAAAAATTAAATTCAAAACACGAGGTTTCGTTTGATGACTGTGAGACAATATTAGAGGTTCTAAATTTGCGAGAAAAAAAATTAGTTTCAAAGTGAACGAACTTTACCCTGAAATAACAATATTACACGAAATCTAGGAAAAAGTAAGAACAGTATTTCATTAATAAAAAATGAGCTTTTGATCGACATTAATTTAAAAACTGAAAGGGATAAAGCATATGACAATTTTACTGTAGACAAAAAAAAACAAAAAAAATTAAAGATGCAAGAAGTGCGAAAAATATTGCTTAAAAAGTAAAATAGTAAAAAACATACCGTTTGTCCTTTTGTACTCTTTCGTAAAATATTATATTTTTGAAGTGTACTACATTTCTATAGGTTATTCTAAAAAAACATACTACCATCAACCGAAAAAATGTTGGTAACCCTAGCGGCGAATGGTGCTAGTTCGCGACGGGGAGCGCTCAGTTTAGTTCGCAGCTCCTTAGCGAACTAGGTCGCTCCCCTCTGGAATTCCAGAAAGACAGCTCGTTCGCTTGCTTTGCTAGCGCTACTGCACGCGCTCTCTTCTTTGTTATTGTAGCTGTGGTTATCGATCATTGTCTTTTAATTGTTAATGGGATCAAAGTGTGTTTTGTTTTCACATTCCATGTTCAATTTCCGTTTGTGACTTCTGCAATAATTATTAATGTTGAACAGTTATATTTCTTTATATATATATATATCTGTGTCTTCAGTGAAATGTGTCCACAGCGAACTGTGTTTCCTTTTAGATAATAAACTAAAACAAAAGTTAGTCTTCGGGAAAGGATCTAACGAACTAAGGAGCGAGAGATCTGGGAACTAGTTTGCGTAGTTCGCCTGTGGGAGCGCTCTTCCTAACTAGTTCGTTCGCGAACTACACAAGACTCGGCTACACCAGGAGGATGCCCCGAGGCCAACCCAGTGCAAACCCTTTGATGTTACCGCCAGTAGCCCGAACCTGAACCTAGGTCAACCGAAGCGGTTGACTGCGATTTGCCTCTCACACACAATTGGCAAATCTCTCCCATCTAAGCGGTTGGTCGCCTTTCGTTGACCGTGATTTGCCTCGTGAACACGCACCTTAAGAAATGCTCAGAAAATAGTCCCTTATAACGAAACTGTGCTGAGCCAATGAAAAGCACACAAGAGGCCCGGTGTTTAAAAAGGATTGGCTACCGTAATGTTGGAGAATTTAGCGAGAACGAAGCGGTGTTGAAACTAAGTTTCCGCCATATTATGATCATTCTGTTCTGGAGCACGAAACTGGCTAGACGTATTTTCTACTGGCTGCCGAGTAGTCATGTTAAATGCCTTTTATATTACCTGGAATGGTTGCAAAAATTACCAGCGCATTCCATTTAATCGTTGCATTCAACATTCATCAAACGAGTCTAATTGAAAACAGCTTACGATTTAAGCTTGGTTCTACCTGTGTTTAGTAACGGTATGTGCATTCAGCGGATCCATTTGCTCAGATCTTTTGGCGACGAGACATTACGGAGATGCGATGTGGTACCTGTCGAAGCTGTGACCGCTTTCTGCGTTCAACAAGATTACGGTAAACCACGCCATTCCACGTGTTCTACGAATTGTCACGGATAACGACTTTCTCGTGCAGTAAGATTTTTTTTTTTTTTAATTTAGCACACATTTTTACAGCCTAGTATCTGGAAACTAAAATAGGCTTTAACTTAATAAAACAATTTTACATCTGATAGTTCAACACATTATTTCACAAGGAATAATTTCAATTTTTGTTTTGTTTAGTTTTGGCAATATCTGTACAGTCCTTGCTTTTGCCACGATACATACGATTGTTTTGCTGTTAACATATATTACAGGTTTCTAAACTTGCCGCATTTCACCACAGTCCATTGTTATAATTGATTTGTTACAGTTTTCTAATTTCATAGTGTTTGCAGTTTCATCATAACAAGCCCTTTCCAATCAGTTGATTGCTCTGCATAAAGACTCAATTACATTCAGTGCTTTGGTATTGTTTGGTTAGCTAGCCGGCATAATCATATTTTACACCATGCGTTTTCGAGGAGAAAATGATTTTATAGAACAGTATGAATGTAAAATTGTAATTTTATATTTTTGTAACTTTGATAGAATATCAGACTTTATTTCATGTTTCATCATTGGGTAGTGAACGGGTTAAGTAAATATGTCTGAAATTTTAAAGGAAAAGCCCAACATTCTGATTACGATCATTTTGAACAAGTGTAAATAATTCTGGAATTGGTAGTGAGATATATATGTGTGTGTATTCAATTTTGTTTGTTTGACATGTCACCTTTTTAATATGAAGATTAAATGCAGTTCGTTACCTCATTTCTCGATCCCAGTAAGAATTAATAAGTATAAGAATTTCAATAACCAAGCTAGTATACTGTTACACTGTGGGTTCGTATATAGAACATACATACCGTATATACATAAACACATCCATTTTTATTTGAAGAGAGATTGGTTTTCATTTCCCTTTGTTAAAACTGGGGGTGGATATCACCTTATGTTTTGTTTGTCAAGCAGTTAAGCTTCCCTAACCTGGTGTTCTGTGCGGTAACTGGCAAACTGGACAACTGCTACCTTACGGAAGTTATTCCTGTTCCATTTAGGACAGTCAGTAACGGGACCCATCAGTGTTCACCCTGAAGTTTCCAGCTCACTACCACGTACTGGCAAGATACAGTTCACAACGACCTCTATAGGGGATTAGACTCAATCTTCTGAATTACAACATATGAAGAGCAAAATTTTAGAGCGAAATGTCTAAACCATTCAAAATAAATACAGGTTTAAGGCAGTGTGATAGCTTGTCTCCACTCCTATTCAACTTCATTTTGGAGAAAAAGTAAGAATTTGTAATGGAAAATTAAAAGAACATGAGCTTTTGCCAGTAACAAGAACGGTGTTTAACTATCCTCTCTGAAAACATTACAAACGCAGCAATACAAGTCAAACTCTTAAAGGAGGCAGCCAAAAATACGGGCGCGGACAGCTTTGCTTGCTGGCAACCAGAGCAAGTGCAGGCATTCTTATCTAGATAAATTAGTCTCCTGCTTCGCCAGGTTTTCCTCTGCCCTGAATTTGGCACTGACAAGCTGCAAATGGACCGAGTCTGTGCCGACGCGACGGCAAGAATCCGAGGTCAATCTGAAACGGGACAGTGCACAGAACAAATTGGGTACAACGGAAAAAAAACTGTTTAACTGCCTCCAGCAAATAATATTATTACTTTGTGTCCAGGAGGCGATATTTTGAAGTAAAACCTTTTATAGGCGCATTACGCGAATTTTGGATGGGAGTAAATCTGAGAGTTCGTGACGTCACGTCACCAACATGCCACCTGTTTGTGCGTATGATATGCGCGTTGGACGCAAAATCTTTATACAAACACATAGTTTTTATACGATTTTGATGGAACTTTGCATGCGTATACTTTAAAACAAACGGAAACCTAAACCCTCTCCTCCTTTCCCCCCTCACCTCAATTTCTATCGACGTTGTTCATACAAACCCACAGTTTTTTTCGATTTTGATAGTACTTAGCACACGTATACTTCAAAACAAGGCGGTCTGATAGCTCAGCGGTTAAGGCGCTTACTTCCGAAAGTTTTTCTCTCCAGTCGCGGGTTCAAATCCTGCGGTGAGTAGGAATTTTTAGGAGTTGTATCGGTTTGAGCTACGCTGGGACGTTCCGTGGTAGGCCCTTGATGAAAGGAATTAGCCTTCTTGCCTCTGACACAATAGCTTGGTACTGTTCATCTCCTACGGAAGATTCAACGAACGGTCGGGTTCTGGATTTTAGTTTTTGAAGTGAAAACTTCTTTAGGATTATTGGGCGATTTTTGAATGGGTAAAATATTATGAGTTCGCGTTACCGACATGCTAATGTTAACAGTATATCTATCGCGGTCTGGTGGCTCAGTGGTTAAGGTATCTGACTTGCGAACAAAAGTAACGCGGTTCGAATCTCAGTCTCTGCGGGAATTTTCGTAGACCATTAACCCGATTTTCACCTCTGGCATAGATTGCTGTGTAATGTGTAATACGCCAGAACGCTTCCGTGGTTCGGATTCATTGTTAAACTGTAGGTCCTCTGTACCTGGTAGCACTACTGAGTTATGTTAGGGGACATCCATTAATTACGTGAGGTGAAATAGGGGGGGGGTCCGGCGAAATCTCACCAGATCTCAACAGGGGGAAAGGGGGGGGGTCTACGGAAATCTCACGTGAGATTTTGCGAAAAATTTGGGTACAGTAGAGCCAAAAAAAAGTCTACAATTTGCGCCAAAGTCGATTTTAGGAAAGTATTTCGTCAAAAAAGTTAGGGTGTAACCTAAAAAAGAAAAGGTCAATAAAAGTTTGCAGGGCGATTTCTAGGGGGGGTTCTCCCGGACCAGATCTCACCAGTGGGGGGGGGGGGGGGTTAGGCCAGATCTCACGAAATCTCACCAGAGGGGAGGGGGGTCCAGAAATCCGGAAAAAACACCTCACGTAATTTGTGGATGCCCCCTTATAAGGCGGCTAAGACAGGGGCGGAAAGCGCAGCCAATAGGAGCCCTGTCACCAGGTCATTACGTCCACACGGAATTATTATTATTTAGTGTATCTATAGCTGTAAGTATGACGTGTTACGCCTATGATATTAATAGTTTTAAGTTTTCGCTTCTGTCGGCAGTCCCCAATGACTGCCTATTGGTTTTTTGAATACTCTTCCTTCATTAAATTATTATTATTCTCGTATCACAAAGATCAAAATACACAGTTAAATACATTGTGCAAATCAACAACTTTAAACACACTTGTCCCAGTACTTCGCAACCTCAATTGCATTGTGTGTTGCTTGAAACAGGTTCTTCGTTGTTGCAGGATGATGGGCACCACATTCGCACTTAATACTGGTAGCACCAGTATAACCCCATCTCACTAGGTTTTGGACCGGCCGTTCCTGTTTGCAATCGATTTAAGGACTGCTAGACGTTCCAGTCCTCTGCATGACAGTCGAAAACTAAATTTCGAAATGAATGCCTGCGACAAGTACAGCAGGACGTTACTAATACAGTGTCTTCTGTACTGTTGTCGGCCCACAAGTGCATGGTGCAAACACGAAATCGAAGTCATACAACCTCGTGTAAACTGCAGTTTGCTTGCTAACCCATCACCCGGGTCGCGTTCGTAACGCATTCACATCTTTCACGATTCCTGTTTTTACACCGTTTTTATTTTTTTTCTGGGACAATACTGGAAC
This sequence comes from Vandiemenella viatica, assembly GCA_031002005.1. Lineage (NCBI taxonomy): Eukaryota > Metazoa > Arthropoda > Insecta > Orthoptera > Morabidae > Vandiemenella > Vandiemenella viatica. Next base: position 188,163,335 of record JARYHS010011408.1, read on the forward strand.
ATTCGGTTTCCACCTCACACAAGTGATCCATCGACGCACAACTTGCAGTGTTCGGTATCCTGCCTTAATAACCGTTGATGTATACGGGGTGATTATTTTTTTAAAAAAATTGGTAGAATGAGGGACACACAAAAAATAAGAATTCCTAAGGCTTCCGCGCCAATCTTTATTCATGATTAATAGATTTTCGAGGTATGTCGCGATGTTTATTTCATAATCTGAGCTTTCGGCTGTCATACTTCGTCAGAGATAGTGTTTATGCTGCATCGCAGAGTAAAAGGCCGCTATCTTCGTTGATTTTATTGGTATTCTTTAAAATTTTTGCTGGCTGTTTCACACGTCGAGGCCACCACTGTTCTTCTCTCCTCAGCATCCTCGGCAGCCGAAAGCTCAGATAATGAAATAAACAACGCGACATACCCCGAAAACCTATTAATCATGAAAAAAGAAGATAAAAGCGGTAAAAATGAAAGCAAAACACTAAAAAGAGCTTGTTGGGCAAGCATTCCATAGCTTGGCAATTGAACGTACATCATGGCATACGAATTACCCAAAACGTAAGTTTGTGGTAATACATGAAACATATTGAATAATATTTGTTAAGAAATATTGAAGATTGGTAAAAAAATAACTGAATAAGTAGTCGTAACTACGCTATAATTAACTAAGTTCAACTAAATAAAAACAGCTCCAATTAATATTTATTGTGTTTCAGTGATATCATCCACATGGAAGAAAAACCGTCACTTTGTTTTTTTTCCGGAGGTACTCTACTTTTTTATAATTATTTTTCTGCAGATCTTTTTTTCGGTCAGTATAACACATCATTTTGCGAAATTTTATTACAATCAATACAAAAGTGGCAGATGTGCTATACAGACTGACGGTCCGAAATTAATAAATTATAAACTTTTTGTTTACGGAGCTCTAAAAACGGGTTACATTCAGGTTCAAATCTCGGTCACTGGAAATGTATGTTTCTGTCGCCAAAGACAGCGGCCGTTCTCGGAATTCAGAATTTTGGTGACAGTTAGCTCTAAGGTTCATTCACTAATGTACCACCACTAACGTATATTATATTGCAATATAGTACGATATTTCTAAATGCACAATTTGCTTCGATTTTACACATCTCTCCACTGTGGTTTATGTACTAAAATAAATTATAAACACATTTTTCCATTTATTTTAACATCTGCATGAGATAAAATTGCGTCTATGCGGTGCTGCTATTATTTAGTCTACAGTAATATTATAAATCCAAAAGTATCTCTCTTTGTTTGTTACGTTTTCACGACTAAACGGCTAAACCGATCTTGATGAAATTTGACGAGGAAATACTATGTATCATTAGGAAGAACACTGGATATTTTTTTCGGGACAAATAACGTATTTTGTTATGATTTAAAAAAAAATAATAATAAAAGAACGGTGACAGACAGATACAATGTTTAAGACTCTGTGATGTTATATCGGTTACTCAGGCTTTGTTTCTCTCGTAGTCAGGTTATGTATCATCTCTTCATAAACTTCATGTGCAGACACAGCTTACAGTATAGTGGTGTCGTGACAATCGCGCACAGTGACAATCGCGCACAGTTTAAAGGTCGGGCAACTCTCTCCCCTCTCCCGTGTACTTTATAATTTACGGAACGCAGTATTGACAAATCATCATCACACTAAAGCTTTGCTAGAGGTGAACGTCAATTTTAAGGCCTGTAATAATTACATACAACGGAGCCCGGGACTTGGACCGAGGACCTTCAGTACCCAAATCGTGCGCCGTAACACTGTCAGTCACCAGACAGAGTATACAGGAAATGGAAAATAAATATTCAAACACCATAAAACAAACGTAGTCTTTTTCTCTAAAATTTATTTTTGCTATCGTGAAACACAAATGTAATCTTAGCTTTGTCTGCTTACGGGGTGCATTTCAAGAAAATCTGATGAACCTGGAAGTGAGGTTGAAGAGAAGAAAGAAACTTTTGTAAGTCAATCAGTAACATCAAAATAAAATTTTGTCGTAAAGGACTAGAAATTTCCGCAATCTTCCTTGTGATATACTCCTCTGACGGTACAAGTTTCTCTTGACAGTTGACTGGGCTGGCATTTCAATTACAAATTCGTAGCTTTTATTATGGAGATCTCCTAGTTCCTCAGAGAAAATTTTTGGAATTGAACTATATTCTGCTCGAGCTCTCTTCTTTGCCGCATGAAGTTTCTGATGTACTTCAACGCATGCGTCTCAGGGCGTCCACATACATGCTCTGTAACATTCAGTATGGCAGCATCCTTACTCTTCAAAATTCCACGACACTGTTTAGATGTTTCTTTGAGACAGCACCAGGTGATCGTTCCATCTTCTTTCTTTCTAAACTCTCGATAGCTGTACCCGTCATAATGCGCACACGGCTCTCCATGTGTAGTTGAAGTAACTTCCATGATTTAAACTGTGATACTCAAGGTAGCAGTGAATGCGAACAGTGGTGTGCGGTCCGGTTAGGAGGGGATAGGGGTTGGAAGTCCAGAATCCAGCATGCTGTTGTAGCGGTGACTAATTGGTAGCTAAAAGCAGGTAGCAAGAGACGACCCGGTTGTGCGCGATTGTCGCTGTGCGCGATTGTCACATATTCTGTATAGTATAGATTGGATTTTATGCAATTCTAGCAATAAAATTTTAAGTTCACGCGTATGAATTTGCTGGTAACAGCTAGTAGTTAATAAGGAAATAAGTATCTTGCATATTAGCTGTAAAACCACTACCCTAGTGTAACATAGAAGATCATTAAAAATAAATAAAATTATATATTTAGACTGGTAAAGGGAGTAGTATTGGTCGAATTAAAAGTTTAAAGAATTTATATAAAAAAAATAGCAAGTCTAATAAATATTGTTTACTCCGAGATGTTTGAAAAGATATGATCTCTGGAAAAAGTAGAAGTTAAGAAGATTGTTGGTAGAGCTGGCGAGTAAAACAGATTGATCTAGCAAAGCATTAAGTTTGGAAATAATAAGAGTTATATAATGAGTTTCGAACATCATATTCGGAGAGAAAATTGATAGATCTTAAATAGAAAGAACCTGAAAATCTTTGGATCAAACTTTATTCAAAAAATTATTACAGACACAGTCAAAAGGTATTGGAGGAATTTAGGCAGAGCAAACTAAACTATACAAACTGCAAAAGATTACATTCAAACTCTGTCTACAAAATCTATTTCTTTCAATACCAACCAACATATTCAATGTGACACTAGGTCAATAATATCAGATTAGCCTCAGGCAATGTTACCTGAGCTGCAACAATAATTTGTGCCTTGAATTTCCTATTCAGGCTTATTTTAGTTCAGATTTTGGTGTTAATAAATGTTGCAGCCTTTCGAAGTCCACTCCTGCAAACCGTTATTAGAACAATGAAACATTAAGCCTCGTCCCTTTTTTTCCATTTCTGTGTTTAGCGACGCATAGTAAGGAACCCCTCGCTCTGAGCGGGGTAAACATTTAGCGTGGGGAGGGAAGGGGGGGGAGACAGGTTCATTGTCGGGGCGGGGCCCGGATTTCTCATTTCTCGTGCCGCCCATTGTCCGGTTTGCGATGAACGTTTCTCATCATGCGGCCAGTCCGTACCATTAGGCCAGCAAGGGAGAGGGGGAGGGGGAGGGGGGAGCGAAATTTAAATTCAGCGGCGGAAGGTTGTTCTTTTTTTGGACCCTACCCTCTGGGGAACGGAGGTAGTAATTGCGGGACGAGCCCTCGCGAAGATTCGGCAGACCCCAACATTTCGTGAATGAATGTCTCTGTACTTGGACACGCATTCACGAATTGATTTGCGGAAGGTTACGTGTAACTCCACACGCCTTCCGTTCTTGCCAATGAGTTCTCTTGCATTCATGATAGAATTTTTATTCTGAGGCAGCAGTTTGACATTTATAAACGTCATGCACAATAACATAAACAAGACATTTTCCTGTTTGCCAAGAAGGTGTTTTCTAAGAATAATTCCAAACATTAACGCTGCCAAATAACAGCGGAGGAATCGAGAAATCCAATGCTCTCCTACTTTACTTAATCGACCAAATAGTCAAAGCGAGCCATAACCATAGCAATGGTAAATTCTGACAGTCCGGAAGCCGCGATGATACAACCCCTTCCACCACGACGACTTGGTTCACGGACTGGAAAACTCAACGAAGATACATCGCAACCATCATACGAATGAGGCTCAACCACGGGGCCTTCCGCAAACACCTATACCGTATACAAGCAGCAGACTCACCGTATTGCCAATGTGACGGGCAAACCCCTCAAGACTTGAATCACATATTCTTCCAGTGCTCCATTTACCGACGGCATACATTCATTAATGCTCTGGTGCGGGCTCAGCACCCGCTGCCAACAAGCATCGTAGTCCTACTTGCAACCAGCAACAGCAGAATCTACACTATTACTAGAGATTTTCTTAAAAATGTATATATATATATAAATATAAAGTAATGTTTAAACATACTATCATAGACGAAACAACATAGTCACATAAATATAATAAGACATTGGCAATATGTAACCACATACTCCTTATAAATGTATAAACATAACAATGCACTTACATGAATGTAACAACGCACCTCAGAAATGTAACAACATATGTTCATAAAAGTAACAAAGATTATTACTAATAATGTAACAATGTATACGAAACTGGCTGTATGGTAATTAGAACCCAAGGCCAATAAATAAAAAAGTTCGGAAGCTCCAAAACAGGTCCGTCATAAAGAAATATTAAACATATATCCCAATGTTACGAAGAAAGAAAGCCTCCACCGAAGAAAGACATCCGCGAGTCACTAAAGAAATGGTTAGAATACCAACAAAAAAAATAAAGAATTTAATAAATTCGAATTAAAATATACAGAATAAAATAGGAAAACGTCTGGGTAAATTACTCCAACAAAGATCTCTCTTCTGATATCGTAGGGATGTGGTATAAAGTATTTGCCGACATAAGGGGGCCTCCATTAATTACGTGAGATGTTTTTCCACAATTTCCGGACCCCCGCCCCCTCACTGGTATGATTTGGTGAGATCTGGTCGGAAACCCCCCCCCCCCTAAGATGACGTGAGATTTGACGTGACTCCCCTCCCCCTCCCTACTGATCGACCTCGCAGTTTTTGAGACATTTTTTAGCTCCCCTGCTTCCGAGGGTGGTTGTACCTCCCATAAAGTCGGTATCCGCGTCGTTTCTAGACCATTTTACCCCCTTAAAGTTGACATCCATGTCGTTTGTGGTCCTTTTTTTTTAAAGTTTTACTGTCCTTCAAGAATTTTAAAACTCGCGTGAGATTTCCGTCGAACCCCCCCTGTCCCTTGGTGAGTTTTGGTGAGATTTCGCCGGACCCCCTCCCCCCCTCTTATTTCACCTAATCCCTCCTAATCCCAATGACCGAAAAACTTCACAAGATACACCTAGGAGCAGCGGACGAACACGAAATATGGGGCACTACGGAACAAGCTTTTACATCTTTTACCTGCGGCCAAGCAAAAGACACGTGGTCATGGTTAAGGTCCAATCTACATGTCGTTCACTGGGGATGTATCCACAATGCTAACTGCGCCGTCATATTTAAAGAAAAGTCCAAACTATTAACACAGTACAGTGACTTGGATGTTACAGTATACGATTTTTTACATACTGGTAGCGGTACACGCAAATTGCTGCTGTTAAATCCATAATTATTTATTGTTAATAAAAATAGTTTTCAACATTGCTGATATCATTATCTAGAATTAACCAAGAAGGTTTTCAGGCGAATAGACCTCGATAGCAGAACAACGTTGTCGGTACAGGAATCATAACAACCTAATCTGTTTTGTTTTCTTGCGAGCGGTTGTGGTTAGGGGGCGTCATTAATGGCGTGAGGTGTTTTTCCAGAATTCCGGACCCCCACCCCCTGTAAAATTACTTGAGATTTTGTCGCAGAAACCCCCCCCCCCCCCACACACACACATATCGACCTAGTAGGGCGGTTAAAACCCCCCTTTCCACGAAAAAAACCCCCTAAAATCGACTTTGCCGTCATTTGTAGACTTTTTTTAAGCTCTACGCTCCAACAAGAATTTCGAAACCTCACGTCAGATTTCCGTTGATACCCCCTCCCCCTTGGTGAGGTTTCGTGAGATTTCGCCGGACCCCCCTCCCCCCTATTTCACCTCACGTAATTAATAGACGCCCCCTTAGGTTGAAATGCGGCCTCGACTAGGAGAAAAATTTCGTAAAAGCCATTGAAGTGCGGTATTTGCTTATAGCGATTCAACATGGGGATACGTATCCATCATTAAGTCGTGGAAAATATTTTCCTAGCGTTAATTGTGTCTTTTTTGCAACGGAGGTAACTTGAAATGTCAAGAACACATAATATAGTTTTTTTTATATTTTATTAGCAAAATAAATCTGCTGCTTCAACTGCAGATTTTTTTTTCCAAATACTTGTAGCCATGTGTATGATTTTGGGTACCTGGATATAGAAATATAAGGTAGGGTTTAGTTCTAGATTTCGATACCAGAATTAAAGAAATTTTTTAATTCTTATCATGTAAATTTATATATTGTTTGGCCCCACAAGAAGGAAGAAACCTGTTTTCCGTGCAGATCCCACTGGTAATAATATTTGTAGCTGCCCGCGCAGTGTATGCGTCATAACCCCCCCTCTGCCACCCACAGTATTTGTGATTTGCAGAGTATAGATGTAGATGTAGATGTAAGATAAGCAGCAACAGAGGGACGTCATGAACCACACTGGCGGAAGTGTTTACATCGTCCCGTCCGCGTGGCGGAAGGTAGTGGTGCGGTATCGCCGTCTGGAGTTTACCCCTGATGGACTTCTTGTCAGGGTCTGGATATTTCATAAATCATCTGAACGTAAGGAAACTTTCGGGCACAACTTGGATGCGGCAGTTCTTCCTGGAAATTTTTCTAAATGTCTATCATGAATGCCATTACTATTTTTTCTGACAGTTTTGGAGAATGTCGCAAATTAACGTGTTGTGGAGGTGGCCAGTAGATGCACTGATGGATTATGGCGGAAATAAACGATCATTAGAAACCTGTATCGTCTAAGTTAATATTGTCCATGAGAGTGAATGAAAGGAGCTGGTAAAATGCGTGCCGGCTATCAACCCTCCTTTCCTGAAATGTACGGGTGTGGACGCCAGGCTTTACGTCCCCATCGGACGGAGGAAACGCCATCAACGATGGGTTCCAATCTTCCACTATCACATAAACTGTACTCGAATGAAAGTGATACTGACGTTCTAAATATTAATGAAGCCTTCATTAAATACCACTTAAGGGAACTTATCAATAATATCCTTCCCCGCGTACATAAATTTTGGGTCAAAGCTGTTAATTCAAATATAAGATTTTATTGTAATTAAGACTGTTGGCAATATTTGTTCTTCTTCATTATGAATTGTCACGTAACTGCAGCCTTGTTTTTTTTCATTTAAGATTTCGTCATTTCTATAGAATCATTTCAAGCTCACTTTCTGTTAGCGAGTCTAGTCGTATGACGTCACTGAGTTGGGAGCCTCAGACGAAATCGAACAGGAAAAACGTGAGCGCAAAGGACACGTTAAAAGAACAAGTACATCTTAAAAACTCTTTTATGCTACGTCATTGGTTACCACAATAGTAGACTTGTTAGAAAGTAAAAGCATTTTTTACTGCGCGCATTAAGAGGTCGATGGTTAGCTCAGCCGGCTGAGCAACATAGATAAACTAGCCACACTTCCCGGTTTGTCGGTACAGGCTAACCTAGCCTAGTTACCTCAAGCTACAGTTCTAGTTGGGGTCCTGCTGAAAACTTCATTTGTCTTCCGTTAGAATCTCGGTCTTGGCTGAAATTATTACGGGCCTTAAGAATTACGTTAACCTCTGGCAAAGCTTTGCTTTGTTAATACGAAGATGCTAGGACGCTTCATGGTTCGAATTCGACGTTAAACTGTAACGATTTCGATGAAATTTCATATATAGATAACGTATTTTTCAAGTTTATTTAAATAGGTGTCTTCCCTGCAAAAAAAAAAAAAAAAAAAAAAAAAAAAAAAATAATAATAATTTGTATCTCGAAAACGACTGTAACGCCAATTCTGAGAAGTTTCAGGTACGAGAGCTAAGCCTACTGATGCTAGTTTCTCTTTGGTTAGAGTAAGGAACTGTGCACTGCAAAATGCCTACAAAGCCTTCAAGAAAAATGGATAACCTCAGTCACGCAGGCAAGATTCATCAAAAAAAAAATAACAACATAAGTGACATCCTTGAAAAAAAAATGCGATTTACATATATATTATATAGGCGATTATTTAAAATAGTGTTGAAGAAACTTAACTGGGCAGGACACATTGGACAGGTAGTAGGAAAAGGTTTAAAATTCTGCACTTCTTGAAGAGAGTGATGAGGGGATGTACGAGAGAAGTAAAGGAATTGGGTTACAAAACTTTATTCAGACCATTGCTTGAATATGGTAGTGTAGTATGGGACCCACATTTTGAGGATCCCTCCTGGAAAGGGTGCAAAAAAGGGCTCCTAGATTTGTCTCTGGAAATTACCGCAGAATCCAATCTCGTTCCTTGCGCTATAGCAAAAAGTTTCAGTTGTCAACTTGTTATGTTTAAGCATAACCACAATCTTCCTTAATATTGCCGCAAGAAAATGAAAGCTTCAATCACACGTGAATTAATACAATCCCTTATCGCATGTCAATGTCATCATGCATCGCGATATAAACTTGATCCAAAATCTTCACGGGTTCTTACCATTTTCTTTCTAACTATCTGTGATGAAGATCAATGTTGTAATGGCTAACACATGCGGTTGAAATAATGACCACAGTCAACACGTAGGACGCTAAAAATAAATCGTAACAACTTACTTTAAGCCATGTGGGCTAGTATTAGTTACCATTGTGGTGTAGATAGCGATCAATTGGAACTAATTTTATTCGAATCAAGTAATGATTTCAGCAAAAATAGCAAATAATAATTAATTTGCCGATTTAAACGAAATACATACTTTTCTTTCAGAGTTCTGGCAATTCATTTATTTGCAGTTGCTTAACTAAGTAGAAGTGCTAGAAAATAATGATCAATGTAATTCCTCGTGCCTTACGCCATACCAAAAATTTTCAGTTGTCATCCTGGTCCAGGTTGCATTTCAACCTAACCACATACTATGCTAAAATTGCAGCCAGAAAAACAATACTTCAATCATACGCATATTAATACATCAAGATACAAACTTGATCGAAAATCTTTACGGTTTCTTACATCTCCCTTTTTATATTCGTGATTCAACTTTTGATTGGCTAACACAGTTACATGCGACCTAATATGGTATCACTAAAAGCAAAATAAATCTTAAAAATTTACTTCATGCCACGTAATATTAGTTGTAATTGTAGTCAATGCGATCAGTGTGGAACTACTTTCGCTAAAACGAAGTAATGATTTAAGTGAAAGAACACCCATGAAAACAATTTAAATTATTTAAAACAAAATTAATCATGCCCTCCGCTGTAACGTCGAGTGACAGATCTAATAACAATCTATCAAAACTGCCGCTAACATAGCTAATCGAAAATTAATGCGTTTATCATACATATCTATGGTCAAAGATTTTAACGACTACTTTCACATCAAACGAATACTAAAAAAATACAGGGCGTTCGCCGGGAAACGCTACCCACTGTTAGCGCTACAAGGAAGAAACTGCTCCCGGCGAGCGAGCGGTCAGCTTCCGGCATTGTTCGACCGTCGGCCGCGGCTATTTCATAATAATTACGCTTCATAAACTTGTATGTGCTAAGCATTTAAATGTGACGTCAGTTACGGATCAACAGTGCCATCGTGGACACCCTGCAGGTACCAGTTGCAAAATCTAATCCTAGGCCCCTGGTCTATTTCTGTAATTTTATGCACCACAATTGTTTTGTACGGCTTTAAGTGAACTAGCTTTATTACTTTCCAAGCTGACGTCTTAGATACGCCTGCCTGCTGCCCTAACTGACTTAATGATTTTTTGGGTGACTGTTCTAGTCGAAAAGCGATATCGTCAATTTTCTCCTCTGTGAGAATACGGTTGACCGACAGTCTCTTTTTGTTAAAAAATGAACCCGTTTCTCTTACTTTTTTAACCAGACGCAGAATTGTTGATTTAGCTGGCAGTAAAGCGCCAGGATATTCGCGACGAAATATACTGCGACACTTTTTAAACGACTTTTTCACATATGTATCGTAGAGAAATATTCTTTGTTGCAAAACGTACCATAATTTTACTCACACTCAAACACGGTACAGATTAGTAAGAGTATGAAGCCCCAAACCAGCCAAACCGCAAAGAAACGTTTATTCACAACACTGATTAATAAGAGACTGAAGTCACAAACTAGCTACAGTGCGGTGATTCACGGCGCCGTGTGGCGGGAGTTGCTGGTTCCACTGTCCCAGCAAGTTGCCGACGGCAACAGACTGGGAGGGTAGCGTTTCCCGGCGAACACCCTGTATGAGCAACCAATAACTACTATGTCAATTTAAAAAAAATACGCACTTTTTCTTTTAGTGTTTTGAAAGTTAATTTATTCGCGAATGCTTAGTTAAATAACGTGCATAACCTAGAACAAAATCTCTGGTCGTAAGTTGGCTAACGAAGGGGAAAAGTGTGACATCATAGCGCGACGTCATAGTGTAACGTCATGGTGAGACAGCTACAACATGACCAAGACTTTCGTTTTATACGTATATTAACGGAATAACGAATAATAATACCCGCGAACGTTTACTGATTTGTGCCCATTTAATCAGCAGCAGAGAGAATCTGCTTTCCCCGCAGACGGTAGCTCTTGGTAGCGCCCGTCAACCGGTTTCCGAGGTCACGCTACAACGAGGCGGCAACAACCCTTTTGTGTCCCTAGACACAGCACACAATACTCGAGTCGTGGCTTTCTTGTCGCTTACATTCAGGCTGACAGCAAGTTATTTGGTTCGTGCTTTGCGGCTCGTCGACGTCGTGGTCATAAGAGCCAGGAGAGGTGGTGGCAAATAATGGGTAGGAATTCGGCCGTGCCCTATTTTGTAGGGACCTTGTGGGCATTCGCTTGAAGTGATTTCGAGAAACCAAGTAAAAACGGACATCTGGATAGCTGGTCGGGGATGGAACCCGTGTCCTCTCTGATGCCAGGCCAGAGTGCTACCGCTCACTCACTACGCTCGGTTGCCCTTCGAAAGGACACGAGTTCGTATCTCCACCAAGACTTCGGTTCTCCTTGGTTTCTCGAAATCGCTTGTGGCGAATGTCGGGACAGATCCTTCAGAAAGGAAATGGTCGAGTTCGTTCCCGTTCTTTTACCGCCTCTCATGATCTCGATGTCGACGAGTTGGAAAGCCATAAGGCGATAAAAAAACTTTTTTTAACAAACTTTGTTGTTCATTGCGTAAAGATCCACATAAGTCAGTTTTAAATTCTTATCGCTGCTGAGTAGGCATCGAACGAATTCACATGTCTGCTAACTTTAATTAATCGTTCATTCACTACCTGACAAGTTATATTCTACCACGATGTGCTATTTCTCGTGACATGGCGTTAAACAAAAATTATATTAGCTTATTTTTTTCATTTTCAAGTAAATTAAGTTTCGTGGAATCTAAATAGATCAAGATTTTATTCATCCAAAAATCTATTTGGTGAGAGGAACTCTAATATATTGCCGATAAATAGTTCTCTGTATTCTAGCCGCGTAAATAATGAAGCAAATGAAGTTCAAACTTAGATAGCCGTCGCGATCTCCTTTGGATTGTTTGAGCCTTTTGTACCATAATATTATGCAATACACAGGTTGACTGGGACTGTGTCACTGAAGAAGCAATTGAAATCCGTCTGCAGAGGAAGAATGTTGCTAAGTGGCGCGGATTGCAGCTTAATGATTGTGAATCCTCACACACCGAATAAACAATAAAAAAAAGCCAAATTTAAATGAAAGGATTAGGATTACATCGAATTCTCTATTATGGGGGTAACAGTTTTTACCCTACAAGCAGTTGAATAAATAGTGCTCTCAAAACTTATATGATTCAATATAGAGGCCAGTCTCAGTACTATCTCATTTGATGTCCGAAAGACATAACGACGCTACAGCACTTGGTTTTGCTTGTTGTTTACGCTTGTGGATGTCATTACAGGCGGTATGGGACTGGGGGCAAGGAACGGGAAGGTATTCGGCCATGACGTTTTGAAGGAAGCATCCCTGCATTCGCGTGGGGTGATTTGGAAAAACCATGGAAAACTCAAATCTGGATGGGTGGACGGGGATTCGAACCCGCGTTCTTAAATGTAATAGAAATTATCCAAAGGGACCGAAAATTGGGTTATTTACGTCTCCTATTTATAGAATGTGCATTACGCCGGTGATGGGTATCTGCAATGCACAGAAACTTTACCCCACAGTTTATTCCAAAGTATCTTTCTGCTTTAAAATATTACATTTTATTTCGTCTTGTATTTTTATTGTTAATTAACTATAATATTAGTGGTCCTTCAGTTCTATAAACATGAATACACATCTACAACACTGCTCGTTTGTGTTAAATTTTAGACGTTGTTTGACTAGTTCGTTTATATATAGCATACAATATTCAAAATTATTTTACATCGCGGTACACGTCGTCACTAGCTTCTTATTTACTAATAATAACCAAATTCCTCTTGTCTTATGATATAAGAAGGTTATTCTGGCCCAGGCTGCATTTCAACCTAACCTCTATCTCCGCTAGTAGTGCCACTACAAAATCAAACAATTCTCACACACCTTAAATGCATCAGAACTATATTTAACAATTCACAGTTAAGCAAATTCGTTTATTAGACTAATATGGCTATTAATAGTTGACCAATTTATTTTCAAATGCATAAAAACGTTGAAACATCGCAAAGTTTATCAGAAGTTATAATGAACTTTGAAACATTACAATGATTATTAGAAGTTATCACAATATTTTTCAAACCCTTTTGCTTCTATTTAGAAAAATGCGAAATGGTGCCTACCCATGATATTTTGAGATAAAAAGAAGTCTTTGTAACACAACAGAAAAATAATTACTGTAATATTTTGCTAGTACTGTTCTGTTGCGTTTGGCGGGAGCTTATGCCCGACTTGCGTGACGTCACAGACTGAGAGGCCAGGCCTTCTCGTCTAGGCGGTGTTGATACCTAGGACTCCCTCACCACCTGCAGAACACTGTGGTCACATTGTCACACTACAGTAACCAGTACCTATATTTCAGTTAACAATACGTAATTTTGCTGAGATTTAACAGTGTAAGTATCGATGACAAGTGAGGTAGCGGTTCGATCGATCGAATCTGACACTACTATGCGAGTTTTGAGGAACAATAGTAGCCGTAAAGACTTTGGTGTGTGTACACATGTGTCTATAAGTCCAGTGAAACATGTCGGGTCACTCTAAATACTTTTTACTGTTTTCCGCGACGGTGAAAGCAGAAGCAACCGTTTTCGCACAGTGACGATAGTACGAAGCTATCAAACTGTCAGGCCAACTGCAAGAACATTTACGGCGCATTGTGTGAACTTGTGGTTGTAATGGCGAACCATTCGACTTTACAGACTTAGTTAAGCGTGTATTTCACACTTGATAGGGCTAGCTATCTTGGAAGCATTATTATGACCAACTTCATAAATTTCGGTTGGTGGTCGGGTGTAACATGTGCCACCAAAACTGGACAGTAAAATCATGTTTCATATCTCAGATGCAAGTGTTTGTGAAATTACTGTTTTTCTATTTCACATTTACAGTCTGAAATCTTGGTATTGAACAGATTAATATTACACAAACCATACAATCGTGGTGACCGCATATATTGAACAGAACGAAGTCTAGATACCTATCCATAGGCAAATAAATTAAGTAACGATGACTGATTAACCATTTTAAACAGTACTTTGATAATATGTCGGTCAAAACGGCCTTTGTTACGACATTTGCATAGTTACAATCCCACCGAGAGTGGTGGTGTAACGGCTAGCGTTCTGGCCTCGCATTAGGGAGGACGGCGGTTCGAATCCCCGTCCAGGCATCCAGATTTGGGTTTTCCATGGTTTCCAAAATCACTCCAGGCTAATGCCGGGATGCATCCTTCAAAAAGGCCATGGCCGAATTCCTTCCCATTCCTTGCCATCCTTTCCCGTCTCTAAAGACCTCGCTGTTCGAGAGACGTTAAGCAGATAAAAAAAAGGAAAGTTACAATCCCGAGAACGTTTTATCGAAAATTGGATCTTGAATAATTCGTTCGTACATGTCTAGTTTATTGTTGTGACATCTATGAAACACTCTTCCAGCTATTACTATCACTACAACGAAACGCTGTTCATTTATGACTTAGAGACACGCTATTCTAATCGCAACCAACTTGCATATAAAGCCAATGAAGCAAAAAGCTTTTGACTCTGTGCCACACAACCGACTTTTAGTGAAGATTCGAGCATACGGTATATCGGATCAAATTTGTGAATGGATACGTGATTTCTTAACTGGTCGGTCACAGTATATTGTTGTAGACGGGGAAGCCTCTTCTAATCTATATGTTACTTCGGGCGTTCCACAAGGAAGTGTAATAGGACCACTTCTTTTCCTAATTTTTATAAACGACCTCGGTGACAACGTTAATTGCAGATTGCGATTGTTTGCTGATAATGCAGTTATTTATAGGGAAGTAAGGTTATGACGATTGCTTAGAAATTTAGTGCGATTTGGATGCTATTTCGGAATGGTGCCATAAATGGCAGCTTAACTGGAAAAAGTGCAAGGCAATACGAATAAGTAACAAAAAGAATCAGTTTGATCACGAGTACAAAGTAAATAATTCAGTTGTTGACACGTTTGATTGCCTGAAGTATCTGGTGGAATAGTACAAAGCAACATGAAATGAGACTTACACATAACTTCCGTCGTAGTTAAAGCTAATTCTAAATTACGATTCATAGGTCATATTTTGAGGAATTTTAATGCTCATATAAAGGAAACAGCGTACAAAACTCTAGTGCGTCCACATTTGGAATGGAGTTTGGGATCTGTATCGCAAGTGATTGATTGACGCGTTAGAGAAAGTACAGAAGAGAGCCGCTCTATTCGTGACTTTGCTACAGCCCTTACGAAAGCGCCACAGAATTGATACATAGCTTGGGCTGGGATTGTTTGGCAGACAGACGACATCGTTTTCGTTTGAATTTACTGTAGGTTATGCGAAATGCTTTGATTCTCGAGTGCAATGGAATACTTCCACCCACCTTTTTAGGTGGCAATGACAGGAGGGATAAGATTAGAGAAATAAGATGCCGTACTGATGCTTTTATGTATTCTTTCTTTCCTCGTGCTATTCTGGATTGGAATGAACAGAATTAGGATTGGTACTTAGCACCCTCTGCCACCCACAATATTTGTTAATTGCAGATGTAAATGTATAATAGGTAGAAAAATATGCCTATAATGACAGAGTTTTCGATTAGCCACGCAGTGCGCTTCTTGTTGTGGTTACCCTATTCTTACCGGATACAGGGAACACACAGCTGAAACACACAGCTTAACGTGGAATCCAAACCACGGAAGCGTTCTGGCGTACTTAGTATTACACAGGAAGCTGTGCCAGAGGTGAAGGTCGGGTTAAGAGCCTTTGAAAATATCTCGCAGAGACAGGGATTCGAACCGGAGACCATTCGACCTCCAGACCGATTCTTTAGCCACTCATCCATCAGACCACTCCACTATGCTTCATAACTGCTCGATACTCGTCGCGCAGCTGGAAAACATAACCTAATTTTTTTAGACTGATTATAATGTCATATCCGACATAGCTTAAGACTGGAGTGGAGAACTAATGGAGGGTACCTATTGTAAACACGCAACCCAAATAATTCTAGCAGCTCTAACAAATAGAGTAAGCTCGCAGTGCGACCGAAATGACATGGAAGTCGAGCTAGGAGAATTAAAGCGCTTTGCTGCTGATGTCCTTACTGTGATAGAGCGAGCTGTCCTTCGCAGTGCCCGTAGAGATTCCTTATCGTTATCGGGGCATATTTTTTTGAAGGAAACTTGCACAGTACGGCCTACCTGATGTTTAGGTGAAAGCTAATACCAATCTGTGATCTACGGCTCGTCGAAATCGAGGTCATCAGAGTCAGGAGAGGAATGGGGCCAAGGAACGGGAAGAAATTCAGACATTGCCTTCTGGAAGCCTCGAACCGATATTTTTATTTAATGTTAATTACATTTTATTTTACAACAATTTACATTCCAGTTTCTTTATACGTTCTATGTACATCAGTTTACATTCTTGGTATTATAATACAGTATGTCGACATGAAATCAGATGCATTGTCATATCTCTTATTTATACAGTAAAATATTCATTATATAATTATTGGGATTATTCGAACAATGTGTCTTAAATCCATTTTAGTCAATGAAGAGTACTTTACCCTAACCATTGACACTGGAAACTCATCCTAGTATTATGTCCAGAAGATGACATTTTACTGAGATATTCCTGATCGGGTGGTATACGATAGTCAATTTATCAACTTTGTTCCCAGCATTTCCTTCTGGTTTCCTTAATTGTCTTAGATTAATATTTGAGTGTTTCCATTCTTGAAAAAGGACATTATAACTTTGTATATTTGGTGTTTATTCAAAGCGAGCAAGATTGATAAATTGGTTGGAAGAGGAGTATTACACTTTGTAAGTTCTTCCAGCATTTTGTCCTGAATATCGGCGTGTTTCGTACAATAAAATAGGAAATGATTTGGAGTGATTTAGAAAGGTCATGGAAGACCGTAATCTGGATGCTACCTCTGGATTCGAATCCACGTTCTCCCGAATAATCACCCACCAGGTCCGGTTTTGAGTCTTTGTCTAATCGATGACAATAATTTGTTGAAACAGTGTTTATTGGAATCGCATATAAACGTTGGCAACATAAGAAAAACTTGATTGAAACCTTATAAAAATGTCCTGCATACCGCAGAGACTCCAAAGTATGAGAACACTACATCAGATATCAGTACCAGCGTGTGCTGCAGTTTATTTAAAATATTAGCAGTGTTCCCGACGTTGCCCGGTCTAGTTGGCATCGATTTACCCGTACACTATTTTTATTCATGCAATGAGAAATATGTGTACCAAGTTTCAAAAAATTCGCGCTATCCATTTCCGGAATAAAGCAAACATAAATTCACCCGCCTGCTCGAAAATCGAAACAGGTACCGAACGCGCATTAATGCGTACCACATATATTAAAAAAAGTATCTGGAATGTGTCTGTTTATTCCGACATGTTGCAGAAGATACAGATTTGGAATGGATTCTCAGAATTTGAACGCTTTGAGTCAAAGTTAAAATTTCCGGCATGTCTTAAGACGTTAAGACGAATAATCTAGCCTTAGGCAGCGTGCACAAACTACGTGGCTCGGTCGAAGGGGAGGGGGGAGGGGGGAGGGGGGAGGGGTTGGCTGGAAGCTGCTACGCTGGGCTGTGGGGGGGGGGGGGGTTCCGAGCCAGGCCACGTAGCTATCCTTTCATAACATTTTTCACAGTTAAAATGAGGAACAGAGCTCACAACAGCATGTGAATATTTATTTCCCTCAGTTAATTATCTCTGTATGTAATTTACAATTGTCTGACAAGAGAAAACAGTACAAAATGTCTTCTGGAATCAAAAGGGGAGAAAAGCTACGTGCTGCGTGGGGGGGGGGGGGGGATGGAGGCAAAAGCCACGTAGGGCTACGTGGGGGGAGGAGGGGTTCACAGGAGGCCAAAATGGAGCTACTTGGTTTATGCACGCTCCCTTACCTGCAACTGCTGAATCGATTTTGAGTGTGTTTTCACAGTATTAAACTTTAGGTGTGCCTAATTATGCTGCCTCGTCTGCCGCTGGAACTGAAATTCTTCTCTTTATATTACTTCACCTGGCACTACAATTCAAAATTAAAATCAATTCTCTACCTGTACAATTTAATATCAAGTATTCACAATTATTTTCCAAAATTGTGTTTATTTATAACGCGAAACGCTCATTTTGACTTTAAAAGCAGTAACTATGCATAGGTTCTGGTAGTAGTCAGAGATTATAGCTTAGTTGCCTGAGATAACTTCGACGGCAACGATGTTCTTTGACGTTTATTTAGTAATTATTAATTTACGTATTTTATTCTTTACATAGTTTCTTCTCCGCTACGGCCATCAATGCGATTTAAGGAATGCATAAGCTCAATTTAAGGTAGATTTCGAAATATGCGATAATGCGGCTATTATTTGTTTACGAAGTAATATTTTGTTAATATTTAATTAAGATTGCAATGGAGCGCACGCTCCGGTGGCAGTTTCCATACACACCCTTCTTCCCCCTTTCCTGCACCCATCTACATTTGCCCTCTATGACGTATACAACATCTAGTTGGTATTACATCTGTGGTGTTTTGCGCTATACCTTAAGAATTTAATTTATTGTTCAGGCGCTATGTAACGTTGAAGCATAAGAGATACCAAACAACTCAGTTTAGATACTGAGCTTTAAAATGGCGAAAACCCCATCGAAATCTGCGCAGTAATTTTTCAGTTTTTCGTATTATAGATAAACCATATCGAAGGTGAAATAGAGGGTCCTTATCAAAGCGTGGAGATCAAAATATTTGTCTCGGAGTTGCTGTCGAATGTCCTTGGTGCCGAATACGCTCTCTGAAGCCTCAACAACAACAAAAACCATGTCCTTGAAAGGCCGAAGAAGCAGATCTTTTCTCTCCACGGGGGAATTAATGTTTACTCCCCGCAGATAATCTGCTTTGTTTTAAGGGAGCTAAATACTGTATTTCACAGTCCGTTGGTAGTGAAACTCAGTAACTACATTATCGGGAAGACAGCATGTCTTTTAGCGTTTAGCGTTCGTAGCTACCTAGCATTCATATCAAGACGTCTAGACTCGAGACGGATTAATAATGTCGATTCGCATCAGTGCTCACAGATTCCGCATCAGACTAAAGTCTCTTTCTTTCTCTCATTAAGTAGTTGACTGGAGTTGATGGAGTACACTCCAATCTCTAGATGTCTCTTTTATTTGCGTTCCTCGGGGGGAGAGAAAAATTAAAGCTTAGCTAAGTGATAGGCTACAATTGAAAATGACGTATAACAACTAATCAGTACTGGTGATTTTAAACCGAGCGTGGTGGTGTAACGGATAGCGTTCTGGCCTCGCATTCGGGAGGACGGTGGTTCGAATCCCCGTCCGGGCATCCAGATTTGGGTTTTCCATGGTTTCCCCAAATCACTCCAGGTGAATGCCGGGATGCTTCCTTCAAAAGGCCATGGCCGAATTCCTTCCCATTCCTTGCCCCCATCCTTTCCCGTCTCTAAAGACCACGTTGTTAAAAAGGGACGTTAAACTGTTAAAAAAAAAAAAAAAAAAAAAAAAATGGTGATTTTAAGTATTGCCATATATTCTACTTGGTTCGAAAACAGGGAAGGGAACCTACAGTTCCACTTTCATGCGGCTCAGTAAAGACACGTTAAGTTGCCTTGCACAGCCTTTGAGCACTTTGTAACGATGTAACGATTCATGTTGAAGTTAAGAAAAGTTTCCGGTGTTTTATTCTCGAGTTTGAAATGGTTGTGTGATAATCAGTAATCTTTACAGTATGTAACAAAGAATGTTTCACATGCCTCTTTGTTGACTGACATGTACTATCAATTGCTAAGCCGCTTAGTGCTATATAAAAGGATCAAACGGTAGAAGACAGTAAACAGCTTGAGGGTGATCTGGATAGAACATCTAACTGCATAGGTCATCAGTGAATGAAGATAAATTCCAAGAAGAATCAGTTTATTAGGTACGCAGATAAAGAACAAAAGGTTGTTTACGATTAGGTCTGTAGGGTGAGGTCAGAATTGTTTCTTGAAGGCTTGAAGTGTAAATATCTTGTCATAACATTTGATAATAAACTCAACTTTGCAGGATACATTGGGCAACTGGAGAGGGTGATGAGAGGATGTGCCAGAGAAGTAAAGGAAAAAAAAAAAAAGCTTTGGTCAGACCATTGCTTGAATATGGAGGTATACATTTGAGCCCACATTTTGGGTATTAAATACAGGAGTTGGAAAGTGTGCAAAGAAGCAGATAGATTTGTCTAGGAAATTATCACAGTACCCAGTCAGTAACTGATATGATAAAGGAGCTGTATTGGGAGTCATTGGAGGACAGGAGGAGGGTGAAGAGAGTGGTAGGAATGTACAAGCCATATATTTGTGATTGGGCTTGGAAGGATATTGGTCGAAGAATCAGGAGTAGTGCAGGAAAAGGAAAAGAGACCATGGAAACAAGTTAGAACTAGAGTTTATGCATAAGGGAGTGGGTAATGGTGTCAGGGACTGGAAAAAATTAACAAGGGAAATGATGAATAATTTACCAAATACGCTGGAGGAAAATTAAATTAAATTTCGTAAATCGCAAAAGTAGATTGTGAGAAATTTAACGCTGATTGTGTGTAAGATAATAATAATTAAAAAAATTACTAAGAAAAGTGTAATTAGATGATTAGGGAAATTGTCACTGGAGCCTGCGCTCCATCGCAATTTAATTCTATTCAGTGATGTGAGTTGATTTGACCATTGATTGGAAGCCAATAAACAGTGGAGTGAGTTTCGACTCTAGCGAAGCGATACACGGACTTCAGATTGCGGCCACGTTAAACTGCAGGTCCCGAAGGAAACAAGGTGTTTAATTGCAGTGGAACGCATTATCCGGTGGTAATTTACCTCTTTCTCATTATTATTATTCCCTTACTATCTGTTGCCAGCAACTAAGTTTACGTGTTAAACCAATCACGACACACTTAAAAAATCGATAGCAGGGGGGGAATTTTTTTCCAACTGCAGTAGAGCGTCCATAATCCGTAGTAATCGGGGCCGACGGTGGTTCGGATTATCCGTTTGTTCAGATTTTCCTTTAAAATTACATTAGGTACTTTATACTTTACATACCACAAATAAAAGAAATCTGTTATTTTCTTCCGCTTTATTTTGAACACATTTATGCTTCCTTTCAGAAGATAAACACACAATTATAGGCGTATAATGTTGGTACAAGATACTACAGTCATCAGAATTCATCACTACAGCACATCAGTAACAAAGTTGCAGGACGATCATGGCTGATTTCATATTTCTAAGAAACTCAAAACTACCGGCATACAGGAATAATAGTAGTCGTGTCGCGGTTACAACAAACATTCACCATCAAACCCAGTGTCTGGTTGGTCACGAGGATAATACAAAAACAAACTCAAGGTGTCAAACTCATTGTATCGAGTTCTTTGTTAGTGGCATTCCCGAACAAAACAAGTGTAAAGTACTGCAATGTAAATCTGAAAATAGAAACAATGTCACGTCTCTGTAAAATAGTGCACAATTTGTAAAAAGAAAAAAGTATCTCGGATAGTTAATGTTCGGATTATCACTGTAATTTTTTTATTTTATTTATTTGTTATTTCATTTCCCCACACATGGGGCTGGGCTGGCAGCGGATGACGCCCACTCTTCAGCCTACATTTTTTATTACAAGTCTGGTCTATTTGTTATAATTTATCATTCTTACAATGGTTTACAGTATACTTTGTATATGTTACAATACATATTTTAATACGATGCTGGTGGTACGTTCAAGTAGGCCACGCATTTCGACTGCGAGAATTGACTGAATTCCACCAGCAGCTGTGACGTAAATGGCTTTCAACGAAAATTGGATAATAATCTTAAATTTATCAGCTTCTCGGCTTCACTTCAAAATGAAGCATACCCCATTTTAACCGCAGGACCGGGTGATGTACCCTATTGAAAATCTCTTCAGAATCCAAGCAGTGGATTCTCGTGATACCCCTTAATACAAATAGACACACCGAGAGAAGGAGGAACAAACAGCAAAAATAGCAGGTTCGTTTGCAATAGGTCATTAACAATACCTTGGAAATACTTATGTACGTCTGAAATAATAACGTCAGTAATATTACTTCGGTGAAAGTAAAGCAAAATCAATCTTAACAAATGAGCTGGAGGATGAGCGGTTAACGTTCTGGCCTCGCATTCGGGAGGACGGCGGTTCGAATCCCCTTCCAGGCATCCAGATTTGGGTTTTCCATGGTTTCCCCAAATCACTCCAGGCGATTGCCGGGATTGTTCCTTCAAAAGGCCATGGCCGAATTCTCTCCCATTTCCTGTTCCCAGTCCCATCCTGCTTCTAATGACCTCGACGTCAACGAGGCGTAAAGCCATAAATAAAATAAAATTAAAGAATCTCAACAACTTTCGTTGTACCATGTTATATCAGTTCTAATACTGGTCCAAGCTTGATACTGATATCTATCGGCAAAGAATATAACGAAACAGCCTACATCAAATGAATATAAATAAATAAATAACTATCAATTGATAATTTATATTTTATTTTAAAAGCGATGAATACTTTTGTTTCGCTGTTGTGGTAATTCAGTCTTCACGGGTGCTTAGCTAAGTAGGACTGTTATTTAATAACTCTCATAGCCTCCTGGTGATAGTAATATCTTTGGTCGTTGTAGGCCATCATCAAATGTAGACGTCGGTCTTTAATACGGACACGATGACAAAAAGTGGTGTTTCACCAATACTGGTGATGGTAAAAAGCCAGTGCAACTGCTGCAATTGTGCTTGCTCGGATTTGTTTCGCCTTTCGTAGAGATATAGTCAGCTATACAATGTTTACTGGAAAATGTTTGCAGTGTTATCTTATTTGCTTAAGTTGTCATAGCAAACATGCTGTTTTAAACGAGCGTTTGTATAAGAAACCGCGGTACATGGCTCAGTTCATACAAGTTGCTGTAATTTGCAAAGCTTAGGCTGCGTCTAAGCATGCTTTAAATCGAGTCTCGTTAAACTGTTTCAGTGCGAAATCCATGCAGCGAGAGTTTGGCTCTTGGAGCGACGTTTCCCTCCCGTCCGCTGCTGATAGCGGCGGTTCAGCGGCCGCTATCTGATCAGCTGATAGCGGAGTGCTGCCTCAGCAGCTGTAACATCACGTTCTCGTTCGATTACACAATACGGCTAAACGAACACAATACACATCATCACCGTTTAAACTTTGCTGTTTATTTACATCAGGTTTAAGAGATAATACACTGCGGGAATTAAAAGTACAACACCTACACGGAGTAGTGTTAAATGAATGAAATTTGGCTCCAAGTATCCCCATATGAAAAGTATTAAACGAGTAAAAATTGAAACTTTTGCATGTAATACTATAAGAATTACGGGGCTATTTACTATGCAAAATATCTATGTTTTTTACCCTTGAAGTGGTGAACTGTATGGTGTAACATGACAATTTTTTGTCCACAAGTTCTTGTTGGCCAAGTATGCCTAGTCAGGGTAACGATCCTCCACACCCAAAGATCCAACTGTGAGAGAGGTCGGAGAATTGGCGTGTTTGAAATGGATGCATCATATCGTGAAATCTCGCGAAGGATTGGCCGTAGTGCAATGTTAGTATACAGTCTTGTTACACAGTGGATGAAAGAAGGCTCTAGTACTCCTAGAGCAGGCACAGGTCAATACAGAAGGACAACAGCATGTGGAGACCACAAAATTGTGTGGGTGGCTGTTGCTGGCATAGGAGTAACTTCATGTTAGATCCAAGCAGTGGTTACAGAAAGAGTCACCCCCCGGACGATTTTTGATTTTTTTTAATGGCTTTCGGCAACTAAACCATTCAGCCAGCTCAATGTGTTTACGATATCTCATCCAGTGATATAGTTTCTCCAGTATGTTATGATTACCAAGTATAGACACCACAGGACGGACAGGACATTCACACAGACACACAACATCCGTGCCCGCGGCCGCATTCGAACCGGCGACGCGACGCGGAGCTAGTGCTCTAGCCCCTACGCTACCGAGGCCGGCCCCGGACGATTATAAACCAATTGCTTGAAGCTGGGTTACACTCTCTGACCCCAGTGCAATGTGTTCCATTAACCTGATTTCAGTTCCAGCATCGTCTAAACTAGTGTAAAGTAAAACGCAAATAGACAGGTGAATGGCGTACATTTGTGATTAGAGACGACTCTCGTTTCTGTCTTTGGCAAAGTGATAAGCGACAACATGTACGCAGGCGTAGCGGAGAAACTGCTTACCCTGCTGTGATTTCAGAACGTAACACAGGTCCAGCCACTGCTGTCATGGTTTGGGACAATCAGTTTCGACAGCAGGACAGAGTTGGTTGTTGTTGAAAGTACAATGACGGACCACCACTATGTGGATGGGGCACTGCTCTTGTTGTGATACCCCTCATGTCCACCACCAAAATCGCATCTTTCAACAGGACAATGTCCTTCATCATACTGTGGCCATCACAACACAAGCCTTTTAAGTGCTTACGATCACAATTTAGACAGCAAAGTCCCCAGATTTGTCCCCAATAGAGTATGTCTGGGAAACCAGAAACAGACACATTAGATCACATGGTCACCCAGCACAAACTGGCAGCACAATACATGCGGGCGTAGATAGCATTCTAACACTTATTGATTCAATACCGGCAAGGAACCACGAATGTCTAAGTGTTCAAAGAGCGCGCACTTCTTACTGACAACTATATTTAAAGGTAATAAACTCAGCCTCAATTATTTCAATTTTGCTGTCATTTCTACTGGGTATGACCCTGGATTTATTTATAAAGTTTCCTAAAAGTCCACCATTCGTATCTGTGTGTAACACTTTTAATTTCCGCCAGTGTATATATATTAGCTCATTTCGTCTGATGGTCAACAGGGTACATGATTTTTGCTGCCGTATATTATCATCGCGTCAATATTGTATAATGCATTTAATGATCGTTAACAGTTTCTATCAGACCGAGCGTGGTGGTTTAACGGCTAGCGTTCTGGCCTCGCATTCGGGAGGACGTCGGTTCGAATCCCCGTCCGGGCATCCAGATTTGGGTTTTCCATGGTTTCCCAAATCACTCCAGGCAAATGCCGGGATGCTTCCTTCAAAAGGCCATGGCCGAATTCCTTCCCATTTCTTGCCCCCCATCCTTTCCCGTCTCTAAAGACCTCGCTGTTAGAGAGACGTTAAGCAGATAAAAAAAAAAAAAGTTTCTATCAGTTGCGGTTGTTACTTCGCAGAATTCTGGCCTCGCATTCGGGAGGACGTGGGTTCGAATCTCCGTCTCGGCATCCAGATTTGGGTTTTCCATGGTTTCCCGAAATCACTCCAGGCGAATACCGGGATGCTTCCTTCAAAAAGGCCATGGCCTAATTCCATCCCGTTCCTTGTCCCCAGCCCCATCCCGCCTCTAATGACCTTAGCCGTCGACGAGGCTTAAAGCAAATATATATATATATATTTCGCAGAAACTGTAGCTAGCATTGATCCCTCCATTGCCATGATGAATAGCTGATAGTATATCGGTGCCAAGGATGGGAGGCGCAATTGATACTTTGATTGTTTTATTTTATGAGGCACTGTGTCATAACATCTGCTCTTGCAAAAATAATACTTACATTAGTAGATATTAGAACTCGTTGTACCAGCGGAAGGACACACGATAATAACATAACGTAGTCCATGTTTTGGTAATGGTTGACAGCAGTGGTTTGCTTCTTGATTTCACTAGCCAAGTCAGTGTTCACTGCTGTCCCTGTTAAGAGGTGCAGTGGAGTTCACATGTTCCTTGTTAACGTTTGTGTCACCCAGATTGCCAATACGTTCCTCTTGTCCACGTATATTAAGATAATATTTCTTCTGGGAGGACAAAACACAACATTCCATTATGACACAGATCAATGCGCTACAGTCCTCTTTCGTCCCGCAACAGTGACGAAGGTTGAAGCTATTTCTTTGCAGTTTTGTACTACCAATTTTCAAGAAAAAAAAGGCTACTTCGACAATTTCGACAAAATTGAATAAATTGCTGTGGAAAAAAAAAATCATTCTTTAGAGATCAAATGTTACGCCAATCATTATTGATAATGTGTCTTACACAGTTTTGTCGAAATAACAACTTACATTTTTGGTACGGAACGAGAAGAGTACTTCACACTATTGAAGAATTGAAGTTTTTTTTTTTTAAATTGCTGCTTAAAACTGTTATTTAAACTTAAACAGAGGTATGCCTCACTGTTACTTATTAATTTGATTCCAGTTTTTTTGTTAACAACAAGATGTGACGTTCCCTATTCTGTATGAAAACGATAATGAAACGTTACTGAGCGTTATATTTTTTCTTTCAGTTTTTTTTTATCTTTGGTTCGGTTCTCAAGACTATTATCTGAATATATCCTTCATGTGTCCTGAGAAATACTTTTGATGGCAGCGCATTTTTTAACCAAGCGAATCATAGTTCTTTCATGCTTGTTGCCTTTTTCACAAAAACAGAACTTGTACTTCGGATCTGAGAATACCAGTTTTTAATCCTCCTGCACTGCACGTGAGGGTATATGCAAACGTCTCGGAGGTATCCTTCTAGCTAATAGTGAGGTGGATTTGCATCTGACCAGTCGTGTTCCTCTCCTTGGTCGATCCGTCACATCTAATCCATATTACTTGCCAGCCATTGCGGCGTGATGGATTAGGTAACGACGGGCTCCCACGCAAGCGACGTAGGGCGTGGTTGGAGCTGACATTTGTCAACGCCTTGGAAATCTAAAATAAGAAACATAGAATAATCATGCTATTCCAAATAAATAAAGGGAATTTAAAAGTGTTTCAGTGATAACGATAACTGTAATAGTTGCACATATAATACGAGAAGTAAAATAATTGTTTTATTTCGTAAATAACATTATTTTTTTTTCTTCTGGATTTACGCCTCGTCGATGTTGTGTCGTTAGAGACGGGAGCAGTGGGTGTAAGGTACGGGAAGTAATTCTGCCATGGCCTTCGGAAGGAACCATCTCGGCATCCATCTGGAGGGATTTAAGTGAACCATGGAATTAGAAATTTCTGTGGCCGGATGGAGGATTGCATCAAACCAGTCTAAAGACTGACGACAGCAAAAAAAAAGTGGCCGGACGGGGATTTGAACCCGTGTCCGCCCTGATACGAGGGTACAGCGTTACCGCTCACCCACCAAGCTCGGTGTAAAATTGCAACTGATGGCCGGAGAAAGGACGATCTCAGAGACGAAAGAACACTATCTAAAAAAGCCCTCTTCAATAAGAAAAAAAACATTAACCTGCGACCCGGAGATAAATTTCTATAATTGCATGAATGGAGAACGAACTTTACGTAAATGAAGTTTGGACTTTAGGAATGCCAGGAAGAGGAAAAGTTGAAGCTTCTGAGAGGTGTTTCTATAGGACGATCTTGAAAATTGAGTAGACAGGTTAAGTACAGATGAGCGTGTTTTGGAAATGATAGTTGAGGAAGTTAGTTTGAGAAAAATTCTCACTGAAAGAAGAGACAGGATTGAAGGTCTGATATTGAGACATGTAGGGCTAGCTACGATCTTGGTCGCAGTCTCTAGAATACGGTTACCAGATGTCCCCGTTTTCCGGAGACATTTCCCGTATTTAGCTCTCTGTCCGCGGACAGATTTCGTCCCCGCAACTCGCCGGAGTTTTACTGTTGTCCCCTGATATTTTTTTTTCCAATCACGCGAAAATGTTTTATTGACTCTGATTGGTTAATGCATTGTTTCTCAAAATGGGGTACGCGAACCGAAAGGGTTCGCCAGTTGATTCTAGGGGGTTCGCGACAAGATTTACGTAATGGAGGACTGGCTATATCAAGCATATATCACGCACAATGGTGAATATCGCTCATTGTTGGCAGTAATGGAGGTTAAAAACAAAAAACTCGAAGTTTTTTTTTAAAAAAAAATGGTTCGCCATTGTCTGGGAAATTTTATTGGGGTAGGTGGAGGTAATAGTTTGAGAAACACTGGGTTAATGCATTCCTTCAAAGAAAGAAATACGAAGCATATTTCTCTCCATGGATGTACCCAGGAATAAAAGAAAATTCCAAAGATGTTTAAACTGCTCTCGGGTGACTAGCCGAGTCAAGAGTGCGTTGTCACACGATATTTCGGCGACTAGAAGCATTGCCGCCATCTTCTGGTGAAGAAGAAGATGGCGGCAATGAATCTAGTCGCCGAAATATCGTGTGACAACGCACTCTTGACTCGGCTAGTCACCCGAGAGCAGTTTATACATTCTCAACGCCGAGAAAGACTTCGTTCTTATATAATTCCAAAGATGTCTCCTTCCTGTGTACAGAAAGTTTTTTTTACTTATGGCTATACACCTCGTCGACATCTAGGTCATTAGAGCCGGGATGGGACTGGGGGCAAGGAACGGGAGGGTATTCGGCCATGGCCTTTTGAAGGTAGCATCCAGTTATTGGCCAGGAGTGATTCGGGGAAACCATGGAAAACCCAAATCTGAATGCTCGGACGGGGCTTCAAACCGGCGTCCTTCCGAATGCGAGGCCAGATCGTTAACCGCTCACCCACCACGCTCGGTATACTCCTTGGAATTAGTGGAAAGTTCGGTACTGAGGAATGTAGTTCTCTGCTACAGGTAGCGGTTATATTTTATTCGGTAGCTGCATAAAGATTTAATTTTGCTGTTAACGCTAAGTTCTCTTTTATTGGTGTCAGGTCCGTAAATAACCATTTGTCTATTGGTATTTGATCAGTTTTATTTCATTCTGTCTTCGAGACAAGCTATTTTCTGGTTGCTGCGGTTTGCAAGGTTCATTCCTCGGAGAAATACCGCTGATAACAACTTGGATGTAACATCGGGTACCATATCATTGAAAATACTAAATACATAACAGTGTAAAATAAGTTTATTTAGAGTTAGCTCAACCTTTAAGTATATAATTTACAACACTGCAAATCATCTTAACGACAAATGTCGAAAGCTTCCCCGGATTCGGTTAAAAAATTCTGGTAACCCTACCTTAGAACGTTTTATAAGGTTTCCTCCTTATTTATAAATAAATAATTATATTTAAAGTTTCTAGTATCGCATCAGTACCACAGAATCTTTATTTGTCCTGGGCTTAATACCACGGCTGAAAGTAAATTATCTTTTAAATGAAATCAATAATTTTTCAAGTATCAACTCAAATAGTTTATTGCCCTTTCACAAAAACAATTACTAACCACTTATTTTTAGTATCCTGATTACAAATATTATTCTATTTGAAAACAATGGCTACAGTTCTTTAGTACAATTACACTTTTCCTCTATCGTCGAGCTTATCTTTTTCAATATTAAGTTAAAATTTCGCGTTTCTCCCGTCAGATTTTTGGAACGTCTATTTTTTTAATGCAGTTGAAACCATCTTTTTTTTCACCACCATCTCATAACCAGATATCTTCTTTCCTGTAGCTCGACGCTCTCTGACTTTGAAACTTAAATGTCCAAAGTTACCATATACTAGTGTAAGCCCTTGATCGTTTTTTGCATATCGTCACGGATCTAGAATAGTTCCAATATGGCCAAACATTATGACAAGTTGACCTGATCTGACCAAATTCGAACATGACTGTTTCACCCATAGTATGGGTAAAATCTCTTGAGCTTGAAGAACTCAGAAGTATTAATAGACTTAGGTATCAAACACTGACAGGCACGATCGCTCTATCGTATAATTGTTTCAAAGGTCGTAGACTCGAACTTGAGGAAATACAAACTTGATTTGCATTTGACCCTTAAAGTTCACTCCGCAAAATTTGAAGAATTTCTGTTTGCTTCGAAAGCATCGGTTTTTTTTTTTGTTTTTTATTGAGGCTGGGCAAACATACATAAAGTAATCTTTGGTCATAGTGTCTGCAACTGCCAGGGAACGTAATACAGATTATTAAACAGTTGAGCATCTCCGAAGAAATGAATTTCCAGAATAGTCGATTCGGTAACATATTTGGCCTGATGTCTACTTCAAATAACCTAATAATTCATGTACTACAAATACGGACAAAGACCTTTAACGAAAGTGGTCACTAAAATAGATAAACAGAAAACAAATCGTAATGTATAAACTTTGGTCAACCAAAAACATCAGCGAAAGTTTTAATTAAACTGAAATTTAGCTTTTGCCGGAATGACAGTTGGCATTCTTGGTTACAGCAGAAACCATGGGTAATTTAAGTTTTTAAAAGTTTTTCACATTGCTTTCATTAGCAACATGTTACTGGAAAAGCAGTCCCGATTTTTCATCCGTAAAGTTTTTCGGTATTTTTTTAACTATGAAATGTTACGAAAAGCAAACATAATGACTATATTATGACAATTAATTTGGTAACAGTTGCTTAGCTATAAAATTGTGGACATAACCTTGAATTTCTTCTGATGATATCTCTTGGTCGCTGTTTTGCGAGGGAAGGCTGACAGGTGACATCGTTCTCCAGCCAATATCGAGGTGAATGAGTGAGCTTAGGAAATTATATAGTAGATAGTCATAATTACATGTTAACAAAAATGTTCTTGTATTAATAATTTTCACAATTCTAGAGGTTGTGCTCCTCACACGTGTCATGTTTATTTCGCTAATCGTTTGGTACTGCGATATCTTATATAAAGAATATCGACTGTATTCAGTAATCCGACATACTCATTGCAGTCGACGGTATGGCTCTCATCTACCATCCACTTAATGAGGAACTCGTCTGGTGCTAAATTACGAGTACTGCAGAGAGGGTTCTGCAGTGTGGGGAGCGGGCGTTTAAACTCGTTGTTTGGCTCGTTTACGCGTTGCAGTCCGTATTCTACTCGCCTTTTGTCATAGAACCAGTCCTCTTTTTGTTACCTCTCATCATGCAAGCTATTCAGTCATTCTCAGCTATTCATTCCTTCCCTTCTTGCTTCATCCTTTTTTATTGTTTGCAGGATTATCGTGCCACAGCTGTGAACCGAAATTCCATCACGCAAGGTTTTTGTTGCAGTATTACGACAGAAAGTGCGAACAATAGGAGGACTGGAGAGTGATGATATCGCAGTCCTTTGCATGTTGCTGAATCAAAAAGTTACCTCAGTAGTTATTTCTTCGTATCATTTAGTTGCCAGCGAGGTTGATCGATGAGCGATAACGCTTGGGCCCTCGCATTCGGGATGATGCCGGTTTCTAATCCCCGTCCAGTCATCCAGAATTCTATGGTTTCCAGAAATCACCCCTGGCCAGCGATTTTCAACCTGTGGTCCATGACGATGGAACAGGTGTCCGCAGGCAGAATATTAAAAAATTTATCCTCATTTCGTTAAAGATACCATAACAAAAAGTAAGTCACTGTGTTTTCGTGTAAGTTGAAACATACTTTCGTATTTATCATGTTAATCTAAGCGTGTCCTCACCCCGAAGTTCGGTTGGACCCTTCCGGAGTAGGTTTGTTAAGCTTGATATCAAACTTAGGACGACCAGTTCCTTTAATCCTTACTTAACCTAACTCGATAATCCTCCCTGGTAAAGTGGACCTATAGTTTAGCGTGTAGTCCGAACCACTGAACTGTTCTGGCGTACTTCATATTACACAGCAAGCTGTGACAGAGGTGAAAGCAGGGTTAAGGGCCTTTGGAAATCTCCGCCGAGACAGGGATTCAAAACGGAAGCCTTTCGATTTCCAGTCAGACGCCCCACTGAGCCACCAGATCACTTCATTCACTAAATACAATATATCACTAGTGCTAATAATATACACATACGTAAAATATTAGGCCTGTATAAATTCGTCGTCCGTAGAATTATTGAAAAACGCTGCTCTATTGGAATGCCGAAATGTTTCCTTCGAAAGGGCAAATTTCTTTCGGTTCCTCATCTTCAATTCTTGCCTGACTCTAATGACACAAATTTTGACCCATAGGTTAAAGTGACTGAGTTTATACAAATCATTTTTATTGCCTATATTTGGGAAAGGGTGTTCTTGGCTTCAGTAAGAATACTTAATATAATGTTGTTGTAAAATATGAACTATTAGTTTTCTCTTGATATAGTTCTATTAGTTCTGTTCCTCATAGTGAATTTCCTATGAATTTTAACAGGGAATTCATATCAGCGAAGTACTATAAACTACCGTAGGAACAGTGCTGTCCTATCGGCATATCCTGGAAACGTCAGATTTTTGTCTAGTCATTGAAATATCCATGGCTTTTAAAAAGTTATGTTTACAGCTTTCTAACTGTTTCCCGAGACTCGGTACCCGTAGACTTAGAATTTCATTGCTAGAGTCGGATATAGAAACCAGTAAATAACACAAACTGATTACGAGAGAAGCATACACTTACACATGCTATCCATCAGTCTATCGCCGTTTGGTTAGTTTCCATAATTTCGTGACAAAGTATGTTATTTATACCGAAAAAAGTATTCTATGTCCTTCCTAATGATATGTAGTATTTCCTATTCCGGTTTAGCCGTTTAGTCGTGAAAACGTAACAACAGACAGGGAGACAGTTACTTTCGCATTTCTAATAATAGTGTAGATTCTCGTTTATAGCCTTACACAGAACAAGAATCCAATTTTTTAATATTCTGCATACAAACGACCTGTACTACTGGCGGTGCGGGGACCACAGGTTGCCTTTAATTATTTCGATGCTAAATTAGAGCAAGACGGCTGAAGCAGTTTATAGGAACGCTGTCAGTTGTCAGGAATGCGTTTGGTATTAAACGTATCGGCGTCCGGCCGGCAGCTAGGGGGCGGGGGGCGGCGGCGTTGCCGAGCAACGGGGGCGGGTCCGCCGCCCACGCAGCCATCGAGCGGCCGCCAGAGCACACGGCTAATAACCCCCGCGACCCGGCCACCTGCAGAGCTCACCAGTCACCACTGCACAGGGCACGAGCACAGGACCCCGCGTACCTGCTCTCACCACTGCCGCATTCCGCAGCCATCGAGGTGAATGCCGGAACGGCCCTAAATCTCCGCATCATAAAATACTTCAGTTACATACTTCTTCCGCGTGAAATAATATTTAAAACAAATCACATTAGGGAGCGTCCATAAACTGCGTGGATCGGTTTAGGGAAAAATGGGAGGGGGGATTGGCTGGAAAGTTACGCTGGGCTACGTCGGAAGGAGGGGTTTCCTAGCAAGGCCACGTAGATTTTCATTCACTTTATTCGTTAGAGTTCAAATGAGGTACAGAACACACAACAGCATGTGAATATTTATTTGCGTCATTGGGAACTGCACCACTTTTGTTTTTAGAAACTGGTACTAAACTGTTGAAATTTAGATCAGTCGCTTCGTCAACATGTCCCCTTCACGTTTTGCGATCATACATTGCGGAAAAGTTGAATTAAAAATGCAGAAAAATTACAGTGTCGCACAGCTGTTACATGCCGCCAACGTTGAAACAATCAGTGACAGTTGGGGAGACATTGTATACCGAAGGCGTTGCTCTCGACAGAAGCTAATTGAAAAATTCACGACTGACGAATTTCGTAATGACAGCAAACAAATATTACTACCAGCAACAGTCATATCTAGGAGTGACCGCGAAAATAAGATTAGAGAAATCAGAGCAAGAACTGATTCCTATCTGCACTCATTTTTTCCATGAGCGATTATGGAATGGAATAGAAAGGATTTACTGGGCGAGTAAACTTATAACCCGACAGGAGTAGTTCTTGATAAATCACTTCGACCATCCTGATCTGGGTTTTCCCAGATCGCCTCAGCCGAATGCCGGGATGATTCCTCAAAATATCCCATGGGTCCTTCTGCTGTATACCGTATATTCCTTCCAAACTATTACACTCTCGGATAGGTGCAGTACACCCTCCGCCACACCCTTTAGTGAATCGCGGAATAATAATAATAATAACGTCAAGAAGTATTTTAAATGAAATTCCTAACATTCAGAAGATCATTTTATTCTTTGTTGTACAGTCTATATGTTTAATTCCGTGTTGTGTTGACTCGTAAATGGTCGGAAAAAAAAAGTCCGTGACGAAAAAAAGGACAAAATGGAGCTCAACGAGGAAATGCAATAACCAGCGACAAACGCGTAAAAATGCTGTAAAATGCTTTTGGGATATTCCAGTTTTCTAACAGATTCGTCTCCTGAGCAAATTTAAATGGTTATGGATGAGGCATATGACGAAGCCATTGTTCGTATATTGGCCGAAATTGAGTTTGTTGTTTCTGTCATAAGTTGTGTGGTTTGTTATAAATATTATTTCATGCAATAATAGTATGTAAGTGAAGTTGATGTAAAAAAATAAATCCATGTTCAATAATTTCTGAAGATAAAAATAATAAAAATATTTGAAGCTACTGGGATTCCTTCAAACGACCACCATGGCCAAATTTCCTCATGTTTCTTGCCCCCAGTACTTCCACACCTCTAATGAACGCTATGTCGGCGAGACGTAAAGCCATATATATAAAAAAGCAACAATTTACGGTGGCAGATGATAATTATGTATAACAAATACGTTATGGAGACATATGGTTTTTTATAATCGGACTAAGCCCCTCAAAAATGACAGGTTGAACGGAGTGTCCGGGCATGTCATTTCTTCTCAGTTGTTTAGTAGCTAAATATACAGTAATTGTTTTAAAATTACAATAATTCCTCTGGCCTTAAGCTGTAGCAAAAAGTTTCAGCTGTCTTCCTGGTCCAGGTTGTATTTCAACCTGACCACAAACTGAGTCTTTGTCACGTAATATTAGTTTTAATCCTTGCCCATGTCACATAGATCGCGGTCAATGTGGAACTACTTTCATTCAAATTGAAGTAATCTTTCCAGTAACATGGCGATCATGAAAGCAATTCAGATTATTTTTAATAATCTTAAATAGCTACTTCCTTCTGCTGTGGTGATAAATACCAACATTTCTGCTCTAAAATCAAAGCTTTCATCGCACGCGCATTAATTCATTCACTGCATCGCGATGTAAACTCGAATTAGAGTGATCCACACAAAATGTAACACTTATAAACACCTCCACAACTGGAGCAGACTGGGGGACACAAGTTCAGTCGAATTTCCTAACACACTATCAACCCCTTCCACGGTTGAGCAGACATATAGGTAACCCTCTATGGCTAGCATCATCACGGCACTTGGGGTGTGGACACCAGACTTAGAAGTTCGCAAGCGGGGAGCATTATACTGGCTCAGGAAAGGAAATCTGGAAGAGGTGGAGAAAATCACGGGATCACCAGCAACAACAGCTGCAGACGTAAACAGATTGTTATTGGAAGGATGGCAGCAAAGATGGAATGTTAGCAAAACAGGAAGAAGGATGTATGATAAGTTCCCAAGTGTCTGTGAAATGCTCAAAATGACGCATCTTCTCCCATCGCCTGGGCTGGTACATTACATAACTGGTCATGGACCTTACAACAGTGAACTGTAAAGAAGAGGAATAGTGGATAATGGTATTTTTTTTTTTTGTAACTGCTTTACGTCTCTTTTTAACATCGAGGTCTTTAGAGACGGGAAAGGATGGGGGGCAAGGATGGGGGCAAGGTATGGGAAGGAATTCGGCCATGGCCTTTTGAAGGAAGCTTCCCGGCATTTGCCTGGAGTGATTTGGGGAAACCATGGAAAACCCAAATCTGGATGCCCGGACGGGGATTCGAACCGCCGTCCTCCCGAATGCGAGGCGAGAACGCTAACCGTTACACCGCCCCCTCGGTGGGACAATGGTAGCTGTGCCTGCGGAAACGAGGGCACCCTCCAACATTTTGTATACGAATGTGTTTCAACAGCAGAACAAAGAGCGCCATACCAGCAAATATTACAGGGCAGACGCATTTTTTACATATTGGGTGACCAGAAATTATGGTACTTCCTTGATGCAGGTTGCAATCTGACCTCAAAAGCAGTCAAAGTAAGGTTCTTGGCAATTATAAACAATCTAAACTGACATAAATAGTTTCAACTGACAGCGACCAACGAGCGAGCAGTGACTATTCCCTAAGAAAGAAACTCCCGATGGGTCGAAGGAGGACACTTCTACTTCCAGGAGTCATCTCCTGAGGGAGGTTCGTTACTCCGAAGTGGCTGTGCCGGGAATAGTGCGTAGAAGTGTCTTAAATGTCCAAAGTGAGAAACAGTGATACATCAATACAGTAAGTGATTTGTGTATGCGAATGTTTCTGTGTGTGTGAACGTATGTTACTCAAATTACTAATTTACAGTATATATGTATATATCAAAAAAATAACGCCTATCAAATACATTCTTTCACATTGTTAATTGTGAAACTTGATAAGTTTATGTATCACAAACTACGTTCAGTTGTTATTTTCAGACTAGAATTATCTTATGTAGTTCTTGTAATATATTGGAAATATGGACTCAAAGTAGAAATTAGGTGCTGGGCTATTATGTATCAGGATATAAAAATAATAATAATAATAAAAAAATCATCACGGCATTGTTTTCCAATACACATGGAGTGCTGTAGTTGGGGACCGTTAAATGTAAGACCGATGAAAGCTAGATACTCAATGGTTGAATTTTTACAAGTGGATATTGTTGTTTATATGGGTTTTCTTACAAGCTCAGCGTCGACCATGTGATTGGGACTTGCAGTAATGAGAGGTGTGTTGCTTAGTTTCTCCTGATACCGCCGCCGCCGTCGCAGTTTGTGGCGCCTTCCCTCGGGAGATGCTTCTGGCTGCATGGACAGAGGGTCGGCGGGACGCTAGGAGTGTCTGGCTGGCGTCCCTCCAGAGGTAAGGCAGCTGTGCTGTCTCGTCTCGGACGCCACGTGTTTGTGTTCTGTTTCGTCAACTGCAGCCATCTGTTTAGACTAGCGAAGTCCTACCACAAGATAAGGAAAAAACCTTCTGGAGGACTGGCGAGATTGTGGGTTTTTCTCAGCTTTCCTGAACATCTACTTCAGTCGTAACGTTGTTGTTTTGTTCTGAATGTCCTTGTTACTTGTGTTTGGTTTTTGGTTGGGTAGTTTTTCAGAAAATTGTTTGTTGTTGCTTTTGGCCTGGTCCTTCTGTTCCTGGCGTCGCTTACAGGTGTGAAGTGTTGCATCTTCTGGTCTCTTCCTATAATTAATAACCTTTTCAAATTGAGAGACATTTCCGGCCAAATAAAATCAGAGATATCACTTTGATTAGGCTTGGGCAAAAGATATCGATGTTTTTCATAAATAATCGATATTTATCGTGGATAGTTTTATTCCCGATATATCAAAAATATTTTATTTGGGTATCTATTTTAAGAACCATTTTGATATTTTTGTACGAATGCAAATCAGTATACAATTTCATGTGTTGCACATATATTGGATAAAATAATATACGTACATATATGATCTGAACGCATCTTACAACAGTGAATTAGTCGTAATTTAACAGTTTTTCATCAATTAACAAAAAAGATGTTAAATTTTAACAGGTTTACGTTAACGTAACGTCATTTTTTTCTACATATTTGAATGCTATCAGATAGATTTTTAATCAAGTTGAAGAATGTTGATCAAGCATCCGTGTTGCGAAGTTGAGGGTTGACGTAAATTTACAGCTTTTGTTTTCAACTGGTTGGTTTTTTGATTCATTGACGAATAGAAGTTAATGCTTTGACGAAATATCTGATATGCCAAGCCTCTTCTGTGCTGTGTGAAAGAGTGGCTTCTCCAGTTAACTTGGCGGCATCGGAAAATAGGAGTAGATTTTCGGGGTAACATATAAAACAGAGTTATTTTGCTGTCTACATCAGATGAATACATTTTCGATTGATTGTAAAAAATAAATTAATAAAAATTTCTGTAATTTCCACATATGCCTTTAATTTTCAGAATTTTCTGAAATATTTTGATAAATTTTGAGAATATTTTTAGAAAATTACTGGCTTTAGGCAAAAAATATTTATATTTCGATATATCGACATATCGATATTTTTCTCTCAATATATATCAATACTGTTTGTAAATATTGATATTATAGTTATCGATATATTTTTTTTATTTGCCCATCCCTAACTTTGGATTCGACACCATTCCTTGCGAATGGCCATAGTACTGTATGTTTCCATGATTTTTTTTATTATTTTGAACATTACTATTACATGTATTGAAACGCCCACATCTTGACAGTCGCCGTAAACATTTCCTCTGCGGAAAGTTACTCTAGCTCGAGGCAACAGTAAACCGATACTATGGAACAATTAAATTTTCAGGACACTTTTTTATTTATTTCCCAACTTCACAACTTCGATGAAACATAGTTCACATAAGTCCTGAGATCCTGCACTGTGCAATGTTGAAAACCCCATGTAAATGCGGGCAGTAGTTTGGCGTCAATCGAGGTCAATTTCAGAATTGGTCGATTTCTTCTGTGTAAATTACTGACAGAGTTCCAAATTCGTTTTTCAAAAATATTCTCGACATGTAGCCTTTTTAACCGTAAGTGTTTTATGCTATAGACCTACATGTAGATACTAAACAACGTCAGTTCTTAGCACGCATTGGAACTGAAGAAGCTACAGTATATGAGAAAAAATAAATAAATATGTGCTTCGTTTAGTCATTCTCTTTAGACTGCCTGGTGATATCCGGTAATCCTATCACAATATGGTGACTCAGAGTTCGGTTATTCTCTGATTTCCCTTTTTTTTCGTATCAATGTATTGCTTTTAGTTTTATTTCAAGCATCTCTTGTTACTTTGTTCCCACGTTTATTTTCTGTGTCACCAAGCTACTACCATTCTGGCACTCCTCATGAAAGTAATAGAAAGATTGTGGTTGCTACAGAATAAATACCGTTTTGTGGTGAAATCTCAAGAGATAATGTGTTGCTTTTGAATTTTATTTCGAGCACCTCTTGTAACTTAGTTGTCATGTTTATTTCACAGTCCGCCAGAGAACTATTATCTTTCTGGCATATTTCAACCTCTCGTGAAACTATTTGAAAGTTTTATGTTGCTGTATATGCTCTTTGGTGGTAAAATCTCTTCTGATAGCACAAGTATATCGATTTTGTTTCTCGTGATAGGGATTTACGTTCTGTTCGTGATTCTTAAAATTACTGAAGGGAAATTTGTACTATCATCTGCCCATGAACGGCGAAAGCTTTGTGTTAGTGTTAGTAGTGTTCTAAAGCGGGTGCAGCGCCATCTTGTTTCCCCCCCCCCCCTCCGATTTTAATTGATTTTAATTGATTTTAATTGAATTGCGTGGGGTCCTTAATTGATTTTAATTGATTTTAATTGAATTGCGTGGGGTCCTTAATTGATTTTAATTGAATTGCGTGGGGTCCTTAATTGATTTTAATTGATTTTAATTGATTTGCGTGGGGGGGAGCCCTAATTGATTTTAATTAAGGCTAATTGAATTGCGTGGGGTCCTAATTGAATTAAGGAGGGGAGCCGAGGAACTAGGGGAGTTTAATTGAATTAAGGAGGGGAGCCGCTGCAATCTCACATCTGTAACCTCAGATTGATCTTATTATTTCCTTATGTACAGCGGTCAGCGGACAGTTTTTTCCCCATGTATTCTTATGGAGGATGGAGTGAGCCCACTTTCCCCCCCCCCCATGGCGGGGAGCCTTAATTAATGCTAATTGAATTGCGGGGAGGGGGTCTCACATCTGTAACCTCAGATTGATCTTATTATTCCCTTATGTACAGCGGTCAGCGGACAGTTTTTTCCCCATGTATTCTTATGGAGGATGGAGTGAGCCCACTTTTTCCCCCATGGCGGGGAGCCTTAATTGATTTTAATTAATGCTAATTGAATTGCGGGGAGGGGGTCTCACATCTGTAACCTCAGATTGATCTTATTATTTCCTTATGTACAGCGGTCAGCGGACAGTTTTTCCCCCATGTATTCTTATGGACCTGTCTTTGCAGACAGTTTGGAGCGGAGGGGAGCCGAGGAACTAGGGGGAGTTTAATTGAATGCGGGTTCGTAATTGAATGTGCACAGCTGCGCCACACCCCGGAAGCCCTTAATTATCGCTCCCCTCGCAGCTGCATGATGCGGGTTCGTAATTGAATGAGCACAGCTGCACCACACCCCGGAAGCCCTTAATTATCGCTCCCCTCGCAGCTGCATGATGCGGGTTCGTAATTGAATGCGCCACACCCGGAAGCCATCAATTATCGCTCCCCTCGCAGCTGCATGATGCGGGTTCGTAATTGAATGTGCACAGCTGCACCACACCCGAATTATCGCTCCCCTCGCAGCTGCATGATGCGGGTTCGTAATTGAATGCACACAGCTGCACCACACTCGAATTATCGCTCCCTCGCAGCTGCAGCCCCACCCGGCGTCAGTTTGCAGCCATGTCCCGTCTAGTGATGTTGTTCTCTTCTGTCTACCAACTCAACGCTGGTGATACGAAACGTTTGACGATAGGGTTATCGTCCAAACACGAGTTTGAACCTGTTGTTGTTCTGGAAAAAGTGGGGCACAATAAAATTGTTTTAACATACGACGAATGGAACGTCCTGATCCATGTATTGGACGTAGTGTCCGAGTTATTCAACGCCGGCACCGACAGCATCTCGCTTGGTGAGCACACCGTCTCCTGCCGAACGATTGCCGGGGTGAAGACTGTTTGTTTCCACCTCAATGACGATCCTGCCAGCGGCGTCTTCTTCGGCCAGTCTACTTGGAG
The DNA here is from genome assembly GCA_031002005.1 of Vandiemenella viatica. Classification (NCBI taxonomy): domain Eukaryota; kingdom Metazoa; phylum Arthropoda; class Insecta; order Orthoptera; family Morabidae; genus Vandiemenella; species Vandiemenella viatica. The sequence goes on from JARYHS010011408.1 coordinate 188,204,007, forward strand.
GAACTTCGTCGACGCGCAGCCGACCGTGACAAACGCCTTGACCGTCAAGCAGAAGTGGGGCTACTTGGTGGCACGATATTATACTGAATTTGTGGACATTCTAGCTAATAAAGTGCTACGAGACTTCAATATGGCTACAGTGCAAAAACTGATTGACATGCATATTAATAATGTTCGTGTAGCTCAAGTGACATACAGTTCATCATTGGATTATGCGCAATTAAGACTTGAACTCATTGCATATAAAATTTGTTAGTATCTGATGATGTAAATAATATTGTAATTAAGAATTATGAACCTGGATATGATGTTTGTGGACCTTATTAACTAAAGTGTTTAAATCGCATCAGCATACTACAAGGTGTTTGTGAGTGAATTGGCTGACAAAGTGTTGAGTGACTACTACACATGTACTGCCTCAGTGTCGAAGTTAATGGATATGCACATCAACAACGTTCATCCTATTCATGTGTCTTACAGTTCTACAATTGATTTTGGGCAATTAAGGAATGAAATAGTTGCATACAAAAAATTTGATTGTACTTAATGATGTATGCAGAATTGTAAACAGTAAAGAATAAAATCATTTTACCAGATTTTTCTTTTGTCATTTCACCTATCCTAATTAAATAATAAGATAGTATATATTTTATTTAAATCTTTTACCAGATTTTTCTTTTGTCATTTCACCTATCCTAATTAAATAATAAGATAGTATATATTTTATTTAAATCTTGCTGAAATATCACGCCATAAAATAGGCATATTCATAATTTAACTGTCCTTACAGCTAATGTGCAAAGTATACATTACATAACGTCTGTAAAACTGTTATTGACTGCTACGCCATGTTTATATCCCTTTCTAAGCATGAAGGTAGACAACTTTCCCACCTTCTACTAGTTATGCACTAACGTAATTGCTTTGCGGTTTAAAATTTTATTCCTGAATGCATCTTTTTGTTGAATAAAAGCTGCTGAATATCTCACTTCTGCCAGACAGAATTTTAGTAAATTTAACGTAGGTAACCACTTTTCGCTGGAAATGGCAGATCAACAAAGCACTTACGAGTATGGGTGGCTCTTTGTCGCTGAGTCGGCAATGCATGTAGGGCTACACTGTAACCGACTTCGGCCGATTGTTCGCTCTGCCAGCACACTGCGACCGATTGTTATTTACTTCTCAACAGATCGCGTTGCAAGATGGAAGAAATTGACGTTATTTAAATGTTGACTGAGAACTCTGTTCAGATTTAATATTATGTTTTGTTATGTAAAAAGTGAATGAGTAAACGACATTTGGTAACACAGCAATGACAAATACTACGAACTTACATTAACTCTATCCAAAGTATTTTTTCACAAGACGTTAACTCTCATTCAGAGGTCGCTTGTTCGTCACCCGTCGTGAAAGTGAAAAGTCCAGGATTCGAATCCCGGCTCAGCCTCGATTTTCAAAAGCCCTTAACCTGACATTCACATCTGGCACAACTTGCGTTGTAATGTGGTTACACCAGAACACTTCCGTTGTTTGGTTTCCAGTTTAAACTGTAGGTTCCTCTACACCCGGCTAAGTTCACGTAGGCTAGGATAGGTGCGGAATGCGCAGGCAATAAAAACCCTGGTCATAAATGACCAGACTAGCCATTACTCCGTACTTCAGTTGAATATCGGGTTGGTTCCTTCAAAAGGCCATGTCTGAATTCCACCCCGTTCCCCCTGCACCAGTCCTATCACGCATCGTGATCGGTAAAGATCTGACCTAGCATTTGGGAGGGTGCGGTTTCGAATCCCCGTCCAGGCATTCAGATTTGGGTTTTCCATGGTTTCCCCAAATAACGCGAGACGAATGCCGGGGATAATTTCATCATTTTTCCATGGCAGAATTCCTTCCCGTTCCTCGTCCACTGTCCTTTCCCGCCTCTAAAGGCATAGAACCATAAAAAAGAATCGCATGTGCTTTTATCCAATTCAATATAACTTATTAGGCAGGTAGGTGATTTCACTGCAGGTCTATATATTCGTCCTCCTTTCAGAGGTACTTTTTTCTTCCTGGTGGGTGGGTTTTGTTAACGTTCGGGACTACCATGTGGGAGATGGAGGGTTCGATTCCCGGTCCGCATGTTAATTAGTATCTGTTGTAGTTTAGACATACAAATAGCCGTTTATATCGCCAAGAGTCACTGTGGACACTCCGACAATGACAAAAATAAAAATAAAAACGCGTTTAGTGGTGTTTGTTCCTGTAGCCAGGGATGGTAACGCGATGTATGTGGTGGGAGTTCTACAGGTTTATCTGCTCGAATACCTGTGTCAGTGATGTATACTCATAGACCCTCCTAAGTTACCACTTCCCATTCTTGGTTGAGGGGTGACTGTAAAATTCTTGAAATACAGATATTTGCGCGGGTACAGCGAATGCGTGCCACAACTTCACAATAATTGTTTGTGCATTGAAATACGGAAAAAAAGTTTCTACTGTAATGACAGTCTCTGGGTAAGTGAAAAAACGTGGCCATTTTTTTATCAAAATTGCTAGTTTTTCGCCTGGAACCATTTGAGGAGACCGAAACGCGTTTGTGAATAAAGTTGGTTGCACACGAGTCAAATGTCTCAATGGAGTTATTTGAGGAAAACTATGGAAAAAACCGAAATTAGTTTTTTTTTTGCGTATTCCGCGAATTTCCTAAATAGTAGTGATTTGTCACACACACAAAGTGAATACCGAAACCATGCCACTAATTCCCAATAATTGTTTTCAGATTCCCCATGCGGCGTCATCATAAATTGCATTGCTCCATACATACAATTTGCAAATATTGACAAGTTGACTAAGCCACTGGTGGATCGCATAACTCACTTGCACAGCCAGTCTGCTATAGGTAGTTGTAAATTTCACACTTATACTACGACACTGAAGTTCTATCTTCTACCTGAAGATAGGTTTATCGTCCAAAACACGACGTCAACCCGCCTCTAATGACCTCGACTTCGACAAGGCGTAAAACCATAAGTAAAAAGAAAAAAAAAATCTTAAGCCCAGTACGTTTTCATTTACTTTAGAATTACCGTCAATATTTTCTATTGCAGAGACTAAATGCTGATCAGTGCAGAAATGATTACATTCGTCCACGTTTCAGACGATGCAGGTTTAATTTTTTGAGACTGGTTGGTGAATTTTTAATGTTCTGCAGTGTCATACAGGTGATTTCATGTTCTTTCTTCAATGCATTCCACTCGTCTTCTTTTCAGAGTTATTGCTTGTATGCCGGTCTGAATATCTACTCTGATGTGTGAGTTTTTAAAGCAAAGTAATGAATCAGCAGTTGTTGGAGATGTAGGTTATATTGAATGCGTAGAGACGTCTGGCTTATCACAACATCAGCAAAGTCAGTTCTGAACAAGGGAAGTTAGAGTAATATCTCCTCCACAAACCAGTCTAAAAACTTACGAGACAAAGTTTTATATTCGTGCTGTAGTATCCCCCAAGATTAATACGAAAGATTTTACACAATTTCTAACAGTCTGAACGTTGGCTATATAAAAGTGACGATGTTATTATTATTATCACCGAAAACGTGCATCGGATGTCGAAAGTCAAGAGGATCATAGAATACCGAGCCTGGTGGGTGAGCAGTAACGTTCGGATATATCGTTCGCGAGGATATGCAGCACGGTTTTAGAGTCAGATTTTCTTTCGTTTCCCCAAAAATCACTCGAGGCTAGTGTCGGGATCGCCCCCGTGCAGTACTCCTTTGAGAGTAATTTTTTATATGCCGATATAACTACCGTGCCCGGTAGGTGAGTTTTTTAGGATTGGGACTGTCATGTGGAGGTGGAGAGTTCAATTCCCGATCCGGCTGTTCATTAGAATCTGTTGTAGTACCACTTTTCAGCACCACCTCTATCCCACACCACAAGCCTTTTCTGCCATTCAGTAATATTTGCCCACTTACCACGAGTATCAGGGTAGACATATGGTCATCAGACAGATATCATAACTCCCATATTCATACTAGGTCTCACATACAAATCCATACGTCACCACACACAAGCACACAAAAATATAACTAACTAAAAAACCATCAGACAGACGTTAGAGTGTGTGCAAAGGATGACATGTTTTCACCATACACATCAGTGCTTATCCCATACGGATTATTCATCACACCCAATAGATTGCATGTATCATCAACTTATAGGTAGCCAGTGACTGTGAAATCTCAAAGTCGAGTAGAATCCTATAGTGATAGACACACAACGACATCGGAAGACACACATACACACACACTCACATGTCCACGCATACACACATAGTTCCATACATCAACACACACGTACACGTAACTGGAGGAAAGTGACTGAACACCTATGTCCAGACTGAATAGTTACAGGATGTATGAAGTGTGACATGTTAACTTTGGTGGATTAAGATCGTGAAAACAGGTAAAACTTCACCCCAATTATGTAATTTCACTATACGAAAGATGTCATCGGTTTACATGGTTAGAAGTTGTGCATCATACCATACAATGTGTATTGAATTCCTCCACCAAAATAGAAAAACCCACGGCATGATGCGGTGTATCATCATAAATGAAACTCATTCTGTTCACGGTCCCTATATGACATCGGACAACTCGAGTAGTACATCAGATATACCTGTCGAAAGTCACACTAAAGTATTTGAAGCTGAACTAAGCAAATCATGCTGAAGATGACGATATCACAAGTTTCATTAACTACAGAAATGATATGCATTTGAGCAAAAAGACGAAAGTGTATGTTTCTGCTGTCATGACAATCTCCAGATTAACCGCAGAACTCCCACCACACATACACACACACACACACACACACACACACACACATCACCTTACCATCATGAAGGTGTGTAAAGTATAATACCAATAGATGCTTGCGTCATACAGCCCAATATTATCGATGAAAGGTGTTGACAGTGTGTGTGTACAAACGCCGAAATCACCATAACAACTACAACCATCAGTAGGAAGGCAGAACTTATGTTAAGTCAGGTTAATACAGAATGTTAAAGTGTTTGTTATAGTTGGTTAGAGTAAATTCAGTTTAGGTTATTTCAACTCACATTCACATGGTGTCACTGATTCATGGCAATCCAAAAGTGTTTGCTGAGGCGGCTTGGGCCCCACCGCGGCCTAAGAGACCGGTATTTTGCACGACCTAAGAAGATCGGTATTTTGCGCGCCGGTTATCCGGATACAACGCGTTTGTATTTTTTCTACGCAGCAGCCGCTTACTGTGGGGCCCAAGCCACCTCAGCAAACACTTTTGGATTGCCATGCATCAGTGACACCATGTGAATGTGAGTTGAAATAACCTAAACTGAATTTACTCTAACCAACTATAACAAACACTTTAACATTCTGTATTAACCTGACTTAACATAAGTTCTGCCTTCCTACTGATGGTTGTAGTTGTTATGGTGATTTCGGCGTTTGTACACACACACTGTCAACACCTTTCATCGATAATATTTGGGCTGTATGACGCAAGCATCTATTGGTATTATACTTTACACACCTTCATGATGGTAAGGTGAGTGTGGTGTTGTGTGTGTGTGTGTGTGTGTGTATGTTGTGGTGGGAGTTCTGCGGTTAATCTGGAGATTGTCATGACAGCAGAAACATACACTTTCCGTCTTTTGCTCAAATGATATACATTTCTGTAGTTAATGAAACTTGTGATATCGTCATCTTCAGCATGATTTGCTTAGTTCAGCTTCAAATACTTTAGTGTGACTTTCGACAGGTATATCTGATGTACTACTCGAGTTGTCCGATGTCATATAGGGACCGTGAACAGAATGAGTTTCATTTATGATGATACACCGCATCATGCCGTGGGTTTTTCTATTTTGGTGGAGGAATTCAATACACATTGTATGGTATGATGCACAACTTCTAACCATGTAAACCGATGACATCTTTCGTATAGTGAAATTACATAATTGGGGTGAAGTTTTACCTGTTTTCACGATCTTAATCCACCAAAGTTAACATGTCACACTCATACATCCTGTAACTATTCAGTCTGGACATAGGGTGTTCAGTCACTTTCCTCCAGTTACGTGTACGTGTGTGTTGATGTATGGAACTATGTGTGTATGCGTGGACATGTGAGTGTGTGTGTATGTGTGTCTTCCGATGTCGTTGTGTGTCTATCACTATAGGATTCTACTCGACTTTGAGATTTCACAGTCACTGGCTACCTATAAGTTGATGATACATGCAATCTATTGGGTGTGATGAATAATCCGTATGGGAATAAGCACTGATGTGTATGGTGAAAAACATGTCATCCTTTGCACACACTCTAACGTCTGTCTGATGGTTTTTTAGTTAGTTATATTTTTGTGTGCTTGTGTGTGGTGACGTATGGATTTGTATGTGAGACCTAGTATGAATATGGGAGTTATGATATCTGTCTGATGACCATATGTCTACCCTGATACTCGTGGTAAGTGGGCAAATATTACTGAATGGCAGAAAAGGCTTGTGGTGTGGGATAGAGGTGGTGCTGAAAAGTGGTACTACAACAGATTCTAATGAACAGCCGGATCGGAATTGAACTCTCCACCTCCACATGACAGTCCCAATCCTAAAAAACTCACCTACCGGGCACGGTAGTTATATCGGCATATAAAAATTACTCTCAAAGGAGTACTGCACGGGGGCGATCCCGACACTAGCCTCGAGTGATTTTTGGGGAAACGAAAGAAAATCTGACTCTAAAACCGTGCTGCATATCCTCGCGAACGATATATCCGAACGTTACTGCTCACCCACCAGGCTCGGTATTCTATGATCCTCTTGACTTTCGACATCCGATGCACGTTTTCGGTGATAATAATAATAACATCGTCACTTTTATATAGCCAACGTTCAGACTGTTAGAAATTGTGTAAAATCTTTCGTATTACTCTTGGGGGGATACTACAGCACGAATATAAAACTTTGTCTCGTAAAGTTTTTAGACTGGTTTGTGGAGGAGATATTACTCTAACTTCCCTTGTTCAGAACTGACTTTGCTGATGTTGTGATAAGCCAGACGTCTCTACGCATTCAATATAACCTACATCTCCAACAACTGCTGATTCATTACTTTGCTTTAAAAACTCACACATCAGAGTAGATATTCAGACCGGCATACAAGCAATAACTCTGAAAAGAAGACGAGTGTAATGCATTGAAGAAAGAACATGAAATCACCTGTATGACACTGCAGAACATTAAAATTCACCAAACCAGTCTCAAAAATTAAACCTGCATCGTCTGAAACGTGGACGAATGTAATCATTTCTGCACTGATCAGCATTTAGTCTCTGCAATAGAAAATATTGACGGTAATTCTAAAGTAAATGAAAACGTACTGGGCTTAAGATTTTGTTTTTTTTTTCTTTTTACTTATGGTTTTACGCCTTGTCGAAGTCGAGGTCATTAGAGGCGGGTTGACGTCGTGTTTGGACGATAAACCTATCTTCAGGTAGAAGATAGAACTTCAGTGTCGTAGTATAAGTTGTGAAATTTACAACTACCTATAGCAGACTGGCTGTGCAAGTGAGTTATGCGATCCACCAGTGGCTTAGTCAACTTGTCAATATTTGCAAATTGTATGTATGGAGCAATGCAATTTATGATGACGCCGCATGGGGAATCTGAAAACAATTATTGTGAATTAGTGGCATGGTTTCGGTATTCACTTTGTGTGTGTGACAAATCACTACTATTTTAGGAAATTCGCGGAATACGCAAAAAAAAAAACTAATTTCGGTTTTTTCCATAGTTTCCTCAAATAACTCCATTGAGACATTTGACTCGTGTGCAACCAACTTTATTCACAAACGCGTTTCGGTCTCCTCAAATGGTTCCAGGCGAAAAACTTAGCAATTTTGATAAAAAATGGCCACGTTTTTTCACTTTACCCAGAGACTGCCATTACAGTAGAAACTTTTTTTCCGTATTTCAATGCACAAACAATTATTGTGAAGTTGTGGCACGCATTCGCTGTACCCGCGCAAATATCTGTATTTCAAGAATTTTACAGTCACCCCTCAACAAGAATGGGAAGTGGTAACTTAGGAGGGTCTATGAGTATACATCACTGACACAGGTATTCGAGCAGATAAACCTGTAGAACTCCCACCACATACATCGCGTTACCATCCCTGGCTACAGGAACAAACACCACTAAACGCGTTTTATTTTTATTTTTGTCATTGTCGGAGTGTCCACAGTGACTCTTGGCGATAAACGGCTATTTGTATGTCTAAACTACAACAGATACTAATTAACATGCGGACCGGGAATCGAACCCTCCATCTCCCACATGGTAGTCCCGAACGTTAACAAACCCACCCACCAGGAAGAAAAAAGTACCTCTGAAAGGAGGACGAATATATAGACCTGCAGTGAAATCACCTACCTGCCTAATAAGTTATATTGAATTGGATAAAAGCACATGCGATTCTTTTTTATGGTTCTATGCCTTTAGAGGCGGGGAAAGGACAGTGGACGAGGAACGGGAAGGAATTCTGCCATGGAAAAATGATGAAATTATCCCCGGCATTCGTCTCGCGTTATTTGGGGAAACCATGGAAAACCCAAATCTGAATGCCTGGACGGGGATTCGAAACCGCACCCTCCCAAATGCTAGGTCAGATCTTTACCGATCACGATGCGTGATAGGACTGGTGCAGGGGAACGGGGTGGAATTCAGACATGGCCTTTTGAAGGAACCAACCCGATATTCAACTGAAGTACGGAGTAATGGCTAGTCTGGTCATTATGACCAGGGTTTTTATTGCCTGCGCATTCCGCACCTATCCTAGCCTACGTGAACTTAGCCGGGTGTAGAGAACCTACAGTTTAAACTGGAAACCAAACAACGGAAGTGTTCTGGTGTAACCACATTACAACGCAAGTTGTGCCAGATGTGAATGTCAGGTTAAGGGCTTTTGAAAATCGAGGCTGAGCCGGGATTCGAATCCTGGACTTTTCACTTTCACGACGGGTGACGAACAAGCGACCTCTGAATGAGAGTTAACGTCTTGTGAAAAAATACTTTGGATAGAGTTAATGTAAGTTCGTAGTATTTGTCATTGCTGTGTTACCAAATGTCGTTTACTCATTCACTTTTTACATAACAAAACATAATATTAAATCTGAACAGAGTTCTCAGTCAACATTTAAATAACGTCAATTTCTTCCATCTTGCAACGCGATCTGTTGAGAAGTAAATAACAATCGGTCGCAGTGTGCTGGCAGAGCGAACAATCGGCCGAAGTCGGTTACAGTGTAGCCCTACATGCATTGCCGACTCAGCGACAAAGAGCCACCCATACTCGTAAGTGCTTTGTTGATCTGCCATTTCCAGCGAAAAGTGGTTACCTACGTTAAATTTACTAAAATTCTGTCTGGCAGAAGTGAGATATTCAGCAGCTTTTATTCAACAAAAAGATGCATTCAGGAATAAAATTTTAAACCGCAAAGCAATTACGTTAGTGCATAACTAGTAGAAGGTGGGAAAGTTGTCTACCTTCATGCTTAGAAAGGGATATAAACATGGCGTAGCAGTCAATAACAGTTTTACAGACGTTATGTAATGTATACTTTTGCACATTAGCTGTAAGGACAGTTAAATTATGAATATGCCTATTTTATGGCGTGATATTCAGCAAGATTTAAATAAAATATATACTTATCTTATTATTTAATTAGGATAGGTGAAATGACAAAAGAAAAAATCTGGTAAAAGATTTAAATAAAATATATACTATCTTATTATTTAATAGGATAGGTGAAATGACAAAGAAAAATCTGGTAAAATGATTTTATTCTTTACTGTTTACAATTCTGCATACATCATTAAGTACAATCAAAATTTTTTGTATGCAACTATTTCATTCCTTAATTGCCCAAAATCAATTGTAGAACTGTAAGACACATGAATAGGATGAACGTTGTTGATGTGCATATCCATTAACTTCGACACTGAGGCAGTACATGTGTAGTAGTCACTCAACACTTTGTCAGCCAATTCACTCACAAACACCTTGTAGTATGCTGATGCGATTTAAACACTTTAGTTAATAAGGTCCACAAACATCATATCCAGGTTCATAATTCCTTAATTACAATATTATTTACATCATCAGATACTAACAAATTTTTATATGCAATGAGTTCAAGTCTTAATTGCGCATAATCCAATATGAACTGTATGTCACTTGAGCTACACGAACATTATTAATATGCATGTCAATCAGTTTTTGCACTGTAGCCATATTGAAGGTCTCGTAGCACTTTTATTAGCTAGAATGTCACAAATCAGTATAATATCGTGCCACCAAGTAGCCCCACTTCTGCTTGACGGTCAAGGCGTTTGTCACGGTCGGCTGCGCGTCGACGAAGTTCCTCCAAGTAGACTGGCCGAAGAAGACGCCGCTGGCAGGATCGTCATTGAGGTGGAAACAAACAGTCTTCACCCCGGCAATCGTTCGGCAGGAGACGGGTGTGCTCACCAAGCGAGATGCTGTCGGTGCCGGCGTTGAATAACCTCGGACACTACGTCCAATACATGGATCAGGACGTTCCATTCTTCGTATGTTAAAACAATTTTATTGTGCCCCCACTTTTTCCAGAACAACAACAGGTTTCAAACTCGTGTTTGGACGATAACCCTATCGTCAAACGTTTCGTATCACCAGCGTTGAGTTGGTAGACAGAAGAGAACAACATCACTAGACGGGACATGGCTGCAAACTGACGCCGGGTGGGGCTGCAGCTGCGAGGGAGCGATAATTCGAGTGTGGTGCAGCTGTGTGCATTCAATTACGAACCCGCATCATGCAGCTGCGAGGGGAGCGATAATTCGGGTGTGGTGCAGCTGTGCACATTCAATTACGAACCCGCATCATGCAGCTGCGAGGGGAGCGATAATTGATGGCTTCCGGGTGTGGCGCATTCAATTACGAACCCGCATCATGCAGCTGCGAGGGGAGCGATAATTAAGGGCTTCCGGGGTGTGGTGCAGCTGTGCTCATTCAATTACGAACCCGCATCATGCAGCTGCGAGGGGAGCGATAATTGAAGGGCTTCCGGGTGTGGCGCAGCTGTGCACATTCAATTACGAACCCGCATTCAATTAAACTCCCCTAGTTCCTCGGCTCCCCTCCGCTCCAAACTGTCTGCAAAGACAGGTCCATAAGCAATACATGGGGAAAAAACTGTCCGCTGACCGCTGTACATAAGGAAATAATAAGATCAATCTGAGGTTACAGATGTGAGACCCCCTCCCCGCAATTCAATTAGCATTAATTAAAATCAATTAAGGCTCCCCGCCATGGGGGAAAAAGTGGGCTCACTCCATCCTCCATAAGAATACATGGGGAAAAAACTGTCCGCTGACCGCTGTACATAAGGGAATAATAAGATCAATCTGAGGTTACAGATGTGAGACCCCCTCCCCGCAATTCAATTAGCATTAATTAAGGCTCCCCGCCATGGGGGGGGGAAAGTGGGCTCACTCCATCCTCCATAAGAATACATGGGGAAAAAACTGTCCGCTGACCGCTGTACATAAGGAAATAATAAGATCAATCTGAGGTTACAGATGTGAGATTGCAGCGGCTCCCCTCCTTAATTCAATTAAACTCCCCTAGTTCCTCGGCTCCCCTCCTTAATTCAATAGGACCCCACGCAATTCAATTAGCCTTAATTAAAATCAATTAGGGCTCCCCACCCCACGCAAATCAATTAAAATCAATTAAAATCAATTAAGGACCCCACGCAATTCAATTAAAATCAATTAAGGACCCCACGCAATTCAATTAAAATCAATTAAAATCAATTAAGGACCCCACGCAATTCAATTAAAATCAATTAAAATCAATTAAAATCGGAGGGGGGGGGAAAAACAAGATGGCGCTGCACCCGCCTTTAGAACACTACTAGTGTTTACTGTGTTATTCTGTTGGGGTAAATATGTATTCGGCGTAATTACCGTTCCATCATTCATGCGAAAATTACCTCAAAATGCAATCAGTGTGGCAGGTACAGCAGTTGCCACGTTTTCACTCCCTCCGCCAGTCTAATGTGCTGTCATTTCTCCTTGGCGTGTGTCCACGGTTAGGCGGTCTTGCTAGTTTTTATCAGCAGTGATCGTACGATGTTTTTGTAATAGTCTTTCCATATGACATTTATACTTGCGTTAGACGTTACAACCACTGCGACTGTACATAGAAGTATTCTTGCACGTTGTTTTTGCCTAGTTCAGCAGTGCTCAGTAATGTTTGTTCCCTGCGAGTCAACCGCTGATACACACCTGTGTCAAGTTGACGCAGTGATCGAACACACGTCTTTTTCAGTCGTGAATATACGAGGGGGCACCAAAAAAAAAACTGAATTATTTTTTAAAAGCAATATATTTTTAAATTTTTTACAAAAAATCTTATCGCTTTCAAAATACTCTCCATTACAACTAATACATTTGTCCCACCGGTGCTTCCACTGTTCGAAACAATTTATGTAGTTATCTTTAGAAATGACTGACATCTCCTCCCTCGTTTTTTTTTTTTCTTGACCTCTTCAATGATGTCAAATCGGTGTCCTTTCATTGTCCTTTTTCATGTGTGGAAATAAGAAAAAGTCGCACGGAGCCAGGTCTAGCGAGCAATGTGCGTGGTGGGTCAGTGGAACCAAGCCATTTTTAAACAAAAACTGCCTAACAGAGACAGCTGTGCGTGTAGGTGCATTATCGTGGGAAGAACCAGTCTCCAGTATGCCACAAATCGGGTCTTTTTTGACGAACACTGTTACGCAATTTTCTTAAAACTTCCAAATAAAAAAAGGTTTGAGTGACGGACTGATGTGGGGGAAAAAACTCTGAATGCACTACGCCCTTGGCATCTAAAAAGCAAATGAGCATTGTTTTGATGTTTGATTTGACTTGATGACATTTTTTGGACGAGTTCTTACATTCGCTTGACTGTTGCTTTGTTTCTGGGTCGTAACCATAGCACCATGACTCATCACCATTACAATGTGACTTAATTATGAAACGTTATTCCAGGTTGTTTCATATCTTGTCTGTTTGTGCAACCATATGCAACACAACTTGGCATTACAGAATACTTTTACCGTTCGTGGTGGTGTAACGGTTAGCGTTCTGGCCTCGCATTCGGGAGGACAACGGTTCGAATGCCCGTCCGGGCATCCAGATTTGGGTTCTCCATGGTTTCCCAAATCACTCCAGGTAAATGCCGGGATGCTTTCTTCAAAAGACCATGGCCGAATTCCTTCCCATTCCTTGCCCCCTATCCTTTCCTATCTCTAAAGACCTCGCTGTTAAGAGACATTAAGTAATTAAAAAAAACTTTAGAATATTAGAAAATTAAATATTCTCAGCAGCAGACACCGTGCAAACAGCCCAATGTTTTGGGTTATTCCTATGGCCACCGCGCATGTGCAGTAGGAGACGGGTTTTTATATGAGGTTTCACAGATTTAGCGTTATTTGGTCTCCATATATTCCTTCCTCCATGCTTTTTCTCTGTGATACTTGGTGCATAAACAGTATCTCTGACGAAGGCTGTAGGGTGGCAGTCGAAAGCTCAGATTATGAAATAAACAACACGACATATCCAGAAAATCTATTAATCATGAGTTATACTATTATCCATTTGATTATTAAATATTAAGAGTCTGAAAAATATGTAATTAACTTTAAATAATTGACTTCCATAGGAATTCAAAACATACTTTTATATTTACTATTTTATAATGGCACAATACAATATATCGCAGATGTAAAAAATATACATGAAGGTAAAAATTTAGGCCCGCATAGTTTAGTGTCAGTTTATTGGATCTTGGTTCCTAGGGTTGGAAAAAGCTGAGAAACGCTGCTTTACAGTGTTTATATTTGAGGTAGCTTAGTACAGAACATGGAGGATATTTCCTTCCTCCATGGTACAGAATGTGTAAGCAATACGGATAACAAAAGACTGACATAACACTGAATTAGGAACGGCCTTGACCTAGGCCGGAGAGTGTAGCAAAACTAAGACAGCGACTGGGTCCTTAATTATGTTTGCATCTGCGAAATTGGTGGCGATAAACAATTGTAGCGTGGACACGGACGGGATGGGGTTACGTAATGCCTCGATTTAGCCGATGCGTGGTGCAATGCTGCAAAGACGAAGAGCGACTCCTCATCTGAGAACTAGAGGTAGCGTTTCGCAACCGAGCCAGTCGCCTGGGGAATGTGATTTCATAGCCGGCACGTGGACACGTAGGTGTAGTAAACAGTATCTTTATGTGCTTTTTTTCCTCAAAGAGCTTTATGCTGACCGAGTAAGGAGATAAACGTAAGTTTTTAACACCGATGGAACCCTTTGTCGTCTTACGACGATCATAGGTGATTAATCTTCCAATCAAAATTGTGTTTAATTTGCATAGTCATCTCCAGTCCAATATAAGCAGTATAAATAATTAATATATATAATTCTGATTTCGGAAAGAGATTATTTCTTTTCAAAATCACTATTTGTTTACCTTTGTGCAGATCCTTCTGTCTTCGTCACGCTCTTTATTTCTATTATAGCTCTCTTTCTTATTAAAATTTCTTTGATTGAATCGATTATTTTTGAAAGGGTATTTGTCCGCGTTTTAAAATTTTACAGGAATCAATTACAATATAATAACATTAAAAATTCAATAACTAGCTTTTTCAACCTCATTTCATGAGCACAGGAAAATAATCGTTCAATGCATTTTATAATTTAAATTTTGAACTTTTATCTCCTGAACATATGCCCTTCCAATAATAAACC